>CM075194.1:26985825-27403325 GCA_037577475.1 Chaunax sp. Z400
ATAATCAACAATTGAGCATTAACATGTTTGAGTGTATACAGATCATTCAAATTCTTATTGAATAATTTTAATGTTAATCATAAAAGTATACAGTAAATTTCATGGTTTTGTCTCTAAAAAAAAATAATTTTTTCTGATATTTTGAATTCTGTCCTCGTGTACTAATATAACTGTAGCTGTCAATGTTTAATATTTAATATTTAATCCTCCTGTTGTGTCATTGCAGGTTCACTAGTCTGGTGTTCCCGGTCAAAAATGACCGCTCCATTCTTCCAGATAATAAATCCATAATAATACATCTATTATCACATAATGTTGTGTTTCATCTTTCTACCAACTCAAGTTGTTGTGAATATCACAAGTTTTGAACTTCCATTAGCTGTTTATGTCCTGTAGGCCTCGTTGACCTGGCCGTCATGCTGCCACAGAATGAACTGTGAGCCTCAGAAAAGCTTCATAGATCAGAGCAGAGAGAAAGTTATAGAAAGCATTGAAACAATGCTGCGGTTGTTTTTGACATTTGCCAACAGGTGTGGTCCCCATGGGGTAAAACATTGTTTGGGGTTAGTTTTGGATAGGTTCCTGTGGGGGTTGCCATGGAAACCAAAAGGGGGTATTTCTAATGACCCTTCATTTTTGACCGGGAACACCAAGGGTGTACACAAGTTCAATAAAACACTCAAAATGTAATGAAAGTTCTCAAAATGTATTTTGTGTGTTCAGATCATTGTGTGAACAAGGTCATGGAACCTGATGATGAACACATGAAAACTACAGACGGGTTAAACATCAATTTCTTACATATGAAACAATCACCTTATGGAAATGTAAATTACAGACATCACTATGTTGTCTTGTACACAATTATCAGGATTTTGACTTGAAATCTGTTTAATTGATGATTTCCTGTCATAGTTTGGAGCCATCTGTAGTTTCTATGTTGTCTAAAGTTGTGACTTGGTGTTTCTTATACCTAACTAGGCGTTGTGTTGGAGACCATGTCCTGCAGCTCTCATCAAGCTCTGAAGAGGCCGTTCATTTGAATGAGTTGTGTTGGAGCAGTGACAGATCTTAACCATGCAGAACAGGACCAGGACCAGGACTGAGAAACACTTGATAAGAGACACATCATTTCAAAAGCAGAATTAATTTCGTAAGTTTTAGATGATTCAGTCTATTCTGCTGACAAATACTCAGTAATTAGTCAAAATCATGTGTGAAGACAGCTAATCTACCAGCACAAAGCTCTTTTCTGATCCTGAAGAGCCACTGATGGCTAAGGTTGTAGGTTTAAGACCCAGGAGATGCAGACACCTTATATCTGCTGTGTGAATTAGAGACATGACTTCAGGGTTTAATGAATAATGATGGGTCACCTCTATTTCTTTGTCTCCCTCCATCTTTTCATCTAAATACCTGGTCCTGGCTCACAGCACCTGTAATTACTTATTAGGCCCTTTACGAGTGAACACAACACTTCGGGTGCATTTCTTTTATTTACCTTATTTTTTGAATAAATTATTGACTGGATTGGACTTATGATACAAACAGATGTATGATTCTTGTTACTAGGACAGTTCATCAGTGTGCTTCAGGTGAGACTCCTGATGGTGATACACACATACATCAACACACTTGCATCTCTCTTTGCAGTGATGCTGTCAGTCTGTAACCTTTAATAATGATTTCTGCTGGCTGAGCCGCTGCTGAGTGGTAACTTCAGACGAGGCAGACTGAATGTCAGAGACAACACCGGCAGACAGACGAGCTGTCGGGAGCCTGTGGTTACTGGCTTCATTGATTGAGACAGATGCTTTGCTGAGTTCAGGGACACTGGCAAATGGAAACTGAAAACCACAGGCAGCTCGGAAGGTGTCTCACTTCTGTCTACTCATCAGTTGTCGTTCAGGGTGTCCGATTTTCTCACCTTGTCATTTGACTTTACAATCAATTTAACCTTGGAGGACGTTCTCTCTTTTATTCTAAACACCAATTCTACAGGTGTGAGGAGGAGTGAGGAGTTTAACTTATCAGCTCTCTTTATCACTGACTTTAACATGACCCTGTACTGATGGAAATTATGTTGTGGATATTTATGAACATGTATGATTTTTGTTTCTGTTTTAAATTGTATCCTCTGGGGTTGCTCCAGTCACAAACGACTGCTTTGATTAGCATCTCTATAACAGATTTGCATTAACTGTCCTGCAGGGCGCTCATTTTCCATTCCAACCTGTCTTCACTTTGTGCAATTGTAATCCTCCCCAGAGCTTTGTAATCCATCTGGGTATCTGTTGTTCCTTCCCTGCATAAAATTAAAATAATGATAAATGATTATTGATAAATCCGCATTTTCTGTCCTTATTCATCTAATAATTTATATTATAATAATAATAGTCTCCTGGTGAATGATGGGAGAGATATTAACTCGATCTGTACCAATCACATTGTGTTGTGCATAAAGAGTTGAACCAATGAGAAAATGTGTCCACTGCATATAGAGCCATAGTGGAGCATGACAGCACCCCCCAGAGAAGAACCAGCAAAGAACCAGTTTTACTGTAATAAGGTCCTTATTACCCTGGACAGAAACTGTTGTATTGTACAGAGACTTGGCCTGGTTGATACCCCCAAAGACTTGTACATAGCTTTCTTATGTTAAAATTGAATTTTAGAAATTTTGATTTCATTTAGTTTTTTTTTTTTCCTTGGCTTTACGGCTTATAAAAATGTGTAAGGCGTTGCCATGGCAGCGTGTCGGATTTCCATCATTCTTCATGAAACAGGAAGTTGTTGAATGTTCATGGTCCAATCTTTGCCATACTTTACAGCTGGGATGGTGGCCCCACCCTGAAGACGTCCACATGTCTGAATTTGGTGTTTGTCACAGCGCCACCTGCTGGGAACAGGAAATGTCATATTTTATACTTCTATGTACTTGTAATAACCTGCTCACCATATTGACCACAAATTGAGTCAGAAGAGCTTTAAGACCTTGATGATGCTTCAGTGTGAATCTGGTCAGCTGCTGGTAAACTGTGAAGGTGTGGCCTCTTGGCAAAGGATGATGCTTCGCCATGATACAGGAAGTTGTTATAACTCCTCTGTTAATGCTCCAATCTGGCCCAAACTTCATGTGTTGAATAAGAGTCACGGCCTAGGTTGAAGGATTTATTCACAATTCTTGTAATCCGTTGCAGTTCTTGCATGGCCTGGACTCAGGCCCTGAGCACACTGGAGCTTCTCTGACACATGGCTCTGACTGCAGATCTACACTAGAAACACATAAATGGAGCAGTAACACACTTAAATAAACAATTAAGACTAAAACAATTGTTTCCCTTTCCAAACAACAACAATAACAACAAAAAAACAAGATGTCTACTGTGCAAAGATGCCACTGACACATACATACATCGTAGTTGGGTGTAAATTGCAGGCAGGGACAGCCTACACTGAGACAGAGTTTATGACATGCATAAAATAAAATATTTCCTTGTGGTATGTGTATAATCTACAGTACCTCAGCAGTGATGTCCTATCTCTCCTCTCCTCTACAATCTAAGAGGTTATAATCAAGCTTATCTAAACACTATGGCTCCTTAGCCAGTGGCGTACAGCTCATTTCCCCTTAGGAGCATTTGCATAGCCTCATCAGCCAATCAGTGACCTTGTAGACAGCTACACGGCTTTGCTCGACTTACCTCTCTCTCAACCCGGGAGGACGACACTATTGCCTCTCATTTTTCACCTCACTCAGGAATAAAAAAAAAATCAAAAAGGTCTGCAAGCCTCAGAGAGGAAGAGATGCGGGAGAGATTTCAGCGGCAAGGAATCATGGGAGATGCTGTCTTTATGGGCATTTTTAATAGTGACATTTTATATGTGGATGCACCTCATATACTCGCTATTGTGAGGTGGCTTTTAAAAAGACATCAGGGAGCCAAAGTGTTAAAGCAGGAGCTGATGAAACCGAATTCATCAATGTGGCCTCTGAGGCCTGGTAATAAAATGTTAATGGTTCTGTAATCCCTTGTGAGCAGTAAAGATCTAGATTACACTATTGTGAGAGGATGGTTACCTCATTACAGCAGAGATACAAGCGTTGGAGGGGAAACCTCTTCACTGTCAGGGCTGAACTTACTGTACAGCACCTTTCTAGTATGACTGACCATTCAAAGCTAGCATTCACTCATTCAAATTGTCATGTCGATGACAATTGATATTTTCATTTGCTTTGTGTCTTATGTTCCAGGTTCCAACACTTCTTTGTGTCAACACCAGGAGGGACAGTTTTATCACCTGTCCTATCTCAGGGTGAGACAGAAGAAAGCACCACATCTGGTTACGACACGTATGTACATGTTTGTGTAAATTAACTATAAGCTACATGCAGTGATTTGGAGTGTTCACATTTTTTGAGAATTTGAGTTCAGGATATCACAAGGTAGCTGCTTGTTAGGCCATACCGTCCATTCATGCCTCATCAGCAATTGTCTGTTTGGAGGTAATGTCAATAAATACTTTGATTGTGACTGGATATGGAAATGTATTAGTACTTACAAAAGGATTGTATACAATGTTTGTCTTTCTCTTTTGTAACTGTCAGTATTTATACTTATTTACTGCTCCATGATATAATTTGTTTAAGCTACATTTTCATGTTCTAGGTGTTTTTTTCAGACCACTGGTTCCTTGAGTGTCTAAGTTGCCCCCAGAATCAAATGATAGTCAGGCAACTTTAACCGTTTATGATAGTCCATCTTCAGGGTGAAAATTGCATTAATACAGGAGAGACATGATCTCTGATACTAGTTCTGGTCAGAACACTTGCAGCAGCATTCTGGATCAGCTGGAGAGTCTTTAGAGACTTGTTGGGACAGCCTGATAATAGGGAATTACAATAATCCAGCCTGGAAGAAACAAACGCATGGATTAATTTTTCTGCATCTTTTTGAGACAGAATGATTTTTGATATATTAACAAGTGAAAGAAGACAGTCCTAGAAATGTGTTTTATATGGGAATTAAAGGACATATCCTGATCAAACATAACTCCCAGATTCCTCACAGCAGAGCTGGAGGCCAAGGTAATGCTGGAGGCCAAGGTGATGCTGGAGGCCAAGGTAATGCTGGAGGCCAAGGTATTCCATCCATAGTGGTTATATTATTAGATAGTGTGTTTCTGAGATGTTTAGGGCCCAGCACAATAACCTCTGTTTTGTTAGAATTGAGGAACAGAAAATTGGACATCATCCAGTTTTCATAAGACATGCCTGAAGTTTAATCAGTTGCTTAGATACTATATGTTCATCAGCTCTGACTGTCTGTCTGCTGTATAGAACCTAGCAGACGGTGTATTTTTACATGATAAAGATTGGAGTTTTGTTGACGACAATAATGATTATTATTACTTTAACCAAGGAATTTGTGTTTTCTTCACTTTTTTGTCCGTTTACGCAGCAGAATATCACAAATATTTGATGCTATTTTGATGAAAGAGGATTTCCTGGAATGGGAAAGAGGAGGTCATTAGATTTTGAGGGGGATCCAGGAAATGTTTTGCAGCCATGGCAGAGGTATGACAGGAAGCCCTTCTAATTATTGTTACTGTGCATCTCTGTGTCTCTACTTCTTCCATCACTCTCCTTTTTTTCTCTCTCATCCCAGCCATTCAAGTCAGGGTCACCTACAGCCTGGGTCAGCTCAGGGGTCTGATTGGTAGTTTTCCCTCACTACTGTCACCAAGTGTTTGCTGATGGGGGATATTTCTCTCTGTAAATTATAGTGTAGACCTGCTCTGTATGAAAACATTATCTAATAAATTATATTGTGATTTGGAGCTATATAAATAAATTGACTTACACTGTTTGAGTCATACTAAAGAACAACATTTATCATTCGTCTGTTTTATAAATGAGGCCATTTACTGTGTGTTACTCAACACATCAATATGAGAAGAGAAACAGCTTCCGTAAATGTTGAAATATTTCTTTAAAGAATTGTTAGAGGTGCTGAGTAAAGTCACTGTAAATGGTGCTGTAGGAAAATCACTGAGCAAATCTAATATAGTCATGTGATAAAATGTCAGTTACAATTATATTCACATCACTTTGGGATGAGATTGCAAACTCATCAAATAGTCCTCCACCTAGAAGTAGCATGTGGATTAAATTCATCAGCCTAATGAAACAGAGGCTGTACCACCTTTGACCATCCACCCTCCAGACCTGGCAGCGATCTCAGGTGCATGTGTGAGTGGAAAGTGACATGAATACATCCAACTCGACACTGAGCTATTTCTTTATTCCGTGTTCCTGTGGTTTAAGGTGAATCCAAGGTGGTTTTCCATTCCCGAGACCAGCCCTGTGATCAGGCCGTCACTTCTGATTAGCAAACACACCAATCACAGAGCCCCGGGGTCAGGCGGACGCAGCCCTGCAGGGGTAAACTATCCAATAAGACTGTTCCTCTGGGCATCTGAAGATGTGTGGGCTCTCACACAGGCAGGGAAGTAAATCCCACAATTAGATTTGAGACCCATTTCTTATTAAGTTTTCAAAGTTTCTGCTAAACCTGAGATTGCTGCTGTTGCACTGGTCCCTGGACCTTTAGCTCCCTCCCTGTGTTCTAGTGGGTGACATGAGAGGCTCATCTGTGTGACCTAGAAACACAGGACAGGATCGCAGATTAGATGTTCTCAGTGTTTCACAAGTGATTGTTGCTTATTTACAAACATGTATCTAATTAAGTTTACAGAAGCTTTAAAAAGTTGAAGACTCAACCATCACTAGTCACTATGTCTACTTTACTAAAATCAAACCAAACAGTGTCCATTAAAGCCAGTGTCCAGTCAAACCAGAATAAAGGCGTACAGTGTGAATACATCCTGGCATTGTGGTGTAGTAAATTACAATGCTGTTCAAATTTGAATGGGAAATCCAGAGGTTGTTGTTTTTTATCCCGTTTAGCAGTGGTCTGGACTGGAGGTTATCAGAGCTGATAGTGGAGAGGGTGAAAATAATTACTACTATTGTTCTACAATTTCACTGTCTTACAAAATCATGTTTTGTTTTTCATTTTTGCTTTAATTATCCTAAATCAGAATGGATAGACTTTATGGGAATCCATAAAGATAAATAGATACTTTACTAGACCTCCAGACCTCCACCAAGGAGGCTGCCAGTGTTCAAAACCCACACTTACCACGAACACACACACCTAACACCTAACCACACACCTAACTACCATGAAGAAGGGCTCTTAGGGAGCACATTCCTCTGTGCCCACCAAATACAAGATGGTCTACAGATTGTAAGTTCAGCCTCCACCAAGGCAGTTCAGTTCACCCATTTTTCATGGCTTTGTTGTGATTTACTTTGTAAGTTATTTTGCCTCGCTTTTAGGTTTAGTTTGTTTCCTATTTTATTTTGGTAGTTAAATTTCCATGATATGTCTTTTTCATGTCTCCTGTTCCTGTCTGGTCTTTTTCTCCCTCTCTGTGTCTGTTCAGTTAACCGATGAAACTCTGCTGCTCATTACCCCAAAACCTCAGCTCCGCGTGTTTCAGAACCTCAGCTCCACGTGTTTCAGAACCTCAGCTCCACGTGTTTCAGAACCTCAGCTCCACGTGTTTCAGAACCTCAGCTCCACAGTGTTTCAGAACCTCAGCTCTGCATGTTTCAGAACCTCAGCTCCACGTGTTTCAGAACCTCAGCTCCACAGTGTTTCAGAACCTCAGCTCTGCATGTTTCAGAACCTCAGCTCCACGTGTTTCAGAACCTCAGCTCCACAGTGTTTCAGAACCTCAGCTCTGCATGTTTCAGAACCTCAGCTCCGCGTGTTTCAGAACCTCAGCTCCACGTGTTTCAGAACCTCAGCTCCACGTGTTTCAGAACCTCAGCTCCACGTGTTTCAGAACCTCAGCTCCACAGTGTTTCAGAACCTCAGCTCTGCATGTTTCAGAACCTCAGCTCCACGTGTTTCAGAACCTCAGCTCCACAGTGTTTCAGAACCTCAGCTCTGCATGTTTCAGAACCTCAGCTCCACGTGTTTCAGAACCTCAGCTCCACAGTGTTTCAGAACCTCAGCTCCACGTGTTTCAGAACCTCAGCTCCACAGTGTTTCAGAACCTCAGCTCCACGTGTTTCAGAACCTCAGCTCTGCATGTTTCAGAACCTCAGCTCCGCGTGTTTCAGAACCTCAGCTCCGCGTGTTTCAGAACCTCAGCTCTGCATGTTTCAGAACCTCAGCTCTGCGTGTTTCAGAACCTCAGCTCCACGTGTTTCAGAACCTCAGCTCTGCATGTTTCAGAACCTCAGCTCCACGTGTTTCAGAACCTCAGCTCTGCATGTTTCAGAACCTCAGCTCCACGTGTTTCAGAACCTCAGCTCCACGTGTTTCAGAACCTCAGCTCTGCATGTTTCAGAACCTCAGCTCCGCGTGTTTCAGAACCTCAGCTCCGCGTGTTTCAGAACCTCAGCTCTGCATGTTTCAGAACCTCAGCTCCGCGTGTTTCAGAACCTCAGCTCCACGTGTTTCAGAACCTCAGCTCTGCATGTTTCAGAACCTCAGCTCCACGTGTTTCAGAACCTCAGCTCTGCATGTTTCAGAACCTCAGCTCCACGTGTTTCAGAACCTCAGCTCCACAGTGTTTCAGAACCTCAGCTCCACGTGTTTCAGAACCTCAGCTCCACAGTGTTTCAGAACCTCAGCTCCACATGTTTCAGAACCTCAGCTCCACATGTTTCAGAACCAGCTGATCTCTGCTTCTAGTCCTTTACAGGAATGTAGAGACGAGGAAGCTTCCCTTTTTACTCACTACAGGTTGTTCAGTAAATCTGTCTGGTTGCCCCGCTCAGTCAGAATAAATCACATTGGCTAAATTCCCCTGTTTCCTCACTGATTTGCTGATAATATTGCTCACAGCAGGACTGGCCTTAATGCTCCTAAAGCTGTTCATCACACTATGTTCCACTTGTGTCTGGCCAATATTCAACTTTGTGGAGAAGTTAAAATGAATTGGAAACTTTTATTTGATCCCAATTCTGGCATTACGGAGGTTTTGTGTGTTCATAGGCCAAGATAGCCATCAGCTAGCTCTTAAAGGTCCCTGCTGGAATCCTCCATAATCTTTGAGGAAGACTTCTATCAAGCACAACATCTTAATAGCTTATAAAAATCATCTGTGTGACCTTCAGGGAGACTATCTATCTAGATGAGAAGCGCTACTGTTCCACCCACTTTCCCAGTAGGAAGAAAAAAAGTTTGTTGATGTTCATTTTTCTCATTGCATCACATATGCAAGACAAACAAGCCTAACAGTATCATAATGAAGGTGGCCTTTATATAGCTCTGCACTGAAGGGCAGCAGGCTTGTAGGAGAAGTAGGCCAGCCTGGACAGTAACCCTGTAATTGAAAGGATTTGTGTACATGTCATCCAGCCAAAGACTAGCTATGGATCTCAGCCTTTTGTGTTCCTATGGGGATACAGAGAAGGAGTGTAGAGAGTTTATATGCACAGGATATAGAGGTGGCAAAAGCATATCGCTTTATTTTGGTATCCTATCCTGTATTTATTGAACTTTTATTTGAACACAAACATATCTTCCAGGTATGCTTAACCTGCTTAACTGTGTTAATAACAACAGGTAAAAACCAATAGAAGTTCTTAAAATTTAATATTTCATCCTTGCTGATATTTGAAATCAATAAATAAGTGAGACATGCTCCTGTTACTTTTTATTTCTCACAAGTGAAAATAATGAAGTGAAATTGCTCCCATTTTGAAGGTGAAGTAAACAATCAAATCTTCTTTTTTTTTGCAGAAGGCTTATTTATCTCTTATTCTGTGTTAATGTGCACTTTTCCTTTCTACCTGACAGGTGTACATATTGATATGCCAATTAAACAACATGATTACTGCACAGGTATGCCTTGGGCTGCACACTCACAAATGTGCAGTTTTATACAATTACAATAATGAACAGCCTCATGTTGAAGAATCTGTACACAATTGATGGAAGCTGAAAACAAACCACCTCTGGCATGGCCTGCATTCTCACCAGGTTGCCCCTTGAGCAAGTTTTGGATCAACATGTATGAGGGCATGTTCCAGATACTGGGAATATCCAGCAGCTTCACACACCACTGAAGAAGAGTGGACTAACATTACACAGGTCACTTTCAACGACCTGATCAACTTTATCTAACAGAGACGTGTCACATGCGGCAAATGGTGGTCATCACACATACTGACTGGCTATATCATCCATGTTCCCACACCCCCTGTTCCTACATATGTTTTTGGACATGAGAAATCAATAATTAAGTCTGACACAGATCAAAGAGTGAAAAAGCAATGGAAGAGAAAAGCCATTAGTTTCATAAAACAGGCCTTTTTACAGCCAAGGAATAATGAGCTCTTTCATTGATAGCATGTCCCAGTGCTGCTGAATCATTGTGCAGTAACAGTGTAAACCAATCATTGGTCTCAGTAACACATGTTCCATCAATCACAAAGCCATATGAACACAATCAGAAATCATGCAGATGCTGTGGTTGGCAGTCAAGATTAATGTCAAATTAATTCAATTAGATGAAGCTCTAGTGAAAGTTCAATAAGAAATACTAAACCTTTGAATCTATGTATTATTCATTCATTCATTTCTTAAAATAAAAACAAAAATCTATTTTTAAAAAACACTTGTTTTTTCAGTATTTGTGTCAGAAACCAAAATTAAATTAAAACCGCAAACAGTGTTGAAGGGGCCCTCGTGTACCAGCGTCGGCCTCACTATTCTTCTCCTGGAGGTGAACACAGCTCTGTATTTGCATGTATTACGGACACTGAGGGAAGGATTGTGATTTAACCCTTTGTCCACTATGTGGCGGTAGAGAGCACCAAGTAATCAACCTTCTCTTTGACTATATCCTGTGATGACAACTCTATGAAAATTTAAAGTAAAACAAACTTTATCACACAAGACATTTTTTACATTAGTCTGCAGGTGGCGCTATCTTTGTGACTTATTATTGTTGTTTAGGTGCCTTCACTCAACATATGAAGTTTGGGCCAGATTGGAGCATTGACAGAGGAGTTATTACAACTTCCTGTATCATGGCGAAGCATCATCCTTTGCCAAGAGGCCACACCTTCACAGTTTGCCAGCAGCTGATCACCTACACACAGAAGCAACATCAAGGTCTTAAAGCTCTTCTGACTCAATTTGAGGTCAATATGGTTAACAGGTTATTACAAGTACATGGAAGTATAAAATATGACATTTCCTGTTCCCAGCAGGTGGCGCTGTGACAAACACCAAATTCAGACATCTGTATGTCTTCAGGGTGGGGCCACCATCCCAGCTGTAAAGTATGGCAAGGACTTGACCATGAACAGTGACGATACAGCATAACAACTTCCTGTTTCATGGCGAAAACATCAAAATTCACTGCGCCGCCACGGCCACACCTTTAAAGTTATGCAGAAGCTTTTGATAACTTTTTCTCATTGACTTCTTTAGACTCTACTGTACAAGTTGGAAGTTGATAGGGTTAATGCTCTAGGAGGAGTTAGTTGCATTACCATGTGTGAAAATGGAACAACATCCAACATTTGATTCAAAATGGCAGACTTCCTGTTTGTTTGAGGTCATGGCACCAAGAGGCTTTTTGGTAGATCTTGATATGATACACATGTGTACCAGATTTCAAACTTCAAAGTTAAATGCACAGCGGGGGCTGCTTACTTGAAGCATCCCAGGGAGCGTTGTAGAGCCATTTAGGCATGCCCAATTCTAACATCTATATCAGATCGTACGTTTTGTCACTCTTGACTTATCCACCAATGTTCATAAAGTTTCAAGAATTTCTGGCTTCACAACAATTTCGTCCAAGATGTGATTGGTTAGTTTGCCTTGTCCATCATTCACCCCTTCACAAAATGCATCAAGTAGCTTTTACATAATTCTACTGACAAATAAACAAACCAACCAACAGGCACAGGTGAAAATATAACCTCCTTGGTGAGGAGTAACAATCAGTTTCCCTTAAAGAGGCTTTCAGATTCTACATTGGAGATTAAAGAGAGGTGGTCTCAGACAAGCACTTAGTATCAGAAGATTGTCCGAGTTAAAGTATCAGAATCTGTAATAAGTCCTTCAGCAAGGGTCTTCTCCAATAAACATAATTATTAGTGTTTATGAGTCTGTATATGGTGCATATACTTTCTGTAACATGGGGTAAAATATCCTCTCAACCTACGTTCCATCAGACATTGTATAAATAATTTGCATGATGTTGAATTTCCTGGCTTTGTAAGGACTATGTGGGGGCGGCTTCTGTAACTACGTGGATAAACTTGTCAACAATTAGCTCATGTGGCAACAATGCAGGTTGCAATTCTCAAAGTTCCCCAGTCTCCAGTCAACAGATGCACTCTGAACACTTTTATCATGTTCAATTCCCACAAAATTTACCTCGCCTCTTAAAAATATGACCATAATAACAACAAATTGCTGAGAGACCACAAGGCAATATACAAAGATGTAGCCATAGCACTTGCTCCCAATTGTAAAATAATGAGCGGGAAGCATTGTGCCGATGTGAGTAACAGACAAATCAGTGCAGCTCTTCCTGTGTGCCTCTTGGAAGTTGCTGCCAAACGAATCTCCAAGACCACAGCTATTACCTCTGTTCAGTGGCATGCAATTTATATGGTGCTCCCTGGGGAAATTAACTTCGTGGTGACAACTCACAAGATCAACAATTCTGAGAGGAACTCAGGCCATTCCTCTAAAGAAAGGAATAGTATAATTACAGGCCGTGAACTTCAACACAGCAAGCAGAGGAATGTCTCTCTCTCTCTGGACTATTTATATTGTTTTGTTTGTAGGAGTGCTTTCTCCTCATAAATTATGATTTATACATCAGGCTGATTGACTTGACCGTTAAACTCAAATATTCTCAAGGTTTCTTTAAATAAATGTCTCCTAGCAATTTAAAGAGTGGTGAAATATGCATTTTTTAACAGATTTTGCTCATGTTCTCTTTCCTAATGGTGCTGACCATGGCTTTTGGCAGCTCAGGGGAGACCTTCGCAAACACCATTATAGGATAGAGACAATGATTATAGCCAGCTGGTGCTGAGAGCCAAATGCATACCAATGCACTGTGGAAATATACTGATATGCAAAGCATGTCTGTCAGAAGATGAACGGTGAGCAGTCTCACCTGCCAAACCATGTCCTGTTTATAGCACACAAAAGCTTGTCAGCTATGAAGCTGTTACAGCAATGCATTGTGTTTTATTGATACCAACCAATTATTTTCTTCAGTTATTTTCATTAAGTGAATATGCTCTATGTATGCACTTTATAAATTTTATATATAATATAATATAATATAATATCAATTTTTATAAAATTAATTACCTTTCTACAAGGTGCAATATTGACTATGACTAAATAAGAATGAAATGAAAGTTAAAGAAACAGAAGCAAGTCTCTGAATTATTTATTGAGAGTTTAATTAATAAGAATTCAGCAGAGAGGTATCCTCTTAGATGTTTTATTACCAGAGGTTTATGAGACCCCATGGAACCCCCTTAAGGGCCCCTGGGGGTACCCAGGCCCCATTTTGTAAACCGATGCTCTAAATCACTGAACTACCCTAAGTAACTGAGTAACACTGGTCCCATGATTTAAAAGGTCTAAATTCATGCTCACTGCAGTAGAAGAAGTCAACCCTCTACTTAACCACTTATGAACATCTGAGACGAGTTTGTCAAAAGCAGATCAATACTTGATCCCTTCACACTGAGACCAGTGAAGTCTCTGTTTCCTCTGTCATTACCTCTGACGAGAGCCAAACACTGTGTTCTTGAGGAGGTGCCCCACCTTACTTACTGACAGTAAATATTTGATGGATCCATATTTCATTTCCGGTGCTCGCTCCAGAGAGCCTCCCCCGTCCTCGTCAAACAAGGAGATGATTCTCATTCTTTGATCTCAGTGACAACTCCACAAGTCCCACAGAAACTGCCACCAGCATCTACAAGCCTCACAAACACAAACAACAAACACTCCCTCTGCATGACAGCATCATTGCCAACAGCAAAAAAAAATAATCCACCACAGCTTGATTGAAAACATCAGTCATTTTTGCTGCCTTGAGTTGCCTTGAGTTTGGTACTGCAGAAAAACATGGTCAACAATTTAATCAAAAATGTTAAAACATGTTAATGGTTGTGGTTTGAAACTTAATTTAAAACCATTTTCAGGAGTTTATAGAGTTTGGAGGTAACTTTAGGAGCATTACGGTAAGATTATAAATGAATCTGGTCTTTTTATTTGGATATTGTCGTGTGATTGCTGTACCATCTCTCTGCTGTCTTTTATAACAGCCCTTTAATTATGTGAAATAGTGCTCTTGATTCCATATACAATCATTTCATCATTTTACCTTTCAGTCCTGCATGACCCTAGATTCCCTCTTCTGATTAATTCCTCGCCCTCTCTGAATGAGTACAGACTCTTAAACTAAATGGCCATTGAATAGAATTGGGTGTTTACGGAAATTCACACATCTAGTCAAGTCAACTTCCAGCATCTTAAAGACCTTTTTGACTGATAAAAATGATATGGTTAAGAATATCAGAGCTAAGCACTATGCTAATCTTGTGTTGAATTGTTGCAGTAATCCCCAAATCCTGTTAGCGCTGCAAATTATTCTGTACTTGCCCATATTTAAAATCTTAGATTTGGAAACATGAGATTAATTATCTTGTTTTAAACATTTTTCAGGTTTTTTTAAAATATAAATCTTAGCCATCTTTTTTCTGACAAGAAACAACTTATGTTAAGATCTCTTAACAAGTAGAATTTTCCTGCTGCATGAACAGATAATTTCACTAGTATTAAGCCATTTCTGCTATAATTAGCAGTATATTAGCAAACAAAATGCAGAACTCAGACTCAGACAAGGAGAAAAAGTTTGAAGTACAATTTATTGTACCAAAAATACAACAACTCATTGGAGCAGGCAGGCCAAAACTGTAACGAAAAGGTTTCTTCTCAGTTACTCAGTTACCAGGACGTGACCACAGCATTTAGAAGGAGAATGGACCTGAGGCAAAGGAAAAACAGTCAGAAACAGAACAGGCAGGTTCAAACAACACACTAAAAGTTTATCCAAAAAGGTTAGAGCCATAGCATGTATACCTGCAGAGTAAACGGACGATCTGACGGAGAATAGAGTGAAGAGCCAGGGCTTATATACTGCAGGTATCAGGTAACAGGTGATGTGATGAGCCAGATAGATCTCAGGTGTGCTTGATGAATAACAAGCTGCTTCAGGTAGAGAGTGACCAGGTAGCCACGCCCTGGTAAACACAACACAGACAGACAGGGGGAGACAGAAAAGATTTAAGATTTATTTAATTATAATTTAATTTAATTATTATTTTACTTAATAAATTATCATTTCTCCTGTGGGGATTAATAAAGTCTCTATCTATCTATCTATCTATCTATCTATCTATCTATCTATCTATCTATTATAACGCTTCCCTTTCTGGTCAACCAAAGAAAACAATAAATCAGCCATTGGGAGTTGTTGCACTGACAAAACAAAACGACAGAGCCTGACAAGATGAAGCACAATGAAGCACCCCAACGATGTAAAGCATGTACACAAACACACACAGAGTTATCTTGTGTTTGGGCACATTTTGAATCTGTCCAGTGTGTCTCAATTCCCTTTGTTAATACAATATCTCCCTTCATGATGGGTTTCATTGGTGATAGTGTTGCAGCACAGAAATGGCTGAACAGAACACTGATGGCATTTGGAGAAAATTATGTTAAAGATATGGGGCATCTGTGGTTCAGAGGTGGAGTGACTGGAGGATCCAGGTTTCTCCTGTCCATGTGTCCTAAAACAAGACACTGTACACCAAGATACCACCACTGGTGTGTTCAGGGTACTGTAAATGGGTGAATGACATGTGATATTATAAAGTTCTTTGTAAGTTAATGTATAAATATGCTATATAAAATGGGAGTGTGAATACATGAATGAAAGAAATGTTGGATTGCTTAACGTCCAGACTTTCTGCTTAAAACAGACACATGAAAACATATTTCATGAAGAGAAGAAAGCAGTCTTCTGGTTCTTTGTGGATTCATTGCTTTGTTTTTCCGTTCTTCACATATGTTGTCTTTATAATGTCGACAAGTAGCTCGAGGTGAAAAGAGTGGCTTTTCCATCACCCTCCCCTGATGATATGATTAACGGTTGACAATTTGTCAGCTGCCAGAGTCCGGACCTTACAGCTGGGATTATGAGCGGATCAAAGTCTCTACCTGTCACAGCATTCAGTTCCACCCATATCAGCTCTCAAAAGCTGAGACATAAACTTTAACTATCATCCTGCAGCCTCAATAAACCTCCGAGGAGAGAATGTGAGCAATGCACTGTAGGAGAGACACAGAGAGGAAGTCTGACAGTTTTGCACTGATGCCACTAATGACAGCATTGATGGCTCTATGGACAATAAAGTACATTACACAAATAAAGTGCCTCAGCCTAATCCACAGTGCTGCCCTGATTCATCTTCAGACAGAGTGGGCAGCACCAAGACGGCTGCTCCACACACTGAGAAGCAGTGATAAAGACCCTCCATTGTCCAGGTGATACAGTTGCTTCTCCCACAGTTGTCTGGGACAGCTGGTATGGTGAGGCTTTTGGGTGAAAAACCCATGTAGTGGTCTGCAGCTATGATCAGCCAATAACTTATTCCTCATTTTACCCTTTAAAACATAACATCAATAATATCAGACAGAACATATAGAACTACTGATTAATGAGCATGAAACACAAAGTACGTCTGACTGCATGGAATTTGTTAGTTTTGCAGTTATTTAGTGACCAACCAAATTATTGGACATGCATAGCATTTTACCTTTAATGGCCTGTGATACACTGAAAGGTCAAAGTTATTCAAATGTATCTTGACTGGGATGTGGTGAACCAAATTCTCACTTATCAACCCTATAGATGTCAATATAAAAACATAAATCCTTATCGTGGCTCTGGAGGAAATGATCAGTCAGTTTTGTGCCAATCCATCCATGAGATGTTAGGTGCTCTTCATCATGCTGCCATGTCTCCTGTTTCTGTCTCACTTCCTAGCTCATGTTGTGAGGATGTGAGAGAGAGAGAGATGCAAGGAAGAGTGGTACAGTAAAGGTGGAGGAGCCAAAACGACATCGGTTACATCGGTGACTTTGTGCTGCACAGTTATATCACCCGTCAAACTGATTAATATGGATGTCCACAGAACATTTTATAATGAGAACAGTTTCAAAACCTTACATTTGTTTTTATCTCTCTGTAATCTGTCTGTCTGTCTGTAATTTGCCTACCGCAAGAACCGTTCATCTGATCGACTTCAAACTTGGCATGTAAGTTGCTGGGGGCCAAAGGACAGCAGAAAGACCACACAACACCAAAAGCCCTGTTTACTTTTTTAACACGTGAAATGTGTGTCTGACCGTAGTAGTCACTTATTAATATGATGCATAGACTCTTGCAGTGCCAGATAATGCAAATATATCATGGCAGGTGTTTTGTTGGGGGCCCAAGGAAGCACGGAGTGTGACGTTGTTTCTGTGAGTGTTTCTAAAGAAAGCTGCAACCAGCAGTACCACAGGCCACGCCCAATCTGAGCAGGCATGTTTAGAATGGGCACTGTACTATTAGATAGAGAGTTATCACTACCTAAAGTCATACGGCCCTAAAAGACTGTTATGGATCATGTGTAATCCTGGTCTGTTGTCTACTGTTTTGTTTAGTAGCCTTGAGTTTAGCATCACATCACCATGACCAAAATGACCATATTTGAATGAAAGTGTAGTGTCTGAGTACGCACTACGAACCTGTGGACATGTTGTAATGGCAACTTGTCGATCACAAAGTGGCTATGCCCCAAATGTATTGCTTTTTAATCTATTTTGTGAATTACATCACTGTGTATTGATGAAGACTTGAAATTAGCGGTTGAGACTAAAAAATCACCAGGAAACTGTTTTCTGAGGAATAAATCTAGAGAGACGTAGTGTTTTCATGTATGACATTAATACAGCACAGTAATGTTCAGAATTCACTGTAAATGGACATCAACATTTTACATTGTAGTCTGGATATTACATATTAGTCTGGATAACTGAGAGCTCTGACCTGATGGCAATGCTAGAGGAAAAAATTACATTTGACTTCATCGGGCAAACAAGCATCTGACCACACCTCATTTTAAGACCAACCCTCCCATGGTGGGTTTACTGAGACATGGGTTCAGGACCTGAAAATGACCACTGCATCAGTCGAACACTCGCAATAACACACAAATAAAGGTACAGGAAGTAATTTATAATGAGGTGACATGTTCCTTCATGAACACACACACTGCTGCAAGTGTGCGCTAGAAAACCAAATGTGAGTTAATCTTCTGCCCCAAATACTTCCCAACAGCTTCCTCCCATTAGAGTCAAGTTTCCAACTAACTACACCAAGAGAAATTCCTGGACCTCGTTAACCATGAAACAGCACATCTGTGAATCGATTCAGATTCAGATCTTCAGTAGGCTCTAATAGGCTTGCTGCTGAGAGCCACAGACAGGGTATGTGGAAGTCAAAGGGTAGGGATCTTTCATTGTGTGCCTCAGGCCAGATTTGACTAACTGGTGAATCACAGAAAGCACATTCTGGCTGCTAATCTTTGTTTTTGCCGTTTTTCTCAAATCATAATGGAAATCTGAGATACTGTGATTGTAGTTGGACTGCTTATGTAGATTCTCAGTCATCCAGGTCATGGTAATCCTGGAAGGTTGAATCTGAAGCAACTGGACTTCTGTTTAAGGGTTGAGGGTGTTTCACCTCTCATCCAAGAGGCTTCTTCAGTTCTAACTGATTCAGGTATTTAAGATCCTGTGGGGTCGTTAACACATTGTGTTTGATGCTCCAGTAGGTAAACAAAACACCTGTGACCTCAACAACCCATAATGACCGATAATGGTGCTGGATGGGTTAAGTGTAGAAGTGTGACCTTAACGACTCTCTAGGTGTTAACGACCTCACAGGAGTTTTAGGGCCTAGTTTACGCGACATCGTTTCTCCACATGGATCCATAAACACGACTGAACACTGTAGTCTGTTTGCCAATGCAGTAGATGATAGTGTACCTTTTCAAAACCATTACAGAATAAGATGACAGTGATGGTTCAGCAAATCTACATCAGAGGAATGTTAATAAACTCAACAGAGTCTGCAGCATAAACAAAACCAGACAGTCTGACGTTGTAACTTTGTTGTTGTTCTGGTCATAGTAGGCTGCTTGCTGTCTGTGTACAGGATAAAGGCTGGCAGGAACCGTAATAGACATGCACGAAGCGGGGCTGTGTCGTCATCGTTTTCAGCCAGAGTTCTGTTTTGCCCGTTTACAGGACACCAATACAGTGGTGTTTTGAAAAGTTTCCACTCTGGAGCCCATTTTTAAAAGTTTGTAGTTTCAGTCCCCGGAAATGCTGTTCCTGTATAAACGGACGGCCAAAACGCAACAACAGGTTTCCATTTTTGGGTGAAACGGTCATCGTGTCAAACGTCCCCTATATATCTGACACTCTGACACATCATCAGTCAGTCAGAACTTAAGAAGCCTCTTGGATGAAATGTCTTCAAACCCTAACTTTTCACCTTTTACACTCCATTTCACTTTTTACCCTTTGGCTGCTGGGTATTTAAATGCCATGAATAAAAAGTTTCGTCTTTGTGTAGCTCATTTTAAATACATCTTGTCTGTACCAAGGTTATCTGATTTAACAGTGTGAAATCCACCTAGAACAAACAGCAGAAAGAGCAGTGAGACAGTCATCTGAATGTACACAGTCTTCTGTTCTTGTTCATTTGTAATGATCACACAGATATGCTGTGTGATCATTACAATAGCTCTGTTTGCTTAGGGATACTCTTGCTGACAAGGCAACAGCTGATGAATATTTAAAGCTCTCACTATCAGCAATAGATTGTCAGGGTCACAAGAGGTGTCTGCATGTCACCATCCAGTTTTGATGGCCATTCAGCAAAGGACTGAAGCTCAAACAGGGATAATTTTTCACAGAAATATATCTGTAACACAACTTGTCCATCGACATATGTGGACAATCAAGACTGAGCCTGGAAAAGATGACATTTTACATCAACAGACAGACATTCACTATTAACCACTCATATACTTATCAGACCAGTGATCTCCTCCTTCATCCAGCACCACAAGACAAGGAGCTCCATCTTCTGCTGTAGTCATTCTCCTGAGTACTCCAATGGCTTCATCTGAAAGGAAAACATGACTATGATAACAGTACATTAAAGGCAAACTGTATTACTTCTTGTATGTTGTTGGTGAGTGGGTCTAACAGCTGCTTGCTGATTTAATGTGTGCTGTTTAGAAATGAGGGATTTTAACAACATGAGGAAAGGTTTGAATTCTGTCATTACAAACTACACATGCTTTTTTTTTGCTTTACTTTATATGTCATTTAAAACACATTCCTCACCATGATCTTACATCACACTAATACTTGTATGAAAGTCATTTTGTACCTTTTGTTTAATAGCTCACTTTTGAATAGACTTTATTCATACCAAGAAAAGCATGAGACTAAAAAGTGACACAGAGGCAGCGAGTCCAACAACCCTCCACCAAATGTCAGGAGATTACAAACATACAAAAAGCAGAATGCTAGATTTAAATTATGAGGCCAAGAAAAGGGTTAGCAGCCAGAACTTTGATTTCCATGATTCACCAGTTCTGGAGATTTTTAGTCACATCAGGCCCTCAGACTTCCCTGTACCCCAGCCTTTTAAAGCCTAGTGAGAATGTTTAAGAGACAGGTCACAGAGGTATCGTAGCAGAGCTAACAAGTTCCAGGAATCTCTTAAAACAGCTGGTGTTCTTTATAGCAGACCTTACCCAAATATTACCTTACAGCATGTTGGTTTTACACACACTGTCAAAATGTGTGTGAGACTGAGTCAAAGAAAACCACAGAGTGTGTATTCATGAAGGAACATGTCACTATGGGCTGGTTTTAATCTCAGGATAGTTTGTGCTGCAGGATCTGTCCACCAGCCGGTAACACCAACCCACCCACCGCTCCATTCATGAACACAGGTGACCATCAGTGACGGAGACATTGTGGCCCTTATTTAAAGAATGATTCCTCCCGGTCCAAAGTCTTTGGGGTCTTCAAGCCCCTAGTGAGGCCCAGACTGCTGGACACCTCCAAAGAATATGGACTGAAGAAATCTGTTTAGTTAGCAGCTTTTTACTGAACAAATTCTAAAATGTAAACAGTTTTGCAGTAATCTTTAAGGGTTTGAAGATGAGGCTTCTTCAGTTCTAACTGATTGGTGGGGAGTTTATTTAAACTCTTCTGTAACTCACTGAGAGTCCATGAGGTCACATGTTTACAGTTGACTGTCAGTCCATTGCAGTCCTTTTACTCTTTACAATAAAATCTTTGACTCTTTGCATTGCAAACAAATTCTTTTCCTCTGCTCAGCTTGACAATCACTTACAATGGAAGTAAAAAGTCTTAGTTTTAAAAAGAGATCACATTCACTTGTTCTTTCACCTAGTCGCTCCTTCCACAAGTCGATTGACTGAAGCCTTTCAAAACAACAACAAAACAAAAACCTCACAAAGGCATAAATCCTGTTCCTATATGTTGCATATGATGTATTTAAAAGTACAATGAACACTTTGTATCTAAATTTCTATTGTAAATAAATCCTTTTCAGTCCATAAAAACATGGCATGCCTAAATGAAAACATAATAATGTTCAGTAAAGACTTTATAATAAATAATACATAGCTACTGATCAATCAATTTCATATCTATAAATCAAAAACTACTGGTTAGTCCCCATTCCTAGTATGGATACAGATACAGATGATTGTGTTGGTTTAACAGCTACTGTAGTATTTCTACTGGAAAATACATGTAAAAATGCCAACAAAAATAATCTGTGTATTAAAGTTGAGGGAGAATGCATCCAGACTCCCCTGCATGATTTTGGTTTTTACTTTATACTGCTCTAAATTATGTAGGTCTTAAATCTCAAGTAGATTATTTTAATACCAATGTGTTTTTTTACAATAAAAAAACTGTCTTTCATTTTCATAATTCATCATTAATATGTGAGTGTTTATGAAAAAAATAACACAATTACCAAGAGCCCTGAAAAAAGGGGAGAGAAACGTACATTTAAAGCTTGGACAGAGACTCCATCCAGCAAGACGAGCCTGTGGTCGACCTTCTCTCCATGGACATACACTGAGCAGTGAGAGGCCTGTGGTCCAGACACACACTCTGTTATGTTTGGACAAGGTTATTCTGAAATATTGTAGAACCATGACTGACATGCTGCGTGGAAGAAAAAATCATCTCAGATACATTTACACTGGACATCATTCCTGGTTGCTTGATCAAGTGAGGTCCAGTATTGATGTTTCATGTAATCCAAAGAAAACGCATCAACAAACATACAGAGCTCTGAGCACATAAGAGATGGTTTTAACAAGGAGACGGTAGGAAGAAGCAGAGATGCAGAACTGAGCTTTGACATGTTTACACTGTTATCTTCAGTTCAAGGGTGAACTTAATACGATTTTATTTGTGCCTCAGAAAAACTCTTCAGTTCTGTATTTTTATTGAGGGTGATATCAAAGCTCTGTGTCAAGGTGGAATTATGATTACTCTGTAGGTTTTGGCTTTTCCCCTGTGGGGCTCTCAGGTCACATAGCATTAGAGGTGTTATACATGCATGAATGTATGCATGCACTGGGATTCTGATGCTTACTTGATGCCTGGTAGACCCACAAGAGTTAGTATGGCATGGTAGTAACACTGTTCTCTGGATATCTTTGTTCACCCCATGTAAAAGCTAAACTTTAGCATCACTAAATTTTGATATCGAGCTTTTAATGATCCTGAGCCTCCAACGTCTGGTGCTTCTAAATATTTAAAGGAATCGATGATGTGTTGTTTTTTTCCCTCTGGTTTATCTCCATGCTTCAAACCTGAGATGTTTAAAAAAATAATCAAACAATTAAGTTCAAAATACAAAACCTGTCAAAACACTTCCAGTTAAAGAGAATAAGTAAGTGGACATAACTCAATGGGGCAGCCATGTTTTACAGTGTAGTCTCCTTTCTGGAAGAGCTGTCTAGCCTTTAAGATGGTCCCCAGAGGGAAGTGCACTATTGCCCAGCTCTTCACTGCTCAGCTCTTCAGCCTCATCGCTATACACAGTTCTCCATCTGTCCAGCTCTGCAGAGGTCTAGCTATCCATTGGAGTGTGGGGAAGTGGGGCCACCAATGCACTGGGTGGTGAGACTGAAGAGCTGGGCAGCTGTAAGGACAAGGAGCTGGGCAACACTGGGGGCAAGGACTCTGGTAACTGAGAGGCATGGGATTGGTACTGTCACATTTGAACAACACACAGTGTATCTCTTGTTTGATATATAATTAACTTCCTCTATTCTTCTATCATTTGTTGTGTATATTTAGGCATTATTAGCCATTTTAACCAGTTTGTTTTGCAAATTGACATTATGACTGCTTGCTTGAGGCTAAATCTGTGCATTTTCTGGATATAAAGCCTGCATTTTAACAAATGCTGCTGAATATGTTTTTTAAAATGTCGAATACATTTAACCAATATACACAATCCCTTCACATTGAACTGTTTAAGTAATTCTATTGTTGTAAGATTATTTATTTTTAACATAAATAAGACATTTCCAAGTGTCTCTATAACATTTAAAGTGACAGACACTCAAACTGTGCATTCTCAGCAACGCTGTTAAGATAGAGTGAGCAGGTGCTGTGGTGCGAGATCCTCGTGATATTTCAACCAAACATGTTCCAGACATTTCATCACCACCAGAGGGAATTACGATTGAATTAGTAGTTTATGACATTTAATGATGGGCCATCCAGCCTACAGTCAGACAGCTGAGGCAACATTTGATTTACATGACCAAAGAATCTCTGCACAAACTGTTAGAAACCATCTCAGTGAAGACCACTGCTCGTCATCCTCACTGAGTCTTAACCTGGTCGTTGTCATGACCGACGTCAGTGGGCAATGATCTGGCACATTGGAGAAGAGTTCTCTTCACAGATGAATCCTGGTTTCCACTGCAGAGGGCAGATAGCATGTATTACATCATGTGGGGCCAGTGCTGTGAACAGAGTGGCCCATGGTGGCGCTGGGGTTATGGTATAGACAGACATAGGCTACAGACAGTTTGTTAATGGCAGTTTGAATGCACAGAGGTACTGTGACGAGATCCTGGGGCCCATTGGTCCACCATCATCACCATTATTCTTCTTCTTCTTGTGATTTTTATTGGCGGTTGGCAAACAACGAAATGGTGCATTACTGCCACCAACTGGAAAGGAGTGTGGATCAGAATGTCTACTATTTACTTACTTCCCCCCCTCCCAAAAAATAAATAAAAAAAATAAAATTTAATAAAATAAAAAATAAAAAAATAAAATTAAAATAAATAAAATTAAACTAAATAAATTATACTCTCTCAATCAAATTTGTTTCTCTAAGATAGTACAATATTATTTTATGACATTCTAATGAGTTCCTCTAAAGAATATATGAGGTTTGTTCTTACTTGTATCTTTCTTAGTTCTTGAGTCATGTGCCTTCTTTGTGTCTGTATTTCTGACAGTGAATAACAACGTGCTCGATTGTTTCTTCCTGCCCACAGTCGTCACATTTACCCGTGTTATGTTTTCCCATTTTGAATAATGTACTGTTTAATCCTGTATGTCCAAACCTAAGTCTTGATATGATCATCTCCTCTCTCCTGTTCCTTCCTGAGTTTCTCATTTCTCCCACTTTCCTTTGAATTCTATAAACCACCCTCTCCACTCTTCCTCCCATTGCTTTTATTATCTTTTCTTCAATCTTTGTTTAAATAATACTCTTTACTTCAGTTTTGCTGCAATCAACTTCTAAGTCAATCTGTTTGTGTGTTGTGGCTTCCTTTGCGACTTTATCTGCTATTTCATTTCCTCTTAATCCTATATGTGCTGGTACCCATAAAAATACTACTACTAACCCCATCATTTGAATTCTGAATAACATTTGTTGTATTTCTATTAAAATATCTGGTCTGCTGTCTGAATGATTATATTTTAAACTTTGTAGTGATGAGCTTGAGTCCGAGCATATGACTGTTCATAATGGTTTTGTTTCTTCTATCCACTGTACTGCTAGCAATATTTCAATCATTTCCCCTGTGTAAACTGATAATCCCTCACTGATCCTTTCCCCTACCTGAAATTCTGGTACAATAAATGTTACCCCTATTTTATTATCCAAGTTCTTCAGGCACGTGCACACATAGACATAAAAGGGGCTTGAGCACCTGCCCTTTTTCTTCCTCGAGAGAAAGTGCCCTTTTTCTGGGGTGTTTTTTTTCTTCTTTTTTAAAATAAATGAATATACTGGGTATAAATATATAATCTTGTTTGCACACAGCTTTCCTGTCAAACAAATATATGGACTGAATAAAGAATCTAAATATCAGGTCGGGAGATTAGACTTTGTGGAGTCCGATGCCCTCTCTCCCTTCCCTCCCTCCACGTCTCCTGCACAGCTGTGAGCACACAGTCAGCTGTTCTCTGCAGTGACGTCAGACAGCAGGCAGCACCTCCCAGCTCTCAGCTCCTGTCCCAGTTGTGGTGCTTTTTCTTGGCTTGTGTGGAGGTGAGTGGTGATGAACAAAGGACTAAGCTACCAGTGCCTTAAGTTTACAGCGAATTAGCCAAAAGACAAAAACAAATTAGTTAACTTATGTCTTTCTAACTGACATGCATGAGCAGCTAATGTAATAAGTCGCCTCAGGTTTAGCTAAGGCAGTTTATCATGAGCATACAGGCTAATGTACTGTACTTAAGGGGAGATTTACAAATGAAAGTAATACAATAAAATTTGTATATAATACTGTTATAAAATTCGCCACATTGATATGCAAATTAGGCGTTAACTAATTAAAATGCGCTAATATGCATACATTTGGGAAGGAACTGCAGGTGAATAGGATTCAAACAAAACTAAAACATATCAACACAGAACTTCCCCAGTTAATTACTGACATCAAGACAGCGTTTATCCCTGAAATGTTCTGAAATATGCAGACCAGCTGGTACAGATGCAAACAGACAGAGGTTAGTAAAACAAACACCATTTTAATTTGTATTTTGGACATTTTCTGTCCATTAGAGTGAAAGAAGACATGGAAGCAAAATAGTGGAAAATCTCAAAATTATATAAAAAGTATAAATAATTACGAGAATTGCCCTTTTTTTCACTTGAGCCCCTGCCCCCCAAAATGTCTGTGCACGTCCCTGGAGTTCTTTGATGCATCTGTATAGATCTGGACATAGTTGTGGAACTTTTCAATATAGGTCTGTATGGTGTTTGAATTTAGAATGACCTTAACATTGTTCTTTTTATCTAATAAAGTTAAGGCAGTATAACCCCCTTCTATCTTGGAAAGCAGGGGGTTTTCAGGGGACTGATGGCTCACCCATACAACACCACGACCAAATTTTGAATTTGTTGATTATCAGGTTACTTATTCATGAGGCGCACAGGTTTGGACCATGTGGGGAGGTGTTGAGAAACGCGTTAAGAAAAATTTCAAATTGGGAATTTTTGGCACCAAAATGTGACACTATCTCAATGCCAAACTTGTCTAAAAGTAACATCAGAGAGGGCGCAACTACACCCTTAGGACATATACCAGCACCAAGGACGGATAAATCAGATAAGAAGGACTGTAAAGTGGAGAAATGTGAAAAACGAAATGTCTGTTACACCTACTGGTGAGAATAACTTGCCAAATGTAGCTGTTGTCAGGAACTGGATGGAGAAACAAGCATCACTGAGCCCAGTGCAGATGATAAAGGATGCAGAAGGAGCCACCCAGACACCAATCCAGCTGGCCCAGAATGAAGCAGACAGCCATGAATCAGATGAGTACGATGCAACTACACACATTCCAACCCATGCTCCACCACAACCTCTGCCAGCATTGTCAGTAGAGTTTGTCAAATCTAATGTGTTGCAAAATAATCAGAATGTGAATAAAGATAATGTAACACAAGTCACTAGTCAATCAACCACCTTAAAGATAGTAACTACAGGCACTTCAACTAAAGTACTTACAATGGTCCCAACTACCCAAACAGTAATTAACCCCACTACTCATAAAGCTGTAATCTCAGAGTCAAAGACAGTCGTTACAACCTGGATTCAAACATCTCCAACAACAACCACCACTCCAACCCCTACTTTAAACACTACTCTAACAACTCCTGGCCCAGTAGTTAATTTAATTACCACTACAGCATCTGAAAGAAATACTCCTAAAATTACAGCTGACCAAAATGAGAGGAATAAAACCCTAGCCTTAGATATAGGGACAAGAACTGACCAGAGTACGACCACGACTGATAAATTGACCACGAGAATAGTCACTACAAGTGTGACCACTTTAAGTACTACTTTGTCTGGTAATGGAACAAATAAAGACAATCTATATGACCTGTATAATGAGGATGAAGGACTTGAAGATTTAGCATTAGAACAGCATGTGGTACAGTATTCAGAGAGGTATAAATCAAATCAGAGAAGCTTCCAAACTATAGATAACACAAACTGGGAGAGAGCTTATTATAATGGGTGGTATAAATGGGCGTGGTACACTGTAAGGGAGATGACCTCTAATGAGTGCATTTTTTTGTGCAGAGGCACCGACAACTTGACCTCCAGTAATTCCAGAGAAATACACTTTTGAAGAGTGTGCCAAGGCACAACAAAGGGAGTGTAGAGAAGGAAGATTCATTCCTAACTACAGTTTAGTTAGAATCTTCTCCTTGCCTCCATGTGGTGTCCAATGTAGACTAATCTACGGTTCAAGAAATGCCCATAATCTGCTTGGACCATATAGTCCTCTTCATAGGTCATGTGCTAAATTCCAGATTACCCAAACATCCCAAAACGAACCCCCTACTGATTATAAAATAGATAGGTTAGCTGATTATGAGTGCTTCACAGCGGAGGATTTTCAGTTCCCAGTAAAGAATGGTGAGGATGTGGGGAATGTTTCAGTTTACTGTAGAAGAACATGGGTATTGTCCTGGTTTCCACATGCTAATATGACACCTATTTTTATTAAGAGACCTGTATGGTATGAAAATCCAATTGTAAAGATCAGACATGTCATAATATAACCATGACCGTTCCTATCCTTCAACTTCTGAGTGAACAGAAGACTGCAATAGCAGATAGTTACTGGATGTGTGGAGACGATGTGTTACTAAATACTATTCCACCGAGATGGATCGGCCTGTGTGCTTTGGTGAGAATGAAACTATCAGTGCAAGTAGTGTACAGAGGAGTACAAACCATAGTTGGTGTTAATGAGCCTCCAGATAGCATCCACAGAGTTAAAAGACAATATGGTCCAGAAACCAGAGAACATTTAGATATGATAAATCAACCACAAGGAATACCTGAAGAATTCAAAGCAAGAAATGAGATTAAAGCGGGAGTAGAATCTATACTTCCCTGGATTACAATTAATAAAAATGTTTATTGGATAAATTACATTTATTACAACCAACAGAGATTCATCAATTACACTAATGAGGCCCTTAAGGCGTCAGGTGTACAGCTGCATGAAACAAGTCGGATGGCATGGCAGAATAGACAAACTTTCAATTGGATTTTGGCTGAAAAGGGAGGAGTATGTCTAATGTTCGGAGAATATTGTTGTACATTCATACCCAATGATACTGCACCTGATGGAACATTTTCCGTAGCAATAGATAAAATTCGGGGTTTGAGGCAGGAGCTTAGAGAGAATGCTGGCAGGGATTACTGGTCATGGGATTGGCTAGACAAAACTTTGGGAAAATGGGGATCAGTTTTGTTAAAAATAAGAATCGGTGCATTAATAGTTCTGATTGTAGTTTTTCTATTGGCACGTTGCATCGTACCCGTGTTGAAGAGGCAATGTCTGAAGGCCATAGACAAACAGATGGATGCTAAGGCTGGCTTTCAAATGGCTCAGGTGATGGACTTGATGACAAATGAGAAAATGGCTGAAATGGTGATCCGACAACCTGATTTGTTCCCTATCCCTAACTTCCTGGAGGTCTTTGATGATGCTCATATGGGATAAAAGATTCAGGAAAAGAGACACATGGACTCTGTGGTGTCACCATATGTCATATGTTTTTGCTTTGACATTGAAATAGTTCTGTGTGTCATTTCATTTTAATTAACATTCAAAAATCAACATAAGCTAAGTAATCAAGTTTAAGCAGCTCATACTCTGCATTTCCATATTCATTTCACAGCTTCATTTAAAGTTCCAATTACAACTCAGTTCAGACTATGTTGCATATTCATGTTAAGGGTACTCACTTAATCATTTTAATCATTTTAAATGTGCAGTTATTGTTTGTTATGTTTTTTAAAGGTTACCTAACATAATGTATTCATTTTAAAAAATCATTTTACATATTCATTTGAGTTTTAGTCATAAAGTTAATAAGTTCATGTTCATAGAATATACAGGTTCATTGCATGTCAGAAGGTCGTCGCTCTAACGGGAAGAGGACAATAAAGAACTTTCCCTGCTGATGAGAATGAATGCAGTCAAGCAGGGTTTTCGTCTTTATATGGAATGAACCTGTATAGTTAGTTATTATGTTTATTATTATGTTTGTTATTATGTGTTTATTATGTTTTTATTATGTTTATTACAGCAACTTAAACACAGTCTTTTTGGGAGTTTTTACTCCCAGAGGGGGGATATGTAGGGAGTTTTACTTGTATTGACACTGTACTGCCCTCTCAGTGCGTTCTCTTGTGCAGAGCTAGACAGTCAGTTAACACTTAAAAGCTCTTCAATAAACACACAAGGTTTGGATTTTCTTGTCTTTTACTGAAGTCTTGATTTGCTTTGCTTTTCTTTGTAAAACTGCAAGATTACAGATATAAGCATAAATCAGTACAAAATATTAACATATGTACATAAATGATAAATATAATACACATAAACGCCTTATTTTACTTATAGCATACAACAAGCAGTAAAATATAAGAGAAAACAGCTCAGCTACGACAACAGCTACAAGTCCATAGTCAAGTAGTAAACAGAGCTAGCTCTACTGCTACAACTACAAGCTAGCAGAGCACATGTTTTACCAAACCCAAAGAAAAGCTTTTAACATGTCATTCCTTCAACAAAATGCAATATTTGATCATCATATTTATGCATATTACTCACAGACACATAGTCTCCAAGGCAGAAGCGTGTGAGAAAGACATTCAGCAGCAACATGTATCCAGCTGTCTATCTTGCCTGTCTGTGTTCACCTTAACAATGTGCTCAACTAATGTTGCTTTGGTAACAAAGCACATGAACTGATGAAAATAGGCCAAATGTTTATAATGTTTTAACTTAAGTTCTCCTTTTAACCTATTGAACTTATTAAATTAATTACATTCTGCCTTAACTTTAAAGGCAGCACAGACACAATGGTTCAAGAAGTTCTTGTTTGGGCCCTCAAACCTTCAATAACACGTTCTAACCACGCAAATGAAGACATAATAAGATATGTTGTTGTAACCTTGTAACCTGTATTGACATGTGTATTGATGGGTATAAAACTGCAGCAGAGTCACTATTGTATTGATCATGTCATGTATCATGTTTGGAAGATGATGTTGAACTGACAGTAAATGATCCTGTCGACTGCAAACCAAAGTCTACTCGTCTTTCTTTCAAGTTCTGCTGCTTTCTTTTCTACTGTCCATCCAAACTTTTGATTTCCCTCCTCTCCTTTTCCCAACAAGGTTTTAGAGTGTCTTGGGTTTGGTGATCTTGATTGTGACCTTGTAAGTTAACCCAATAACTCACTGACAATTGAGTTCTCCTCATTTCCAGTGGCATTTCCCCCATTTCCACCTGTAAAGCTGCTGTTGGGGTTGTTTTAAATGCACCTGTGCTTAGTCTCAAAGCTTGGTATTGAATAATGTCTAATTTTTTGAAAGCTGTATTTGCTGCTGATCCATATACCACACCACCATAATCGAGTGTTGATCTTATTAATCCAATGTATATAGCCCTCAAGGCTGTTCTATCTGCCCCCCATTCTCTTCCAACCAACCACCTCATAATATTTATAACTTTCATACTTTTATCTTTATTATTATTATTATTTTCTGAATGTGTATAGCCCATGTGGGTCTTTCATCAAACCATACCCCTAAAAACTTAAAGTGGTTCACCCTTTCCAATTCACCTCCATCACCTCATGTTGCTCCATGATAATGAACCTCCCCATTGGTCCACCACATCACCTCATGTTGCTCCATGATAATGAACCTCCCCATTGGTCCACCACATCACCGCATGTTGCTCCATGATAATGAACCTCCCCATTGGTCCACCACATCACCTCATGTTGCTCCATGATAATGAACCTCCCCATTGGTCCACCACATCACCGCATGTTGCTCCATGATAATGAACCTCCCCATTGGTCCACCACCATCACCTCATGTTGCTCCATGATGATGAACCTCCCCATTGGTCCACCACATCACCGCATGTTGCTCCATGATAATGAACCTCCCCATTGGTCCACCACATCAAATCATGTTGCTCCATGATGATGAACCTCCTCATTGGTCCAACACATCAAATCATGTTGCTCCATGATAATGAACCTCCCCATTGGTCCACCACATCACCTCATGTTGCTCCATGATAATGAACCTCCCCATTGGTCCACCACATCACCTCATGTTGCTCCATGATAATGAACCTCCCCATTGGTCCACCACATCACCGCATGTTGCTCCATGATAATGAACCTCCTCATTGGTCCACCACCATCACCTCATGTTGCTCCATGATAATGAACCTCCCCATTGGTCCACCACATCACCGCATGTTGCTCCATGATAATGAACCTCCCCATTGGTCCACCACATCAAATCATGTTGCTCCATGATGATGAACCTCCTCATTGGTCCAACACATCAAATCATGTTGCTCCATGATAATGAACCTCCCCATTGGTCCAACACATCAAATCATGTTGCTCCATGATAATGAACCTCCTCATTGGTCCACCACATCACCTCATGTTGCTCCATGATAATGAACCTCCCCATTGGTCCAACACATCAAATCATGTTGCTCCATGATAATGAACCTCCCCATTGGTCCAACACATCAAATCATGTTGCTCCATGATAATGAACCTCCTCGTTGGTCCACCACCATCACCTCATGTTGCTCCATGATAATGATGACCAAATGTTGGAGGATCTGGACACGATTTTCTGGAAGCTGGAAACATCCCAGCTCTTGATGGCCACATTCTCACCAAACGTGTCACCCATGGAGCATCTTTGGGATGATCTGGATCATGATCTGTATCATCATCTAGGACAGTGTGTTCCAGCTCCTGACAGTATCCAGCAACTTCACACTGCCATTGAAGAGGAGTGGACCAACATCCCATAATAACAACCTGATCAGCTCCATGTGAAGGAGATGTCACACCGCTACAGAAAAACGGTGGTCACACCAGATACTGACTGGTCTTCAGTAAAGCCATAGTCATGTGAGATCAATACTGCGGTACCAATACATGACCTTTTACTGAGAGCAGCTCAATGAAAAGCTGTGCAATAAGGATGCACTTTGTTAGCAGAGCAGGAGAATGGCCGTCATAGTCACTTTCTGTTCACATTTAATCCTTACCTCCACATCACAGCTATTTATTTCTTCCGTTTGTTTCTCTGATACGTTTGAATAATAAGTCAAACTAAAGGTTAAGCTAGTGCATAGACCAGATGAGGGTTTCCTATCAGCCAGTTTGTGCTTATGATAATGTTCTGTTCTCATATATATACATACAGTATGACTGTTTGGTGTAAAGCTGTGAGATAAGCACACGCCTGTAATTTGAATCTAAGAGAAGGAAATAAAAAGAAGTGGGAAATAAAATTTTTCATAATCATCTTTACTTTTAAATAGTGATTTATATATTTCTGATTTAATTTAGACTTAAATTGTATTCCATCCTTCTTTAGCCCTCCTCTTCCTCAGACGGGGCTGTAAAGATTATGTAACAGCCAACAGCAACCAATATAAAGCTTCATTAACCAGTAAAGAGCGTCAGCAACTGTGTTGAACAACTAGGAGTGTCTGGATATCTACTGCAACATGATGAAACCAGAGCCAATGAAAATGTCCATCTTGGTGGTTTTCTTTTCATTATCACAATTTCTAATTCTAATTAATATTTTAATAATAGCCTACAAAGGTTTAAATACACACAGGTTTAATTATTATTAATATACTGTATATGGATCTGTTACGTAGCCTTCGTCTCTCATTAGTAATTATAATGAGGTTTTACTAATAAACCACCACCTCTTCCTCCCAGAAATGAAAACATTATAGAGAGAAACATCACAATGTTACATCACAAGTAAAAAAAATTATAAGAAAAATAAAATTTGTGTGTACTATGAAAACTAGATCATGTATTTTATTTCATACTTGTTTATACTGCATGTGTTTATTGATTCAACTTTATAAAGAGCTTGTACTATAAAAAGTTTTCTCATCAAGAACATTGATCTGAAGCTCCTTTTTGAATCTTTTCTCCAAACTATGTTCTTATAAATTATAATTATAGCAACTCCTGATCAATTCATATAATTATCAGGCTGAAAATAACTTCCGGTTTAACTCCAGTACAGTTATAGATAAGGAACAGGAATGTAACTGCTGGTTATTTAACTCAAATGAATGTTGTCCTGCGTCTGTGCTCCTCGCCTACTAACGGAGAGGAGAGGACACTTCAAGGTCACATTTTAGGTTGTACATAGAATTCAATGATGTCCTTTTTTCCTTCAGATAAATAATAAAACCGATCTGTCACAGACCACAACAGTACAGTCATGCCCAGTAAGAATTCATTTCAGAATTGACCAAATGAAGTAAAAACAACGACAACAATAATAATAAAAATGTGTATAGGTGGATCAGTGTCTTTATTTAATATTTTAAACACATTAAAAAGCTGCATTATATCTGCCTGCTCTTGTATTACTAAATTATGTATTTATATACAGTATAACAACAACAATATATTTATTAGTCTGAAGCAATAAATGTGTACATAAAATTAGAATTTAGAAAATAATTCTGTGTCTACTTCAGACACAGAACATTTGTTTTGTTCATCACAATATACAGTGTATTGTGAACGTATGCACCACACACACACGTAAAAATAATTCATTCATTTTAAATGTTGGATTTAAATTTCAATAAATGCATTCCTAACACACAATATCCATATGCTGCCAAACACACAGCCAATCAGAACCTGTTACATCATCTGTAAAAGTGGGGACCCAGCTGATCTGAGCACATCTGGTAGCTATGGGGGGTCAGATGGACCCAAACAGGGTCACTGTGACATTAACATGCAAAAAGGGCCTGCAAATATATGAAATGTACCATTTTCATTTCTAATGTTTATTACACTGATCAAGGTGGGCAGAAGAAACAGTCCATGAAATAGCAGGAACCTTGTTTTTGACCACATTTCCTTCATTTCACCAGGTTACATCAAAGAGGAGGAGAACGTTCTAATATCTTCATTTAGTATTGATTGAATCTAAATGACTTTCCTTCTGATTCTGCCCTGGAAGGTTTCTCATTAAGTCCAGCAGTGATGAATGATGAGGCAACAGAGGCCAGTATTGAAGGGGTGGCACGAGAAGAGAAGGAAGGAGGATGAGGAGGGAGTGAGGAGGGAGTGAGGTGAGTTCATTACTGAGCTGCAGATTTGAAAGTACATCAGGGCTCTGCAGATATTCTAGGAAGAATCACTTCTATAAGAGGGAATGAGGGATAGGAAATGAAATGCAGGCCAGGTTAGAGGATGAGAGATGGGTTGAGAGTTGAGACCTGTCACTCGTCTGGTCCGTAACTCTTTTTCTCTCTCTTCGGTGAATGAAAGGTGTTGTCGCTCCCTCAACTTCACTGTTTTTCCTTCATGTTGCATTTCCTGTATTGTCTTTCTTCTCTGTAGACGTGAAGAGAGCTAAACCTCTAAATGTGAAATTACAAAAGAAGTCCTTCAGGGTTAAAAGATGCTGAAATCTCTGTTGTAATCCTGCATATGACCTCGATATCAATTCAGCTTTAATTAGTTTCAGGATTTCCCTACAAAGTTTATTTTAATTTTAATTTTATATCATATGCTATATTAATCCCACAGGGGGAAATTCTTTCTCTGCATTCACCCATCCCTGAGGAGCAGTATGCTGCCTTTACGGCACCCAGGGAGCAGATTGGGGTTCAGTATCTTGCTCAAGGATACTTTGACTTGTAGACTTGCAGGGGATAGAACCACCGACCCTTTGTTCTGTGAGCGACCGCTCTACCTCCTGAGCCACAGCTGCCCCCTTTGCGTTTTATTTTTGTATGGATTAATGTAGCGGCACGGCACAACTCAGTGCTGCTTCTGATATAAATGCTGAAAAGGCATAATTAAAACATTTTGCTGGTGAGATGAAAAGGTCAGTATATAAATGTCATGTTTGTGCGTTGATGGAATAGTTTGACATTTTGGTGGCTTTGTGGCAGGATGACTTTCTTGTACCTTTTGCTTCTGGGATGAGAAAGTGTTGCTCTGCCACTATTTGGTCATGTCTGTATGCTAAATAAAATTGCTACAGTCACCAGTTGAGCTTAGCTTTGCATGAGGACTGGGAGCACTGGGAATGTTTTTCATTAGTGTAATTAATAACAGTGTTCTAGTATTCTGGTCTTGCTCAGTGTAAGAAAGTGAATAAGTGTGTTTCCAAAAACCTTTGTGTAATGAAATGTACGAGTAAGAGTAAGAGTCTTTCCCAAAATCCTCAACCACTTTTTTTAAACGTGCTTTGCACAATTTCTGTCTCCCCCCTCTGGCAATGAGAGCAGTTACACAAACACAGTCTACACTCCGACGGCTCCACTAGACTCTTACTCCATCGCTACGATTGGTCCCCCTTTGAAAATCTCCAAGGACATCTCATTTAAAATGTACACAATACAGGAACATTAATGTTTGCAGTATGACAAATAACCTGTTTTGTTGTTTAGGTCGGAGGACGTGTTGGTCGTCTAGAGCGAAACCCAAACAGAATGGCTCTGAATGAGAGACAAAATCCAAATTATAAGCCTTTGGTTAAAAATCAATCAGAAGTATCTGTGCATCACCAACTGCATGAGTGACTGTGTGGTAGCCAAAGTCATACGCTAAACCATTTAGCAACAATCTGTGGTCTGATCTAGAAAATATACGATTCTGCTGCTTATCAAGACCATCTGTCCTTATATCACAGTGTGCATGTTGGAGAGAAGACACTGGATTGGGAATCGATGGCTGCACACACAGCGGCTCATCCGTGATGTATAGGGATGCAGCTGTGAGCAGATGCTGTCACTGAGCATTATGGGTAATATTTATGTGTCACTGTGCTTGGAGTTCAAGGTCACTGTAGAAAATCTGCTGACTTCATGAGTAAAATATTTAAACCACTATTAACAACAAAAGGCATGGCAGTGATGTTCATATCCTTTCATCGGTGGTGGTGCAGTAGTTACAAACATGGACATGGAAGTCATTTGTGTCACATGATTCAAGGTGAGGTATGTTAGAGCCTCCTCATGTCTTCATCCAGGTCAGATGTTTCTGTTTGCTTTTCATCTCTTCCCTGAAGCAGAAGATGTTTGACGACACAGGCTTCAAATATGTGATGATTCCTTCTCTCCCTCTGTTTCCCTTGACTTTTGTAGCATTTAGCTTGTATTGATACCCCAACCCTTCCACCACAGCTAAGCTTGTATTGATACCCCAACCCTTCCACCACAGCTAAGCTTGTATTGATACCCCAACCCTTCCACCACAGCTAAGCTTGTATTGATACCCCAACCCTTCCACCACAGCCAAGCTTGTATTGATACCCCAACCCTTCCACCGCAGCCAAGCTTGTATTGATACCCCAACCCTTCCACCACAGCCAAGCTGTTGTTTTTTTTACGGTGATCTGCTTTCTGACATTTTTTTATATATATTTCAGGTTTTTCATTTCTGACATTCACAGGTTTTCATCAGTCAAATTGAGAGTGTGCATAAAATCAGAAGGATGGAACGCATTACAATAAAAAATAGACAGAAAACATGAGCATGCCCTGAAGGCATTTTTCTCCTTTTGGCAGCTCAAATGTAGGTCAGATTGGAAAAGGAGAAAACTCAATTTGAATTTTATGACAATTTAAACATCATGTTGATAGAGAATTTCCTGCAGGGGTGACAGGTTGACTTTGTTCTGTCTTAATAGTCTCAGTCTGTCATCATGTAAAACTGCAATACAGCAGATGATGAAAGAGTTGAAGTTGTTGGTTTGGTGCCAACACTGTGAGTAATGTAGCCTTCCAGTCCAATATGTTGGTGATAATAGGACACACTGTGTGAGCCAGAAAGGCTGCATCCTATAACTAATCTCTGTTCTGCACCAGGACTCACATCATCAAGCACACACAAACACAGACACACAAACACACAACAGGCTTGGTTCTAAGTGCAGGCTGATAACAGGAGCTGGACTCTGTGGACTTGTGTCAAGGTTGAAGGAAGAAGAAACTAAGAGAGCCAGACCACCAACTTTTGGAAGCTGTAAACAGCTTTGCTCAGTACTTTAAATGAGTCTAACTTTAATGAAACGCTCTACATTCTATGTGTAACAGATGTAACACATGGAATATACTGTCAGAAGAATTATGTTTTGTTTCTTTTTTTTGAGTCAAGTGTTTTTGTACCCTCTGGGATCTTGTCCACTTTTGTAGTGAATTGGTGCCTCAAATCTCTTTCTATTTAAAGACCTGCATCAATTCAGTACTATAAGATATAAGCAGCACAATCTAGGCTATTTAATGATGTATGTTGACAAAATTGTCACATGACATTGTAAATCATTGTAAATAGTTATAAGACAATAAAGCTAAAACTAAAGAAATCAATTAAAATAAAATACAAATTCTAAAAATTCAATTAATTGAATCAGTATCGGTAATTGATCAGGTATATCGAGAAATGAGGATGGAGAGTTTTTACATTTTATGCATGATGCTTACAGGAGGAAGATGGAGGAGCGACTGCAGCAGAACAATGCAAGAGAGGTCTGCAGAGGGCTGAAAGTGATCTCAGGTCATAACAGGGGCAGCAGGAGAGGTCCAGGATCTGGTGATCAAGGTTGGGCTAATGAATTAAATCAATTCTTTAATCAATTTGATTCATATCCCTCCCCCACTCACCAGAGTATGGACCAGCCGTGTGCCAGTAGCTGGGTTTACATGGACACTTTTCTTTATTCTGATTGAAGGTTTCTACTAGACTGTTTACATGAGTTATGATCTAATACAAATATGGTGTTGACGTGAGTTGTGATGTAATACCATCTGGTGTTTACATGAGTTGTGATCTAATACAGTATGTATATTATTATTTTGTAAATATACATTTTATCTTTATTTTATTCTACTACTGTTCTCCATCCTATCTTTATTACTGTTGTCTTTTACTTAATAACTGTCTTTTTTCTTATGGAGCTTCCCAGCATACATTGTACCTGTACAATGTGTGACAGTAAACACCTTGAATCTTGACTCTTGTTTTCGTTTACCTTGTCTTTGTCATGCTGCAGCCATAAGGCAACGTACCACATCACAGTACAATGCTCTGCAAGTGTTCATGCAGTCCACAACTTTCAGATCACGATCTTTGTGCTTTGGTGCTTCACAACTAGATGTTTTGGACAGACCCCTCCAGTCAGTGTAAATCAGCTGTCAGCCTTTTAGTAAATCTCGTTGGTTCGACAACACAACAGAGATAGTCAATAAGGCTGCCATCAACTGCAACAAAAGACAAAAAGGTTGTTTCATTGTAAGCATACTGAATCACACCAGTGTCCATGATGGATAACAAAGTCTCTAAAAGGAACATAATCACAACATTATAACACAACTGTTTTTGCTAGCAGCAACAGTTGACATTCAACATCTGCAGAGGATGAATTCCTCTGACTTCCCTGATAGAGCCACCTGACACATTTATGGTTGATGTACATTTTGCCATGAGGTGTGGCACAGATGCTGAGGAGGCCCAGAGGATGAACCCTTATCCTAAAAAATATATGTCAGTTCAGTACAAACAGCAGAACTCAATGTTGATGATAATTATGTAATTTATACTTCTTTGAGATAAACACGATTTAATCCACTCATGTCTTGATTATATTCTGTCCTGTTTGAATGAATGAAATTATATCTGTTAAGTATTTTACACACATTATTTTTGACTATATTGTTTTAAAAACACAATAATGTTACATGACTTTAATTTGTGCTTGGGAAATGTTATTTTTTGAAGAAAAGAAAAACACAACAACATTTGAACAGCTTTGATTATCTGTTGCTCAAATTTAACATTTTAATTAAATTTCAATTCAATTTATTTGCATAGCACCAAATCACAACAAAAGTTATACCAACACTTTCCAAAAAGAGCAGGTTTAAACCGACTCTTTATTCTATAGAGACCCAACAATCCTCCATGAGAAGAACATGGAGACAGTGGAGAGAGAATCTGCCAGAATGTGGTTTGCATTAATGCTGACATCTGTTGCAGAAATGTTTGATCAACAAGACTATTCTTTTTTTTCTGATCACCCTGATCAATGATCCTTAAGTTCACAGTTTGGTTTTTTATTTTGGAATTTACATTTATCTATAAATGAACTTTTATATTTATAGAATCTGGCTTTCTATGGCTCACTCTCACTCTGCTGTAGTGACACTGATGAAATTCAAGGACTAAAATTAATATAATGTACAAATGAAAGATTATCCACAATATTACTGGAGTGCAAACATTTACTCTAACTTTGATGAGCTGACTGAGAAGGGTATGACTCTAACGCCAACAAATGACCCGCTACTATGCAATCCATCCTTCATGTCTAGCATGAATTATTTCTTCATATGTTTCTTTCAACAGTTAATCAATGCAGGAAGATACAGGGACAGACTGGGACCACATTTTACCACTGATTTCCCTGTGCATGCATTTTCACCTCACTAGCAAAGCAATGGGAGAGGCAGTCTATCTCAGGTGAAGTGTCATTAAGGTTGGTAGCATTTTTCATAATCCAGTGGAGCTCTGGAGATCAATATATATGTGTGTGTGTGTGTGTGTGTGTGTGTGTGTGTGTGTGTGTGTGTGTGTGTGTGTGTGTGTGTGAAAGAATATGGTGGCTGTTAGTAGCTTTCTAATGCAATTTAATGCAAGCTGACCACAGTAATGGCCAGGAGAAATTGAATCCAAAAATTCCTGAGAATCAGTAGGCTATTTCCTCCATCCAGTATGAGTTAAAGAGGCAAAGCCACTTGATTTAGCCAACTGTCGACATTGCTTAAAAAACATTTACAGCATTATACAGGCTGAAGCCCCTCCTTTGGCAAAGTGCACCAGTTTTGTGAAAACGCATCTCTCTCTCTTTCCATCTATCTCCTAAGCTTTCTCTCCCTCTCTCCATCTCTCTCACCCCAACCAGACAAAGCAGAGGCTCCGCCCACCTTGAGTCTTGGATCTGCTCCAGGTTTCTTCCTGTTAAAGTCAGTTTTTCCTCTCCACTGTCTCCATGTTCTTCTCATGGAGGATTGTTGGCTCTCTGTAGAATAAAGAGTCAGTCTAGACCTGCTCTGTTTGGAAAGTGCATTGATATAACTTTTGTTATGAATCATTTTTCTTTTTAGATACTGTATTAATCCCACAGGAGGGAAATTCTTTCTCTGCATTTGACCCATCCTGAGGAGCAGTGGGCTGCCACTACATTGCTGCACCCGGGGAGCAAATTGGGGTTCAGTATCTTAGCTCAAGGATACTTCGTCTAGTAGACTTGCAGGGGCTGGGGATCGAACCACAGACCTTTCGTTCCGTGAACGACCGCTCTACCTCCCGAGCCACAGCCGACCACCATTAATTGAACTGAATTAAATTAAATTGGTTCACAGAGTGGTTAGAGCCACTAAACCTGCCAAACAAGATGAAAAGAAACCCTTAAAGCACCCAGGAAAAGTGAAATGCACCCCTAACTGCACTTGTCGCTTTCTTCTATTTGCACATATTTATATATACAAGACTGGCCCTTTTCTATGCAAGATAGCCTCAGTTCAAGAAAGATTCACAAACAACGGTGTCTTCAGAGTTGGTGGTATTTATAAGAGGTGCAACATCAGGAAAACTATCCTTATGTTACAACTCCCCAGGTCCCCCACCCCTGTATCAGCCAATCAAGGGTGTAATTCATTCACTAAGATCTCCATTATCCAATCCTATGTTTGCTGTTCTCCTCTCTGTTGCTATCAGCTGTCATTTCAGTGTGTGTTGTACGTTGTACCTCCTGTGCTTTTAAGTTGTGAATTATGATTGTTAGTCCAATCATAAGAGTACTCACTGGCCAATTATGGACCCGGCTGACTTGAGCCCACTCCATGCAACCTCTGGAACTCACCATGCATCCACCAGCATGGAGAACAACTCTCAGCAGTGTGCAGATGTATGAGAGACTTGATAGACGGACGGGAAGAGTTTCAAACATCCATCTGAAGTCAAGTTACTCCCCTCAACATGCAGTTTAAACACCTGCTGAGCTGTCTGGATTCATTAGTCCCCTCCCCCTCTGCACCTGCTGTTGCCTCTGCTTCCGTTCCTCCCATGCCGAGCTCCAGCCCTGCCTCGCATATTCATCTTGCCAGGCCTGAATGATTCTCTGGTGACTCTAGTGATTGGCATACTTTTCTCACTCTGTGTACATTTGGAGGTACAAGCCATAGAGGTAAAATAAAACACTAGCGCGGACACGCTATTAGCTTTCACTGGCGGAAGATGGCAAACACGGCCTCCATCTTGCGTAGGGAAACATGCTGCCTTTACTTAAACAATTACTTAAACAACATTGACAAAGCCTGCATTCGACCCTAGATTTGGTATTTTTTTTAAGAATAACTCAATTCACAATTGAAAATCAGTATCAAATAGTAAAAATTGTTTATTTCTGCATATCTACATGAGAATGTTTACTAATAAATAGGTGATTAGGCACTAATATTGTGTTATGGATTGGCAGAAACTTATCAGTATTGCTGTGTAGGGCTTATATACCTGTATATAAAGCTCCAAGTACTGTACATTATTAACCTGGATTTGTTCATAAGGGGGATTTATGGCAAGTTATTCCCTTTTTTATTCAGACTTATAGATATCTTTAAATAATTCAATATATATATCTGGATATCTGGATTTAATTTAAGATATCTTTTTGATATCTTTAATTGTATTACAGATATTTGTTTAACAATTATAGATATGTTAAATATAAATTTTGAGCCTATTTCAATCGAGCCTATTTATGATATCTGAAACTGAATGAATGAATGAATGAATGAAAGTGTTTATTTTGAACATAAATTATAAGATAAATAACTCAAATATCATTTACAATGTCCAAAATGTATTTACAGCCAATCATATATACTGTATAAAGACAATTATTCCAAACTACAACTAAACAACTTCCATATATTTAATAATCTTCATCAACCTTTTGCAAATGATCTGGCAGATCAAAAACAGATGACTCTACATCATCCTGAAGGCAGATCGTCTGCTCGGTCAGGTCAAAGTCGGCTTTTGTAAAATGATCGCTACAGCCGCAATCATGCACCTTGATAGATAGATAGAGACTTAATTAATCCCCATAGGGGAAATTCGGTTGTTATAGGGTACCAGACTTCATGTCCTCGCATCAGCCATGCCCACTGGGCACGCCGGTTGGAATCACTTGGGAATCTGAAAAATTGAGGTACAATTATCAGTAGAGCCGTATTGACTTTCTGGTGAATTGTTGCTGTTCTGTGGGGAGGATACGAGACACAGAGTCACACTAGGGCTGACTGTGTATCTTATCTTGTAAATTACTGTCTTGATGCACATTGGAATACATTTATGAAGCAGACTGTTATTTCTCTAAATTACCTATAAAAAGATATTCTTTCCCGACGTCCAACAACGTTTCTACAGGTTGCATGAGCTCATCGTCGGCATGTCTGAACTGTATTGTAGCATTCAAAGACCGTTCTCTGTACAGTCGTAAGATGGCCGCTCTATTTGCCATGAAAACTAGTAGCATGTCAACTCTACTGTTTTTTTTTTTTTACCTCTATGGTACAAGCACACTGCTTGTACTCCAACTGAATGATCTAAAGTCGTCTTCATGATCTCTCTCCTCTCCAGCCAAGCTGATTTTTGACCACACAGCTCCTGGGAGAGTGACGGCGAGTGCTCTTGCCAGTCTGCATCAGGAGAACAGCCGAGTCATTGATTACACCATTGAGCTCTGCTCCCAGGCAGTGGACAGTGGTTGGACTGGATCTCCCAGCAGACCTGGATTCATTAATTCCCTCTGGTTACAGGCAATGATAATCACTCTCTGGAGAGAGCAAAGGAGAAGAGCCAGCCTGCAGTCATGTTCCCCAGACTCCGGTGGCAGTCTCAAGATACAGTAGCTCTTCCTGACTACAGGAGGGGCACAGACTGTGGTTTGGCTAAGAAACTGGGTCTCAACAGTATTCACCTACTACTATCTACTCCTTTGGAGGCCATCAGCCCTGATGGTTGACTCATGTGCCATGTAACTCATGGCTCCCTGCCCATGCAGCTTGTTGTGGCTGGCAATCACACTGAACAGTTCTCACCTGTCCTCCACACACTCCATCATCCTTGGCCTACCATGGTTAAGTAAACATAGCCCTCACATAGACTGGAGTACAGGACAAATTTACTGTCTTACAACCTGTCTTTAAGTGATCTGAGTTCCTCCACCAGACTCCTTATGTTCAGTATCATCAGGATTTGAGGGTTGCTGCTACATCACCTTCCGAATCAACACATCTTGTGCTACTGGGACTTAAAATAGGTATTTAAAAAATTCAGAGCTACCACATTGATGCCTGACAGGCTTTATGTACTTATAAAATAGACCTCCTGCCTGGAACGTCACTTCCCAAGGGCAGATTATGCACCTGAGTGGGAAAAACAGCAAAACTACATCGATGAGACCCTTGCTGTCGGAACCACTCGCCTTTTGTCATCTCCAGCCATCGCCAAATGCTTCTCTGTGGCCAAGAAGGAAGACTCTCCATCAGCTGTTTGTTAAAGCATCCTGGGATTTGTGGTCTCCTCTGACGTGCATCCGGATGGAGGTGGCTCCACTAGCTGGAGGGGGTGGAGCAACCATTTCTAGTTGGGAATGATCACAAAAATCTGAAATACATCCAACATCAGGCAATACATCAGGCCAGGTGGGCACTCTTTTTCAATAGATTCAGTTTTATCCTCTTATTGCCCTGTTTCTATAAAGATAAAAGCCAGACACTCTCCCCCACCTCCATAGATAGATAGATAGATAGATTAGAAATCACCAATACAATTGCAATGTGCTATAAAAGCACTAAGCATCCATTGTTAAAATTACTGTGCGATAAAAGTGGTCCTACAGCTTGTTCAGAAAACCCACAGCTGAGGGAACAAAGGATCCTGAATATGTTTGATTTGGTCCTCTGAGGGAACATTTACTGTACCTCTTTCCCGATGTCAGAAGTCAAACCTCGGCATAAAGACGTGTTGAGTCCACCATAATGGAACTTTGCCCTCTGAGAGGCTCTAACTTGGTAGACATGGCCAAGATCATTCAAACTGATGCCAGTGGTCCTTTAGCAAAGTTTAACAATTTTATCCAGCCAATTTTTGTTCACCATGGTTGCCAAACCAGCAAATCATTGGAAAGATTAAAACTGACTCAGTGAAAGATGAATAAAACATTTTTCATTTATCTGTAGATGTTAACCCCCCTAAACTTTCTGAACAAGAACAGTCTGTGATTGGCCTTTTTTTGTGTTTGGAGTCTGTGTTTATGTCAAAGTTCAGTTTGTCATCCAGCGTAGTGCCCAGATATTTACATTGGCTCACTATCTCCACCGCAGTGCCTTTGATAAGAGTGGATGGCAAAACAGAGAGACTCCTACGAAGTCAAAAAGCATCTGTTTTGTCTTAGTCTATGACCCAGACACAGTTGCTGAAACCCCTACATCCAGCCCAAGTGACCTCCTGCATCTTTGCAGAGGTCACTTGGGCCATTGATAGAAGAGAGCGAGGTTAACAGAAATGTTCCAGTACAGGTCGGGTATCCCCTGAACCAGCTGTTTGGGCCTGTTCCTCTACACTACCAGGTCATCAACTGGGCCCACACCTTCATCCTCTCATGCCACCCAGACATTTGTAGTACTTTTTGTCATCAAACTATACTGAACAAAAATATAAACGCAACACTTTTGTTTTAGCTCCAATTTTTCATGTGTTGAAAGCAAAGATGTAAAACTTTTTCTATGTACACAAAAGGCCCATTTCTCTCAAATTTTGTTCACAAACTTGTTTAAATCTGTGTTAGTGAGCACTTCTCCTTTGCCGAGACAATCCATCCACCTGACAGGTGTGGCATATCAAGATGCTGATTAGACAGCATGATTATTGCACAGGTGTGCCTTAGGTTGGTCACAATAAAAGGCCTCTCTAAAATGTGCAGTTTCATCACACAGCACAATGCCACAGATGTCGCAAGTTGTGAGGGAGCGTGCAATTGGCATGCTGACTGCAGGAATGTCCACCAGAGCTGTTGCCCGTGAATTGAATGTTCATTTCTCTCCCATAAGCCGTCTCCAAAGTCGTTTCCGAGAATTTGGCAGTACATCCGACCGGCCTCACAAACGAAGACCACGTGTAACCACGCCAGCCCAGGACCTCCACATCCGGCATCTTCCCCTGCAAGATCGTCTGAGACCAGCCACCCGGACAGCTGATGCAACAATTGGTTTGCATAACCAAAGAATTTCTGTACAAACTGTCAGAAACCGTCTCAGGGAAGCTCATCTGCATGCTCGTCGTCCTCACCGGGGTCTTGACCTGACTGCAGTTCGTCGTCGTAACCGACTTGAGTGGGCAAATGCTCACCTTCAATGGCGTCTGGCACTTTGGAGAAGTGTTCTCTTCACGGATGAATCCTGGTTTTCACTGTACCGGGCAGATGGCAGACAGCGTGTATGGTGTCATGTGGGTGAGCGGTTTGCTGATGTCAAAGTTGTGAATAGAGTGGCCCATGGTGGCGGTGGGGTTATGGTATGGGCAGGCATATGCTACGGACAACCAACACAGTTGCATTTTATTGATGGCATTGTGAATGCACAGAGATACCGTGACGAGATCCTGAGGCCCATTGTTGTGCCATTCATCCACCACCATCACCTCATGTTGCAGCATGATAATGCACGGCCCCATGTTGCAAGGATCCGTACACAATTCCTGGAAGCTGAAAACATCCCAGTCCTTGCATGGCCTCCATACTCCCGGGACATGTCACCCATTGAGCATGTTTGGGATGCTCTGGATCGGTGTATACGACAGCGTGTTCCAGTTCCTGCCAATATCCAGCAACTTCGCACAGCCATTGAAGAGGAGTGGACCAACATTCCATAGGCCACAATCAACAACCTGATCAACTCCATGCGAAGGATATGTGTTGCACTGCGTGAGGCAAATGGTGGTCACACCAGATACTGACACTTCAGTGCCTATAAATGTCTCTTTTCAAGATAAAACTGCACATTTTAGAGTGGCCTTTTATTGTGACCAACCTAAGGCACACCTGTGCAATAATCATGCTGTCTAATCAGCATCTTGATATGCCACACCTGTCAGGTGGATGGATTATCTTGGCAAAGGAGAAGTGCTCACTAACACAGATTTAAACAAGTTTGTGAACAAAATTTGAGAGAAATGGGCCTTTTGTGTACATAGAAAAAGTTTTACATCTTTGCTTTCAACACATGAAAAATTGGAGCTAAAACAAAAGTGTTGCGTTTATATTTTTGTTCAGTATATGTTTCTGATGGTGCTCCATGATCAAAGACATGGAGGAGACATCGTAGCCTGCCCTGTGTGCACTCGGAACAGGACCTCCTGTCACCCACCCACCTGGTCTGCTCGACCTTTTGCCTTGCCTTTTTTTGGATATCGATTGCCTTGATCATTATTTATTCTGAATACTGTCAGTAAAAAGACTATTTTAATCACACTTCTTCCTTTTGGATTTTGTTTTTTTGTGTGTGAATCCAGTCACAACAGCACACATACACACTGTATATCCAACGTTCTATATGAAGAAAATGGAAGAAAACAAGGCAACCAAGAACCTAGACTCACAGGGTTATCACAAGTTCAGTTTAAGGGAAGCTGCAGGTACAGGAGAAAAATGTCTCATTTATAAGAAATCCCAGTACTTCATTTTTTCTCTGCCAAATTCACTTACTTTACACATCTTGTGCGAAACCTCTATTGTTGCCTCACATACAGTACATAATCTTATTAACGTTACCTGATCTAAATGATCAGTCTTGAGATAGTTTATACACAACTACTACAGCTAGCACTAAGGTTGATAAACTAGGTAACTTCAGTACGCAAGCACAGCACACTCACCTGAAAAGTGCAATGATGAAGCCGATCCAAGACGCTCTATCTTTCACCTCTTGGTTGAAGCCAGGCTGACAATAATCTTTTTAGCCACTGACAGGTTTTAGCCTTGTTCCAGTATTGACTTCTCTGTGGGACTTTTCTACTAATCGCTGTGGTAGGAATTGGACCAAATTGCAAAAACAAATAGAAGTGAAGTCAGAAAACATGAGTTACATAAGAAATAAACTGAAAGGAAGCGATCCTCAATTAGACACTCCTATTTGACATGTAAGAAGGAATCCACAAATATGACATGGATATATATGCTGTGTTGAAACTATTTACATAAGTAAAACGTTTATCATATTATATATTTGTCTTTACATAGCAAGTTCTGCATATTTACAAATTGATCCCTATTTTTGTTGATATGACTTTACACAACACAAATTTAAAAATGCGTGTGTAGAGTGACAGTCTAGTGGATCACGGTACATATTTGTGGATTGTCTCATATGACTTACATTTAATAAGGTTCAGTGAATACTTCCATAGAGAGGCTTATTTGACAGTTTTAGAGGTACAAATATAAAGGTTGGAGAAAATGACAGATTTGTGACTTTCAGCAATTTATACTTCATGAAATACTCTTATGATTCCTCTTCCTAGTAAATAATAGTAAATAATAATGGGACTAAGCATGAGGAAGTTCACTTTTGGAGATATATTTTAATTAAATGTATAATGAGGTAAATAAATAATCAAGAGGAGGTTTCCTCAACAATTCAATTGTATGTATGTACAGTACACATTTGTGCAAAAACAGGGATTCAAAAGACTTTGTAAGTTGATTACTTCAAGGCACATATATACTGTATATATAAAGTTTCATTCTAACATTATTTTTGCTGAGCAAAAGTGAGAAAAATGGTTCTTAATGTGTTAAACGTACAGTAGATGGCAGATGTGCTTTTATGCTGCCCACTCTGTCACACCCAGTAGAATACACAGCTCGCACTAACAACATGGCCCCCTGACAATGTATTTATCTTGAAAACCAGGTGAAAGCACTGCGGCCTGTCATGTTTAACGACTGTGACCTTTAAATTTCCTTTTGAAACAGAAATTAATTCCATTTGCATAACAATAAGCCCTCTTCCTAGAGCAGGAATCTAATAATTTGCATCTCTATTGAATGTAGTGTTAAAACTTGATTAAAAACAGTCACAAGAACAGTGTGGGGGATGTCCAGAAAAATACGCCCTCTAGTAGTGAGTATGGCAGTTTTATGCCTGTTATCATCTCCATCTCTCATAACAGAATTCTACCAACTGGATTCACCTTCAGGATGTACTACAGCTACAGTGTGGATTCTGTATCTGCTAATGTTAAAGTACAGAATGACCTCAAAAATAATTCACTATTACTGAAAATCAAAATGAATCCCATCCTTAATAATTGTGTAGATTAAGAAATGAAATTATTGTACATGTCTGTGCACAGAATTCAAATACCACAAGTCCAGAAACCAATAACTTATTAATATGTATAAAAGATATTGTCCAGTTAGTTGTATAAATTACATTTCAAGACAAGAGGTTTCGAATAGTATTAATACTGTACAGTGTCCAGCAAAGCGTGGGTAGTTGTCATAAAAATACCCCTGATGCTCTCCAAAATCATCATGTGCGACTCAAGCCTGCAACCTGAACATTGTTCTCGCAGTGAACTGTGCTGTTGGTTCCCACTGGGCAGTCCTGGAAGCTGATGCACCCGTTAGGGATGTAAATAGGCTGAATGCCATATTCTCCCTTTAAGAGCTGCTCATTGTTGAGGGAGACTATCTGGAAACTAGTCTCAGTCATTTCCAGGATGGAATTATCTGTTTTGGTGCCAGCCTCACAATAGTCATCTTTTCTCCGACCCCGGTTGTATTTCCACTTGGTAGTCGACTTGGAGCAGCTCTTCTTGTGCACGTGCCAGCAGAAGATACTAAGAAGTACCACCAGCACCACAATCACAGCCCCACCTATCAGCCCAGCCAGCAAGAAAGGAGAGCTGGGCTCCTGTTGCGTGGCCTGCTCAGGCCCTGGTGGTCTTTTGTTGTTGTCAGGACTGAACAATGCTGCCCTTGTCATGGCCTCAGTACACACAGTATCATCTTTGGGACGGTAATTATTAAATGCATCCAAGGGAATGACACAGATCCGATAAATGGACTTTGGTTCAAGATTAGCCAGTCGGATTCCACGGTGATCCCCACCCACTATCCTCTCCCTGACAGTGTCACCTGTCAGACTAGGACCCATCCTAGCCCACGTCACCTTGTAGGCAGTCACTGGAAAGGCAGCCACCCAGCTGACATGGATGGCTGAGCCATTTAGTATGGCAAATGTGACCTGCAAAGTCTCCCTCTGGCGGTCCAGAGGTTGCTTAGTCCTCAACCCCCCCTGTTTGGTTGAATATATAGGGTAGAGGGAGGGTAATGTGGGTAAAAGTTGCCTTGAGGAGGTAGAAACATACTGAGTGACCATGGGGGAATCTACAGATGTAGAGAGGGGTGGGATCAGAGCAGTGGCAGCTGATGGGGTGGGCAGGGATGCCGTTACTGTGCTCTGTGGACACTGGACCAGATCATCACTCAGCTCCCGGATCACCATGCCCCGGAACTTTTCAGGTTTATGGCACATGAAGCCACGAACATTGAGGGAGGCTGGCAGCGATTTAAGCCATGACACCACCCATTTCATGCTGCAGTTGCACAGCCAAAGGTTGTTTCGAACAGTGAGCTGTCTGAGACTAACAAGGTCATCAAAGACCCCCTGTGTCAATGACTGAAGCTGGTTGTTAGAAATATCCAACCTCTCCAGCTTGTGCAACCCCGCAAAAGCCCTGACAGGGATGTGGTTTATCTGATTTTCCTGAAAGTTTAATTTAACGAGAACCTCCCCTGGGAGGAACGGTGGAGGGTATGTGAGAGAGTTGCGAGCCAGAGACAGCTCTCTCAGGGTGACCAAGTCCTGAAAGGTCCCTGGTGCAATTCCATCATCTGTCAACAGGTTCCCATCCAATAAGAGGCGCTGCAGGTGTGTGACATTCCTGAATACTTCCTCTGGGATAACTGCAATCCGGTTCTCGTCCAAACGCAATTCTTTTAAATCATCTGGAAGACCAACAGGCACACTGCTCAGGTGGTTTTTGGTGAGGAAGAGCATCTTCAGGCTCACTGCTTCACGGAAGGCCCCTTCCTCCACCCCTACTGTAGAAATGGAGTTATCATCCAAATGTAGCTCCTCCAGCCAGAGAAGCTGAGCCAGGGCCACTCTGGAGATAGTCTGAATGTTGTTTTCTTGCAGATGGAGAATCCTTACATTTTTGGGCAGGTTGATAGGAAACTCATCCAGCTGGTTGCCATAGAGATACACTGTTTCCACAGATGCCACATAGTGGAGCTCCAAGGGAAACCCAGCGTTATTGATTTGGTTGTTGTGGAGGTAAAGGGTTTTATAACCTTCACCGATTCCCAGAGGCACAGAGGTCAGACTCCGCTCGTTGCAGTAAACAAATGTGGGATCACAGCGGCACTCCTCGGGACAGTTGGAGGCCTGGGAGAACTGGAGGTGAAGGCCTAGTAGTATTGGTATCCATGGCCTTATAAAGGAGGCCCAGTCCTTATTCCATAAACGCCACTGTAACTCCATTTCATACGGATCAGAAAAAAATAGAGACACCCAATCAGAGAAGAACATTATATGAAATTAGGTTTTGAAAAATCCAACAGAACAGTCATTAGATTTTGGACCATGTCCAGTCTGGTGCTGAAGAAAGTCTCGAGTAATCCCTTGGTGAGTTGTTGGAGGGTTAACAGGGCATGTCCCCTTCCAGGTCTCATGTCACACACTGCTGGCTCCTTAGACTTGACATTTGGATCCAGAAACCTGTTGCTAAATAAGAAAAATGGGCAAATCAGTCTTTTTTCTTCTCAAACCATTAAAGACAAAAGGATTTATTTTCCCTTCCTATTCCACAAAGGCAAACTGAGGCATTGTAAATTAGGAGAGCAGACAAGCATGCATACAAATGACTTAAAGATATTCCTCAGGCACACAGCAGAAGGAAAATGAGTTTTGAAAAGTTTCAGGGCAAAGTTATGGTAAAATGGTGGGAAAGATAAGTTTAACAAGTGAGTCACCAATGTGAGTCCTCAACTAAAGTGAAAAACAAAATACACTGGATGGATTCAAAACAGTTTTTAACCATGAATAAACTGATAAAAAGGCCATTTTAAAATGGCTAAAAATTCTAACACATGGCAGCCAAAAGGCATTTTGTGTGGTGTGAGGCATAAATAAATCTGCCCCACAGCAGATGGGGTTAAAGATGGGGTGTCAGAAATCACTGCAGATAATACCTCAAGACTTTTACAGTGTCTTAAATGAACACTTTATTCTTTCTAAAGTACACTCAGCATTCTGCTCCTCATTTGATTCATTAAGTGTAGCTGTGCTGCAGGAGTGCTGGATGGTGATGAACGCAGCCTGTCAGCAGAGATAAGATGAGACAATTCCTTTCAAAGGGCCAAAACTAAGATCGATGGGGCCTCTAACAACAAGTAAAGGTGCTACTGTAAGCACAAGGTAGATTTAAATGAAGTGGAGACATTACTTTGTGGCATCTGCATTAGTTGGCTCCGAAACAAAAAAACAAAAACATAGTCAAGAAAAATACCGTTACAAGTCCTCACACTGCTGCACTTCTGAGTCTACAATCCAATACTGTCCCTGCAAAGGTCATGATAATAATGCATTAGTGGTTGTTCGCTGGGTGGTAGGAATGATTAATAAAATGGCACCAGGCAGCACCAAGCCTTTGACAGACTGCATTGATTTGTGGCCAAGACAGTTCAATAGTTATGTAATGTTCCTTGGGGGGAAACAAGGCATCAGACTGAGTCCAGTTATGGTGACCTGATCTCACCGTGGTTATAGTCAGCAGGGTCTGGGCATCAGTCCTAAGACATTTATTTATATATTCCTAAAAGTCGCCTCTATTAAAGACTGCATTTGCTTTTTTGAAGCACTGTTCCAGTTTGGAGAATAAAATGGCCACTGGTTCCTTTGGTTTGTGCCTTGACGGATCACCCAGTCATTCCAGGTATTATCCAGGAGGATCTTCCTCATAGCTTCCTGTTTGCTTTGCCTAAATGTTGGGATTATTAAATAAGTATACAAATTAAGTAGACAGTAAATTGGGCAGGTGAGGCTGTTTCCTTTTGGTCTGACAATTATTTTGTCTAAATTCATACTAGAAAAATCATCTCTGTTTGACCAAGGCAATAAAAAATCCAGGTTGATAAAATACCATATGAGCAGCTCATATAGCATCTTCTGTCTCTTACCTCTCAGGACAGCAGAGGTCTTCCTGCTGCACATCCAGCCGACAGCTCTGGCGCTCACATTGGGAACAAAGTGCGGATCCGACGCGCTGCGTCCTCTGCCAGCCGCTGCTCCGGCTGCGGACGGCTCGTACTTTGTAATCCGGTGATAGAGAGCTGGGGCATCGTGAGACCATGCAGAGTCCGGACAGAAGTAGCCAAGAAACCGGGGAGGAAGTTCAGGTCGCCAGCAGTTTGCTCCTCATCTTTCTACCGCCTCCGTCAGTCACACAAACCGGAGACTCTCGGCCGTAGGCGCTGCTCCTCCGCTGCCGGTAAAGTTCCTCCGCTGCCTTCACAGCAGGAGGAGGGCACGGGAGGCACACAGGAGAGGGAACGAGGCTCCCAGCAAGACACCCGCCGCTCCGCCGATCGTCAGCGGGAACATGAGCTTCATAATCAGTGAAGACTGCTTCAGAGACTGCCTGGTCCTTCCTGGAGACTCTGAACGAACGAACCATCTCTCTCTCTCTCTCTCTCTCTCTCTCTCTCTCTCTCTCTCTCTCTCTCTCTCACACACACACCTCTCTCTCTCTCTCTCTCTCTCTCACACACACACACACACCTCTCTCTCTCTCTCTCTCTCTCTCTCTCTCTCTCTCACACACACACACCTCTCTCTCTCTCTCTCTCTCTCTCACACACACACACACACACCTCTCTCTCTCTCTCTCTCTCTCACACACACACACACACACCTCTCTCTCTCTCTCTCACACACACACACCTCTCTCTCTCTCTCTCTCTCTCACACACACACACCTCTCTCTCTCTCTCTCTCTCTCTCTCTCTCACACACACACACCTCTCTCTCTCTCTCTCTCTCACACACACACACCTCTCTCTCTCTCTCTCTCTCACACACACACACCTCTCTCTCTCTCTCTCACACACACACACCTCTCTCTCTCTCTCTCACACACACACACACCTCTCTCTCTCTCTCTCTCTCTCACACACACACACACACCTCTCTCTCTCTCTCTCTCTCTCACACACACACACACACACACACCTCTCTCTCTCTCTCTCTCTCTCTCACACACACACACCTCTCTCTCTCTCTCTCTCTCACACACACACACACCTCTCTCTCTCTCTCTCACACACACACACACCTCTCTCTCTCTCTCTCTCTCACACACACACACACCTCTCTCTCTCTCTCTCTCTCTCTCTCACACACACACACACACCTCTCTCTCTCTCTCTCTCTCTCACACACACACACACACACCTCTCTCTCTCTCACACACACACACACACACACCTCTCTCTCTCTCTCTCTCTCTCACACACACACACCTCTCTCTCTCTCTCTCTCTCACACACACACACCTCTCTCTCTCTCTCTCACACACACACACCTCTCTCTCTCTCTCTCACACACACACACCTCTCTCTCTCTCTCTCTCTCACACACACACACCTCTCTCTCTCTCTCTCACACACACACACACCTCTCTCTCTCTCTCTCTCTCACACACACACACCTCTCTCTCTCTCTCACACACACACACCTCTCTCTCTCTCTCTCTCACACACACACACCTCTCTCTCTCTCTCTCTCTCTCTCACACACACACACACCTCTCTCTCTTTCCCTCACTGCCTCCTTCAGCTCCCTCCCCTCCTTCATTTAGTGATGTGTTTAAACTGCAGAAATATATATATATATATATATATATATATATATATAAATTTGGACACAGTTTGAATGGGAAACTGTGTCCAAATTTTTGACTGGTACTATATATATATATTCTGACTGTTTTGACCGATTAAATAAAACATGAAATGTTAACAATCAGAAATGGGCTGGAGTTAAAAAAAGAAAGAAAGAGACAAATGGAGAAAGAACCTATCACTCCTCATCATGATAATCCTCTGTCCACATTGTCTCTCTTCATATTAGCCCTACTCATGCTTGAAACTAACAACATTAATGAAATACAAAGTACACATTTAGATAATTACAGGATAGCAGGGTCAGATTAAAGGACAAAGGTGAACTCTAGGCCCCAACTGAGCCCACACCTCCTTTTTTCCTCCATCCATTTCCCTGACGTCCCAGAAAACAACCAAGATTCTGTTAACAGGGTGTAGGTTTTTTACTGTCCTGGTTTGATTGTATTTTAGTGGTAAGTATCACTGAATAAATGAGCTTTTAATCACATTATCACAAACTAACTGATATGCCTCTGTGACACAACATTGTTAATCACTTACCATAGTTTAGTTCATTTATATCAGGGACCGTGTTCAAATACATTAGTCTCAAAGAAGAGAAAAGATGCTTTGCACCAGATTTAGCTACTAGCTAATTTCCATCCCTGGGCAGGTGAACAAGAACATATACACAAACTATAACACAGTACATAAGACAAACATTAAAAACTCTAAAAATACATTCATGCATTCTAAAATGTAAAAACAAATAAACAAAGATTTATGCCTTTTAATAAGCTGGACCTCTGCAGACAGTATAGATGAATCCTCTCTCTATGAAGGCTGGCATTTGTCTCAGGTTTGTTGTTGCATATCAGGCGATTACATTTTATTCCACTGCCACAATTATCATATCACTGTGATCTCTATTAAATACCTGCTGGGAAACACACTAGAAGAGTGTTGTGGTATTTCTGTCACTTGTTAAACACTATTTTATATTAGAGGTCATAATTTCAACTAATATAATTATTCAAATTAATCAATTGATTATTGTTCTGATATTTTCTCTAGACTTCGATCAGCAAGCAAAGGAAAAATATTCATTCAAATAACATAAATGTTGAAAAAGTGGCATGGGTGTTCACTTTTTTAAACGTGTATGTGTATTTATTTTGTTATTAGGTGTAATATTTATTCCTTACTTCCTTATATTAGCTTTTCCACTGCGTGCACTTTTTACATACTATTGTCAGTTCTTAAATGTTGTATTTCACTTTACAATAAAGACATTTAAGGACAATTCCTTTGTATCACAACAGCTGTTTTGCTCAGTGGTGGACAGCTGTTTGCAGGGGGACACCAGTGTGCAGAAAGCCGTGATGCATTTATGGTGAAAGAACCCTGTCAAAACTCTTGCGCCCCATGCATAGAGGCTTCAGTCCCCACACAGTGTCCATGAGTTCGGTTCCCACTCACGGCCCTTAGCCGCATGTCTCCCCTCGTCTCTCTCCCCATTTCCTGTCATACTCTGTCCTAAACTAATAAAGACAAGTGCCATTTGACTTTCTGTCTTGAATGATGAAATCTTAACACAAAGAATGATGCTAATGAGCTAAAAATGCTAACTACTGCACCACTATGTCAAAACGATTGAAATAAGACTATATACACTGAGATATACTTATTTTAAGCACAGTGTTTTTACAACATGGTGTACTTAAAATAAGCAGTCCTTAAAAGTGCGTGTGCTGCTACTAGTTTTGTCAAAAGAAAAAAATATATGATATTATTATAGGTAATAATGAACACAAGACATATGGCAAGTTGTAACCAGAACTACAATTGCACTGTGTAGAGGACATACCTCCACCAAGGCCCAGCTGTCCCCTTAGTTCAATCAAGCCTTATCCCAAATCAAACGTATTACCCTGGAACAATAGGATAGACTATCCCCTCTGAAAACATATTTAGATCTGGTGGATTCAAAATGTTATTTGGATCTGCACCAAATTGCACAAACAAACAAATCCCAATCTCCTAAATATGCCTGATTTCTTTCATCAGGATCCCTGAGAAATGAAATAAAATGTCAAAAACCGCCCTACCTTACAATGCTAAAGAAAACAAACAAACCTGGATCTGACGCTTTATTCAGATCCACACCAACATTCAATGGGGTCAATCCTCGGTCCCTGCAGGACACATGTTTAAGTGTCCTTGAGGGTCCTTGTTGGCCCTTGCCTGGTAGCCTCAGGAACCTTAATGTTGGTGTGAATGGGTGAATGGTGGCTGTGTAGGAAAGAGCTTTGAGTGGTCAGTCAGACTAGAAAGGTTCTATAAAAGTACAGTCTATTTACCTTCAGACTTTTTAAATCAAATGAACACAGTTTGTTCTTAATATGTCAAGAGACAGGAAGGATTTCATGAAGAAGAAACAAATTCTGACTTTGACAGTTCTAGTTTCAAGCATTAAGTTATGAATGAATGAATAAAAGTGTTTATTTCGCACATAAATAAAAAGACAAATAAGAAAACAAACAAACAATTTCTGAAAAGGAGGAGGTAGAAGTAAAACTTATAGATCCTACCCCTTCTCACTTCTCCTCTCTTAACTCATACATCTATTTTACAAGCAATCATAAATATACAGACAGCTATTCTATTTTCATCACAAATTAAATTTACGACAACTAACCCAAGGATATTTACAAACCAGATATCCACCCAGTGTCAAACCAAAATAACAAATAAATAAATAAAAGAAGCAACCCTGAACATTACCCTTCCTCAACCAAACACCTCCCAAAAAGTGTTTTTTAGTTTTTTAAATTGATTTATATTTGCGCTTTGCTTCAACCATCACCCAACCCGTTCCATAAATCCATCGACACACACAGACTCTTCTTTGTTGTACCAACACAATGTTTTTTTAAATATATTCTCTTCTTAAATTATTAAGAACAGTGTGTTTGTGTGTTCCCTGTATCCCACGTTGTGTACAATCTTTATTATAGTGTGCATAATGGTTTTAAATTGCTTTTGTAGGTGTTTCCCCAAACTTCTACACAGTAATCCAGATGTGGTAAAACAAGTGAAGAATACAAAATTTGCAGTGATTTCTGGTCCAGTGTGTGTTTTGCTGTCCCTAGAACTGCTTCGCTCTTTGCCAGCTTGGTTCTTACAGAACGTATCTGAGGTTTCCAGCAGATTTTGGGGTCCAGTGTCACACCCAGAAATGTATTTTCAGAAACCCTCTCACTAGCAACATTATCCATTAACAACTGTACTTGTGGGTCTATTTTACGGTTTCCCAATAACATAAATTTGGCTTTGTGTAAATTTAATGACAATTTGTTCATGTCAAACCAGTGTTTGAATTTCTTCATTTCTGTGGTGACCACCTCCAAAAGCTGCTGCAGATCTTCTCCAGAACAAAAACATTAGTGTCAAATAGAACACATTTTAATATCCTTGATAACCAACATATGTCTATATGTACAATATAAACAGTTTTGGAAGCATTATTATATTATTAAGTAGGATTTCATGATTAATGGTATCAAATGCTTTTTTAAATCTATAGTCAATATCAATGAGTGGAATGATGTTTGTCCCCAGCTTTAAACAATGTGGAAATGTACCAGTAGAATGGTAGGTTACAGATGTAGGTTAGTGGGTTTACAATACTGTCAATGACTTCCTTGACTATGGTCATATCAATGTTTGGATGTTTTGTTCTTGCCTTTGTTAACTATATCTATGATTTCTTTTCTTTCCACAGGTTTATGATATATTGAGGCTGGATTTCTTGCCATGTTCTTTCCAACATCCTCCCCTTCTTTTGAATGAGTGTCATTAATTCGTTCTGCCAACTTTGGTCACACATTTAGAAAAAAGTCATTTAAACTATTTAGCACATCGTCCATGTTATTTAAAGTCCTGTCATTGTCAATGAAATAATCAGGGTAACTTGTGCCAGTTGAACCATTTCTAATACTATTTAATATATTCCATATGCCTTTAATATTATTTATGCCGTCCTCTAATATTTTGGTATAATATTTCTTCTTGCATATCCTCATAAAGTTAGTTAGTTTATTTTTCTATTTCTTATATTTATGTTCTGCCTCTGTATTTTATGAATTGTCTGTATAGAGTATTCTTTATTTACTGGCATTTTGCAGCCCTTTTGTGATCCATGTCTTGTTTGTATGATTCTGTCTCTTGTTGCATTGTTTTATTGGGCAGTTTTTGTCATATAATGTCTTGCATACTTTTATATTAAACTTCTTTTTATCATGGTTTTCAAATATGCAGAACATAACCATTTTGATGTGGGGATATAAATATATATATTCCATTAACTCCCAACCACCCACCCACCCCGGTAAAGGGTCACACAAATGTAGCATTAGTAAGGGCAAAGATGACAGTAATAGTAAACATACAAATAATTAAAATGGAACTCATATATACATGTACATACACATACATAATTACACATATGTACAAATAAATATATACATATACACATGTAAGCGTGCATACATACATGTATACATGCACATACCTATACAAAAACATAATGATAAATAATGATAAAACTAATAATAATACATAAATAACTAAACTCTACTTCCAGAGTATTTCAATGCTAACCAAATATCGTTAGAGAAACTATGTCAGTTTCAGTCAGCACAGTTTACATACTTTGTTAATTCACAGGAAAAGAAAGCTCAACACATCTAATTAACTAATTGACCATGTTTCATCGAATTTTTGATATGATCCATTCACAGCAAATACAATTTTTTCCAGTTTCAACATTGACAACACCTCCTGGACCCACTGAATAAAGGAAGGGGGCCTGCTCGCTTTCCAACTACACAGAATGAGTCGCCGGGCCAATAAGGAAGCAAATGCGATTGCGTTCCTTACGTGGCCTGGAAGGCCCTCCTCTGTCTGAACTGCCCCAAAGATGGCAGTAAAAGGGTTGGGCTTCAGTGTTTTTTCACATAGTGATGAAAGACATTTGAAAATTGAATGCCAGAAATCATGTGTCTCAAAGAGACGGGGGTTTAACGGCACCTAGGACAGTCTGGGCAGACAGATGAGTACATTTTGGCCAATAGGTCATTACAATAATGCAATTGGTGAAATACTTTGAATTGTACCAAATTCTGCCTCACACAGAAGGATGAGGAGTGGATTAGTGAGATAGCAGAGTTCCATATTTCATTAGAGATTGTCTCACCTATATCCAGTTCCCATGTCCTGGTGCTATTCCACGTGGGAATACATAAGCTGTGAATCATATTATATTCTTTGGAAATTAGTCCTTTATTATATGGGTGGAATTTGAGAATCTCATACATTGGGCCTTTTTCTGGTGGGTTGGGGTATGACAAGAAATACTAAAAAATAATAATTTGAATTTCTCTTGAATACTTTTAGAAATGATTCATAGGCTTTGTCAATATCATTTTCTCCGTGGATGTTCTTCCAGTTTTGTGATAGCAGATCGGTTCTGAATGCATTCATGGATTCTCCTGTATTGAGTTTTGTGGTCCTCCCTCTCCTTTTCACAAACACAGTTGTGGATCAAAAAAAAGCAGGCAGATGGTCATTGATGTCATTCATCAGCAGACCACTGAACTTGTTGTGTATTGACAATCTAAGTTTGTCCTTTCTGGGTTACTGTCACAACCCCCTGCTTTTATGTTGTGTTCAATGTCATCTGTAGAGTGATGAAAAAAACGGAGGGTAAATACATGTTCATGTGCAGCTCTCCCTGGTCTCGTGGTTCTTCATTAGTTGTAGTGCTAAAAGTATAAAGAGTACACAACAGAACTCTTTCCCATACTGTTTGTCAATATATTTTCTTAACAGCAGCACAGTGCTGTGTTATTCTGCTAGGTTTGGTGATCAGTGGATATAAACTCATACTGTACATTGTGTTTATAAATGCCTCTGTCATTGTGTGTTTGTTAGGATTTAACAAGTCTATATTAAAATCCCCTCAAATGAACGTGACCTTCTGATTCGTTTTTGAAACTATTCCCTCCATACTGTCTTTAAAGGTCTCGATGCTGGATCCTGGTGTTCTTATACACAACTGATGATTCTGTTGTTCTGTTTTCCATGTGTATCTCTACAGTGGTTCATTCCATCACATCATCAATGGTTGTTGTCATGTTCTCCACAACCTTATAGCTGAGACTATTATCGACATACAGAGCCACTCCTCCTCCTCTTTTGTTCTTTCTGTTCATGTAATTGAATTCATATCCTTTCAACTGGAAATCTGTTCCCTTCTCTGAGCTGAGCCAGGTTTCAGATATTATCATGACATTGAATGTTGTTTTGAACTGACAGGTATTCTGTGATGTTTTGATAATTGGTAATCAAGCTTCTGTTGTTGCAGTGAATGATTGACAGTCCATGAACGGATTTAACATTGCTGTTATACTGTAGTAGCAACATGTGTTGTTTAGCAGGTCAAAGAAATTATTGTCCGGATCAATATCTCTGTTCAGGTTCATGGTCATTGTGTTCGGTAATGTTAGAAGATTGGGCAAGAGTTCACTATCCAGAGTGAGTCAGTTATTATTACCTTGGTGTGTTTTTCTGGAGTCACTGGTATTTGTCCAGATCTTCAGCTTCTCAGAATAAGGAATAAAATGTAAGCAACAAGTTATAATCTTATTATTGTATGTCATATACAACCTCATTTCTAAAACAGTTGGGACGCTGTGTAAAATGTGAATAGAAACAGAATGTGATGATTTGCAAAACATTGGAACCCCATATTTAATAGATGATAGTACAAAGACAACATATCAAATGTTGAAAATGAGAAATTTCATTGTTTTTTAATGTTATGTTTTAATGTCATTGTTTTTTAATGTTATGGTTATGGTTAAGGTTAAGGTTAAGGTTAATTTGAGTTACTGTTCCTTGTTATGTATGACGTCTCTCTCTCCTCCCTCCCTCCCTGCTCTCACCCACTCTCAGTAACGCTTGTGTGTAGTTTGGATTGTGTTTCATGGTAGTGTGATGTCTTCTCTTGTGACAGTACTGTGAACACGATAGTGTGTTAGTAACTTCAGATTGGCATCAGTAAAACGGTTCATCACTGACATCTATTACCTTTGTAAATAATATAAATAACTATTGTAGCAGTTTTATACTAAGCCCTTTTTGCTTTGAGACGTTTTTTTCCTGTGTTGAGTTAGGAGTTAGGTAAACGGCTGTCTTTTTGTTATTTTATTTTGCTCAGGTAAGTTTAGGAATCTAACATCTTTTGTTTGCTGTTTTGGGCTCTAATCCTGTAAATAAATACAGGAATGAACTGCTAAGTGATTTTGACCTGTCATTATTTGGACCCTTATTGGGAGTGGGAAGAGCCGCACACAAATAAAAAGCATGGTACTTTCAGGTTTCCCCTAGACAGGGACGTAACATTTAAACATAATATCCTCATTTTGAATTTGATGCCAGCAACTAAAGACCGTAAAAGTAGTGAAATGCTAAAAGAAAACTGCTGGTGGAACGTCTAAACATTAATGAGGTTAACTGGAAACAAGTTAGTAACATGATTGGGTATAAAACCAGCATCAGAGAGGCTGAGGCTTTCTGAAGAAAGATGGGGAGGAGTTCATCAATCTGTGAAAGACTGCACTGGAAAATAGAGCAACAATTTAAGAATATTGTTTTTCAACATAAAATTACAAAGAATTTGTGGATTTCATCATCTACAGTAACAATATCATTATAAAAGATTCATCACTACATTAAAAACAGACAGGATTCTGTAGAGGACATCACTGTATTAAGAACAGACAGGATTCTGTATTAAAAACAGACAGGATTCTGTAGTGGACATCACTGTATTAAGAACAGACAGGATTCTGTAGTGGACATCACTGTATTAAAAACAGACAGGATTCTGTAGTGGACATCACTGTATTAAGAACAGACAGGATTCTGTATTAAAAACAGACAGGATTCTGTAGTGACATCACTGTATTAAAAACAGACAGGATGCTGTAGTGACATCACTGTATTAAAAACAGACAGGATTCTGTAGTGGACATCACTGTATTAAAAACAGACAGGATTCTGTAGTGGACATCACTGTATTAAAAACAGACAGGATTCTGTAGTGGACATCACTGTATTAAAAACAGACAGGATTCTGTAGTGGACATCACTGTATTAAAAACAGACAGGATTCTGTAGTGGACATCACTGTATTAAAAACAGACAGGATTCTGTAGTGGACATCACTGTATTAAAAACAGACAGGATTCTGTAGTGGACATCACTGCATTAAAAACAGACAGGATTCTGTAGTGGACATCACTGTATTAAAAACAGACAGGATTCTGTAGTGACATCAGTACATTAAAAACAGACAGGATTCTGTAGTGACATCACTGCATTAAAAACAGACAGGATTCTGTAGTGGACATCACTGCATTAAAAACAGACAGGATTCTGTAGTGGACATCACTGCATTAAAAACAGACAGGATTCTGTAGTGGACATCACTGTATTAAAAACAGACAGGATTCTGTAGTGGACATCACTGCATTAAAAACAGACAGGATTCTGTAGTTGACATCACTGCATTAAAAACAGACAGGATTCTGTAGTGGACATCACTGTATTAAAAACAGACAGGATTCTGTAGTTGACATCACTGCATTAAAAACAGACAGGATTCTGTAGTTGACATCACTGCATTAAAAACAGACAGGATTCTGTAGTGGACATCACTGTATTAAAAACAGACAGGATTCTGTAGTTGACATCACTGCATTAAAAACAGACAGGATTCTGTAGTTGACATCACTGCATTAAAAACAGACAGGATTCTGTAGTGGACATCACTGCATTAAAAACAGACAGGATTCTGTAGTGGACATCACTGCATTAAAAACAGACAGGATTCTGTAGTGGACATCACTGCATTAAAAACAGACAGGATTCTGTAGTTGACATCACTGCATTAAAAACAGACAGGATTCTGTAGTGGACATCACTGCATTAAAAACAGACAGGATTCTGTAGTGGACATCACTGCATTAAAAACAGACAGGATTCTGTAGTTGACATCACTGCATTAAAAACAGACAGGATTCTGTAGTGGACATCACTGCATTAAAAACAGACAGGATTCTGTAGTGGACATCACTGTATTAAAAACAGACAGGATTCTGTAGTGGACATCACTGCATTAAAAACAGACAGGATTCTGTAGTTGACATCACTTCATGGGCTCAGGAACACAATCAAAAGACATTGTCTGTGAACACAGTTTGTCGCTGCATCCACAAATGACAGCTGAAACTCTACAATGCAAAGAGGAAACCGTATATAAACCAGATCCAGAAACGCCCCGCCTTCACTGGGCCCCAGCTCATTTAAGATGGACTGAGGTGAAGTCAAAAATTGTCCTGTGGTCTGATGAATCAACATAAAATTATTTTTGGAAATCATGGACGCAGTGTCCTCAGGACTAACGAGTAGAGGGACCATCCAGCTTGTTATCAGCACACAGTTCAAAAGCCAGCATCCTTGATTGTATGAGGGGGGGCATTAGTGCACATGTCATGGGTAACCTGCACATTTGTGAAGGCACCATTAATGCTGAACCATATAAACAGGTTTTGGAGCAACATATGCTGCCAAGTAGACAAAGTCTTTTTCAGGGAAGGCCTTGTTTATTTCAGCAACACAATGTCAAACCACATTCTGCAGGTATTCCAACAGCATGGCTCTGTAGGAAAGAGTCTGGTGCTAAACTGACCTGCCTGCAGTCCAGACTCGTCACCCATTAAAATGTTTGGAGCTTTATGAAACGTAAAATAGGACAAAGGAGACTCTGAACTCTGGAGCAGCTGAAATCCTACATCAGACAAGAATGGAAAACATTCCACTTTAAAATGACATCAGCTGGTCTCCTCAGTCCCAAACGCTGACAGAGTGTTGTTAAAAGAAGAGGTGATGCAACACAGTGGTAAACAAGACCCTGTCCAACTTTATGGAAACATGTTGCTGGCATCAAATTCTAAATGAGGATATCATATTTAAAAACATTTTATACAGCATCCCAACTTTTTTGGAAACAGGATTGAAAGTGGACTGCACCTTTTTCAGCAAGCATGTCAGGGTGTGAGACACACTTTAATCTATCAGTAATATTGTTAATGAACATACTTTGTGTTTAAATTAAAGATGATATGTTATATTACTGACACATGTCAAAATATCATATGACAGTATTACAGATTTTACTCAGGATTTCTTACAAAACGTGTGCATTGGATGGCTGGTTCTTAATGTCACCGGAGAGGAGAAATAGGGAAATACATAGAAAACTACTGTTTGGATTTATTCTGACTGTTCTGATTTTCTATTTTTCAGCTTATAATGCATCCTATTTATTACATAGACATAATATTCAACTTGGCAGGCTTTGGATATCCTGCTTTCTGGAGATACTTCAGAAATTCTTGATAGCCTTAGTAAATATGAAATAATAGACAGTAGTGTGATAGGTGAGTACAGCTTGTAGGGGCATGATAGGATCATCACAGACACACAGACACACACACATTTTACAGATTAATCACATGTGTTAAGGGCATCAATGTAGACAGCACTGGTTTAAATCTGTAAAAACAGACATGGTTGGAAATGATTTCCTAAATCAGTAACAAACATTAATCCAACTGGAGGAAATATTACATTTGTCAGGGACATTTTTTATGTAATGAATCTTTTATGCTGTAAAAAGTATTTGGGTTAAAACTACAATGTTGTGATTGGTTGGTGTTTGGCTGTGTTAGCATAGTGGTTAGCTAACTATAGCCTTTATTAATGTCATCATAACAAACGCACATGTACAGCTGTCTATAGTGAATTCTGACATCACTGAAGCTCTGACGTGTGAATGAGAGATAAACAGATGGATGTCAGTCATATCTGTGTTCAGAATGGAGCTGGAGGAAGGACATGTTAATGCTAACTTAGCAGGGAACAGGGGGATACAGCTAGCTCAGACTCTGTCCAACAGTCAAAATCACCCATATTATCACTTCTAAAGCTCAAAGGTTGACATATTGGATGTAGTTTGTGTAATAAGTACATTTATAAACAGAAAACACAGCCTCTTGTAGGTTTAGGGGAGGTTCAATGGCTGAACTATGTCCAATGTTTTCGTTTAAAAAAAAGAACACCCTTATTCCCATGATGTGGTTGTCAGTTACACCATGTATTTAATGAGATGCTTGGTAGATTGCAGTTAGTTCAGTGCTAGCAGAGAGAGAGAAGCGCTAACTACCAAACTACTTGTGGAAAACTTTTGAATACTTTGCATTGTACAGAACAAGATTCAATCTTCAAGATCCAACCTCATCCTTTTCATTGCACAACAGAAAGGTTTCAACGGTGAACATGTCGACGTTGCAGGACTCACACGCTTCCAGCGCATCAAGTAAGTTGACTCAACACAAAACTGTTGGTGATGCTGAATGTATTGAAACAATGGTGACACCAGTTTGTTCATAAACAGCCTAAAACTGGGCCTTAAATTTTACACAGGACAGTTTTGTGTCAAGAAAGGCTAATTCTGTGAAATACTGTTTAGAGAAAGCTATGCTAGTCAAGGCTAGTGTTGTTTTGATAGCTTGTTTTAGCTTATTATGACAAGTCTTGAATATATTAATTAATTGGAAAGGTGATAAAATCGTTAGCATTTGATAAATTCTTTCTTGAAATGGTCTTAAAATGTCGAGCTAACACTGAAACAGTTAAGCTAAGGCAGCTAACACTATGTTGGCTAACACTAAGGCAGCTAACACTAAGACAGCTAACACTAAGGCAGCTAAGGCTAAAGCAACTAACATTAAGGCAGCTAACACTGAGCTAACACTAAGGCAGCTAACAGTAAGGCGGCTAACACTAAGGCAGCTAACACTAAGGCAGCTAACACTGAGCTGCTAACACTAAGGCAGCTAACACTAAGACAGCTAACACTAAGACAGCTAACACCAAGGCATCTAACACTAAGGCAGCTAACACTGAGCTAACACTAAGGCAGCTAACACTGAGCTAACACTAAGGCAGCTAACACTAAGGCAGCTAACACTGAGCAAACACTAAGGCAGCTAACACTGAGCTAACACTAAGGCAGCTAACACTGAGCAAACACTAAGGCAGCTAACACTGAGCTAACACTAAGGCAGCTAACACTGAGCTAACACTAAGGCAGCTAACACTAAGGCAGCTAACACTGAGCAAACACTAAGGCAGCTAACACTGAGCTAACACTAAGGCAGCTAACACCAAGGCAGCTAAGTAGGCCTTTGGACTGGAGAGGGTCTACATTAAGACCCTCTGAGGGATTTTTTCTCCTGTCATCACATTGTTTTGTTGCTTATGTGTTTATTAATTTGTATCTTTTATGTACCAATACAGGTCCATGGTTGTGATTAATTAATTAGGTGTGTGTTTGTTCATGCTGTGTTGACGTAATGACTCCATATATTTTCTCACCATGTTCAACCATGTCTCCTCACAGTGGTTCATACAGGAGATCATTTGCGTAGCAGCTCTTCTGTTTACTCCATTCAGGAGTATATTGGTGAAGGCTGTTATGGCAAAGTGGCCAGGTGCACAAACCTGGCAACCAAAGACCCAGTGGCTGTCAAGATCTTGAAGGACAGCTATTACATCGAGAACGCAGAGAAAGAGGTGAGTTTTTGGAGTCCTGTTGATTGCTCTGACACACAGTACATGTCCTTTTGTAAAGTCTGCATGCTGTATCAGAGTATGTAGTCTGAACTGTTTCCATGTCTCCTCTTTTCTGCCCAGGCTTCCATGTTGGAGGCGATCAGTGTCCTGAATCCTGACCGCCATAACATAGTCAAGTTCTTGGAGCGGTTCGAGTATGACGGACAGACCTGTCTAGCATTTGAGTCGCTAGACAAGAGTCTGCATGATGCGCTCCAGGAACGAGACTGGGATCCTCTGTATCTGCATGAGATCCGTCCGATCGCAAAGCAGGTATGTATTATTGTAATAATGAATTGATTATCTATTGTTTTACTACTCATCAATGATGGAGACCCTAAACCCTAATCCTTCACCTTACACAGCAGCAGATGGAATACTAAACCCCAAACTTGTCCTTTCTCCTTTTGTCCCTGCAGCTCTTTGTGGCTTTGGATGCCCTCAAAGGGCTTGGTATCCTGCATGCTGACCTGAAACCAGACAACATCATGTTTGTCAACAGGCAGGACCAGCCCTCCAGGATTAAAGTCATAGACTTTGGTGAAGCCTTTTCAGCCTCCAGTGTCAAGCCTGGGGCTGAGCTGCAGCCAGTTGGATACAGGTATCTTCATCCTGCACAGCTCATTTGTTAATAGAGAGCTAATGCCTTTCTTTTAAACATCCATGTTGTTATAGGTCCTCCATGCCTTCCTACAGATTTCTCATCTTTGACTCTTATCTTCCCCTCAGGGCCCCAGAAATCGTCCTTGGCCTCCCCTTCACTGAGGCTATCGATGTTTGGGGAGTCGGCTGCATCCTTGCCTTCCTCTTCCTGGCTGATGACATCTTCCCAGCCGAATCTGAGTATCGGATGGTAGGTCAGAGACAAATGTACTCAACCAAGTGAGGATTTTAAACAAAATGTCACCTGATGTGATTCTGTATTTTTTGTCTTCAGATGCATTCCATGCTTGAGGTTCTGGGTCAGCCGGCTGACCACCTGCTCCGTGCTGGGAAATTTACCCAGAACTATTTCAGTGTGGAGGAGACTGACGATGGGCCAACATGGAGGCTAAGGGTTGAGTAGCCATGTCTTTCTTTGTTTGAGTTGATTCTTTTATTCCATTTTAGCTCATTTAAAGTGATTCTCATACATGTTTTGTCCCTTTAGGAGTCAGGATATAAAGCTGTCGGTTGGACTCTGGATAGCCTGGTTGATGTAAGTACTCTCAGTTGTTTGAGTTAAGACTGAATCTTTTGAATTATCTGTTTCTGAGAGGTAGGGACTGGATTTACTGAACAGAATCTGTTTCCAAATCCAGTACTATCCAAAAGAGAGCGCTGCTGAGGCTGAGGACACGAAGGCTTTTGTGGACCTCCTGAAAAGGCTGCTGCATCTTGATGGGGATCAGAGAATCTCTGCCCGTGAAGCTCTGCAGCACCCTTTTATTACGATGTCCCACCTGACCGACTGCCCTGACAGCAGCGCCTAGTAAGTGAACGTGTCTGCTACTAATATCACATATGGTTGGATAGAATGATGGATACATTAATTGGTTGACTGCTTCACTAATTGATTGCCAAACTTGTTCCAGTCTGACCACAGCCCAATCCCTGATGACCGTCTGCTCAACGGAGGACTCAGAGGACCGGGTGGACACCTCTTTGGCTCTGCAACATGGCCAAGAGTTACTTGGTAGGTTTTATGTCAGACGTTTACCCTCTGCTGCTAATAATGATGCCCCAGTCAGCAGGTTTTCTGATGAAACATCTGTCTTCTATGACCATTGTCCCACCATAGGGTCATCATCTGATGGAGTTCCTGTCACCTCCACCAATGATGAAGACCCACCTCCACAGTCCCATGATGAAGAGCTACCTGTAGAGTCATCTGATGGTCTGGATGTGTCATCTCTGGATAAAGAACTACCGGGAACTGATACAGTCTCGGCCTCTTCCAGTTGGCTTAAAACCGTGATGCAGAGGATTCATAGATTCTTCACTTCCTTTTGCTGCTGTTTGCATCCACCTGAGGACGACTGAGTAAGTGTTCATTATTTCTTCTAATTTTATTTTCTACTTTCATGTTTAACTTTGTGTAGTTACTTTGACTTTTCCCCATGTATAAATAGATAAGTGTATTTTTTCTTTTTCATAAATAAATACATGCTTTCTTATCCCTCAGGTTACCGCTGACTGTGATTGGATCTACTGCTGGGACCATGGCTGATCTCCGAGACGACTCTCTACAGGATCTCCCAATCTTTCTCTCTCTCTCTCTCTCTAACCATCTATCTCCCAATCTTTCTCTCTCTCTCTAATCATCTATCTTCCAATCTTTCTCTCTCTCTCTAACCATCTATCTCCCAATCTTTCTCTCTCTCTCTAATCATCTATCTTCCAATCTTTCTCTCTCTCTCTAATCATCTATCTCCCAATCTTTCTGTCTCTCCCCCCTCTCTCTCTCTAACCATCTATCTCCCAATCTTTCTCCCCCCTCTCTCTCTAACCATCTATCTCCCAATCTTTCTCTTTCTCTCTCTCTCTCCCTCTCTCCCACTATCTATCTCCCAATCTTTCTCCCTCTCTCTCTCTCTCTCTCTCTGTCTCTAACCATCTATCTCCCTCTCTCTCTCTCTCTCTCTCTCTCTCTCTCTCTCTCTCTCCCTCTAACCATCTGTCTCCCAATCTTTCTCTCTCTCTCTCTCTCCCTCTAATCATCTGTCTCCCAATCTTTCTCTCTCTCTCTCCCCAACCGGTCAAAGCAGAGGACCGCTCACCATGAGTCTTCGGATCTGCTCGATGGTTTCTGCCTTTTAAAAAGGCAGTTTTTCCTCGCCACTGTCGCCATGTGCTTGCTCATGGTGGATTGTTGGGTTTCAGTATATAGATACCTTGAATTGAATTGAATTGATTTGAAGTGATTTGAATTGAATAGAATAAGTGGATCACAATGTAGACTACATTTACTATATATTATGCACTTCTCGAAATGTGAACTTTTTTTAGTATCTGAATTTGAGAAAAATATATAATTAATTAAATATATATAATTTATAAATGTGTATTTTCTAATTTTTTAAATTAACTATGTATTTATTACTATTTATAAATAACTGTATTTGCAACTGTACTGCAACACAGTGGTAAACATGACCCTGTCCAACTTTATGGAAACGTGTTGCCGGCATTAAATTCTAGATGAGAATATAATTTTCAAAAACAATTACATTTTTCTGTTTCAACATTTGAAATGTTGTCTTTGTGTTATTTTCAGTTACATATGAGGTTTAATGGTTTACAAATGATTGCATATTGTTTTTATTTATATTTTACACAGCGTCCCAACTTTTTTGGAAACGGGGTTGTATCTTATTAAAATGATTCAGGATAAAAAATATCTTGAAAGAAGTGAAATGGTCTGACATAAAAATGTCTGGTAAGGAAAAAATGCGTTTTAGTAGGCTAAGAGCAGTCAGACAATGTGCCTTTGATGGCTTGTTTAAGAGTCATTGAACAGTGTATGCATGGTGTAATGGGGAGTCATGTGTTACATATTGATTCAGAAATCCCTCACCATGTCTGGATGGGTTACCTGCAGGTGTTCAGAAATCCCTCCACAGTGCAAAGACATGCAGGTTCATTGGTTAGTTTAAACTGCCCATAGATGTGAATGTGAGTCCTGTGATGAACTTGCAACAAGATTATACATAATGGATGGATGGATATTGATTAAATGTCTCATTGAAAAGTGTATTTTGCAAAATAGTTTAAACTTATTTCAGTGAGTAGTTTTCTTCTCTGGCTGAAATAGTGCCTCACCTGCCCCATGTGTCGCCAACACCTGCAACAAATGAGAAGAGTCGGACACTTGTCCAAACAGGACTTGGTTTGTGCTGATTGTAGACATTTTGCAGTCTGATGAAGTGCATTCACTTTAATGAAGGGCCTCTGCTTCTACTGACTCAAACGTCCAGCAGGACGATGAAACACAACTGAGACAAAGAGATTCTGCACATTTGATTTAGAAAAATCCATTATGTAACGTTTGACCAGATAGCTCCACCTTAAAACATGTTCAAACAGTCCAACAAACACACACCCATATAGACTTTACACAGGCTGTGTAGATAAAAGTTGTGTGAACTCTTCACAGCATTAGTGAAAGTAACACAGTACTACTCAAATAACAGCTAACCTTCAACCGCTCTACACACACACACACACACACACACACACACACACACTTTATTTATATTCTCTATTCACAACTCTCTGGATCTGAATGCTCGTTGCCAAATACCACATCTGTTGCTGCCTCAAGCCACTCCTATCAATTAAATTAAATCTATATCTGTGGCAGCGTGGATGCAAAGGCCGTGGCTCTCATGACTGTAATAGTTTAGTCCAGCTTGTTTGGCCGGTGTCACTGTAATCTGCCTGCATGTGTGTGTAAACGGTCAGTGGCCTGGACAGCTGCTCGGATGGTTTAGAGCGGTGGTTATAGAGTAATGCATCACCTGGATATGTGTGCGACTTACACAGATCCATTTAAAAAACACAAATGTAATGAGGAAATCGGCTTCTTTTAGTATGAATGGTTGAAAAATATGAAAATACTGTTTTTTACATAGTGATGTTAGAAATAATAAAGAATTTGGTTGAAAAATGTTTTTTACAGCTCCTTCTCATCCGGAACTGTCTCACAGATGTGACTGAGGAATCTGAATCACAACTTTATCCTAGATTATCCAGGCCTGGCTGCCTCCTGCACAGGAATCCCCTCTAAAACAAAGGAGTTTAGGCACCTTGGGGTCTTGTTAATAGGTGACAGGAAAATGGAGTGTAAAATGGACAGATGTAGATGTAGATGCAGTGATGTGGGCGTTGTATCGGACTGCTGTGAAGACAGAGCTGAGTCAGAATGTAAAGCTCTCTTTACTGGATCTACATTCTAACCTTCTGGGTAGTGACAGAAATAATTAGATAGCAGAACAAGCTGCTGAAAGGATCTTCCTCTGCAGGGTGCAGGGCTAAGCCTTAGAGATATGGTGATCAGACAGTGAGGAGGCATCTCAGCGCAAAACTGCAGCTTCTCTGCACTGAAAGGAGTTCAGGTGGTTCAACATCTGGTTAGGAGGCCTCCTGAGTGCTTCCTTTTGGAGGTTTCCTGGACAAGTCCAACTGGTCAGAGACCCTGGGGTGTAGACCCACAACCTGTTTGAGGTTTTACATTTCTCATCTGGCCTGGGAACTCCTCCGGATCCACCAGGAGGAACTGAAAGTGTTGCTTTCAGTAATGTCTGGATTACCCTGCTGAGCCTCTTGACGGACGGACGGACGGACGGACGGATGGATGGATGGATGGATGGACGGATGGATGGATGCATATAGACGTAGATGGTGTCAGCAGTCACATTATTTGAATTTCACGCTACATGTCCTGATCTGAATTTTGACTTGGACTGGACCAGATTCACAGACTAAAGGGGGCTTTACTGGTTTAAGCTCTGCTTTGAAATCAGCTATAAAATGTTTTCTTCTTCTTCTTGTCAAGTCTGAGAAAATAACCCTGTTGTTGTCATAAGCATTATTTATTTCATCCTCTGCTTGAAAACTATACATTTTCAAAGAAGACAAAAAAGCTCTAAACCTAAAACCTCTGAGACAGACTGAGTTAAATCACGTTGCCTGAGGATGATTTTTACACATGGCAGGTGTTTTAAAAGCTGGTTCTGATACTTTAAAGATTTGTATTTTGAAACTATACTGATTTAAGGCATTTGAAATGTATTCAAATTCATAAAAATGGGAAGGAAAGGATAAATCTTCCTCTTAAATGCAGACCAGAAGATGGTTCCACAGAGAGGATCCTGATAGCTGAAGGCTTTGGCTGGAACTGATGGTGAGGAACGTCTGGTTGGCAGATCCTCGGTTCTCCAATGGGATTGATGTTCATGATGTCTTATAGTGAGTGGTTTGGGTTAGTTGTGGTGTGAATGGACGGTTGCAGCTCTTGCACCATGCATCTGATATGCTTGATGCAGATGTGTTTACACTGGAGGAACATTACAGCTTAGTGCATCTCATTCAGATGCCAAAAGGCATCTCTTGCTTCTCCATGATGACAAGCGACATGAGAAAACTTCTGGATTTGATGACCTGGAAATGAGAACTGGTTGGATGACGCAGATTCATTTTTCAGCCATGCATAGTCTACTCAGAATCATGTCTCGCTGCAGACAGACATCCAGGCCAGCCTACACTCCACCACTGTTCCCTGACCTGTGAGCACAGCACTGCTGCTTTTCCCTACATTTGGACTGTTAATAGAGGAACAGACAGACAGACAGAGAGACAGACAGACAGAGAGACAGACAGAGAGACGGACAGACAGATAGAGACAGAGAGACAGACAGACAGATAGAGACAGACAGACAGACAGAGAGACAGACAGACAGACAGAGAGACAGACAGACAGAGAGACAGACAGACAGATAGAGACAGAGAGACAGACAGACAGATAGAGACAGACAGACAGACAGAGAGACAGACAGACAGACAGAGAGACAGACAGACAGATAGAGAGACAGACAGACAGACAGAGAGACAGACAGACAGAGAGACAGACAGAGAGACGGACAGACAGATAGAGACAGAGAGACAGACAGACAGATAGAGACAGACAGACAGACAGAGAGACAGACAGATAGAGACAGACAGACAGACAGAGAGACAGACAGACAGATAGAGACAGAGAGACAGACAGACAGACAGACAGACAGACAGATAGAGACAGAGAGACAGACAGACAGATAGAGACAGACAGACAGATAGAGACAGACAGACAGACAGACAGATGGAGACAGAGAGACAGACAGACAGATAGAGACAGACAGACAGACAGACAGACAGATAGAGACAGAGAGACAGACAGACAGATAGAGACAGACAGACAGACAGAGAGACAGAGAGACAGACAGACAGACAGACAGATAGAGACAGACAGACAGACAGATAGAGACAGAGAGACAGACAGACAGACAGACAGACAGATAGAGACAGAGAGACAGACAGACAGATAGAGACAGACAGACAGACAGAGAGACAGAGAGACAGACAGACAGACAGACAGATAGAGACAGACAGACAGACAGAGAGACAGAGAGACAGACAGACAGACAGACAGATAGAGACAGACAGACAGATAGAGACAGAGAGACAGACAGACAGACAGACAGATAGAGACAGAGAGACAGATAGACAGATAGAGACAGACAGACAGACAGAGGGTGTTGTCATGACTTGATTGACTTGACAGGCGGTTCAATCAGTGTCAGGTTTCTTTAATGAGGGTTAGGGTTAGTCAGGTGTGGATTAGCTGGCATGGAGAAAAAAAAAGTTCTCAGTCTTCCATCTGTTTGGGTAAAGTTTAGTCAGGGAGGAGGTGGAGACAGTGAGATGATAGGTTGATGAAAAGGTCACACATGTTCTGTTCCTGCAGGCTAAACTATTCATTTAGTATGTGTGAGACACTGTCTGTGTCCCTGTCCCTCACTCACTCCCCCCCACCCCCCACTCACTCTCTCACCCCACCATGTCAAAGCAGAGGCTCCGCCCACCTTGAGTCTTGGATCTGCTCCAGGTTTCTTCCTGTTAAAGTCAGTTTTTCCTCTCCACTGTCTCCATGTTCTTCTCATGGAGGATTGTTGGCTCTCTGTAGAATAAAGAGTCAGTCTAGACCTGCTCTTTTTGTAAACTGTCTTCTTATAATGTTTGTTGTGATTTAGCACTTTATAAATACATTGAATTGAATTGAATTGGCCGACTGGTCAACTGTTAAAGCCACTGGAATCCAGAATCAACGATAACCTTCTAATCATGTCATTTAGGGTCTTAGTTTGTCCTGATATTGGGTTTCATTAATAGAACCTGTCTGTCCTCTCAGACAGGCCAGTGAAACCTGTCTTCACCCGTTCAGTGTGTCTTCTCTGAATCTGGGTCACTTTGTCTCTGTGTAGCTGTGGTGTTGGGGTTTTGGTTTTGTGCTCAGCTGCAGGTGAGAGAGGGTGTTGATGCAGCTCAGGTAAGCAGGGTTAGAGAGACAGTGATGTGTTGATAACAGCTGTTTTATGTTTAGACTAATTGCGCTCTGATTGCAGTAGTTGTGCGACCGGACGTAGCAGGTAGACGAGAGAGCGAGAGAGAGAGACGTAATTAGTTAGAGCTGAAAAGCATTTAAGTTGAGTTTTGTATTTGTGTTGAATAAAGACTGTTATAAACACCATCCTTCGTGTCTCACTGAGAGATCACACGTGTGTAGCAGAGACAACTGTTACATGAGGTTTCACTGTTTTACAAATCATCACATTTTGTTTCTATTTACATTTTACACAGCGTCCCAACTTTTCTGGAAACAGGGTTGTACATTCCCTCTGACACTGACCTGTTTCCACGATGAATTCATTTTACAAACACAAAGACAGGACAGAGTAGATAGTTTGAATAGTTTTGTAAATTATGATGACAGTTGAGTGGAGTCTGTAAAAGTAGGATGGGAGCCATAACCTTCCGTTCTCAGGCTCCTCTCCTGTGGAACCATCTTCCAGTCTGGGTCCAGGAGGCAGAGACCCTTTACATTTAAGAGGAGGCTTCAAACTTTCCTTTAGGATAAAGCTCAGAATGCTGGGAGTTGTTGGGTTTCTGTAAAAAAAATTTAAAAAAAAAAGGAGTATGGTGGAGACCTGCTCCTAATAAAAGTGCCATGAGAAAACTTTTGTTGTGGTTTGGCACTAAATAAATAAAACTGACTTGACTTGATATTTAAAATCCAGTGAATGAAATAATGTACAATTCAATATTTGTAGTGGTTTAGATTTTGTTTGTGATTATTATTTAGTTCATTCCCTTCTCTTTTTGTTCTCATTGATTCCTGACTACCTGCCTCATGTGTGTCTCTTCTACCTGTCTGTCTCCTCTGTGATTCATCAATACCACCAATACCATTTTCATTGGTATTATTATTAATGATATGGGCAAAATGTAGTATATATGGGATACATGTCTCATATAGTCTCATATATAGTTGTATATAGAATCCTCCTGACTGACCTTTACCGCAGCCTTTTTTAACCACTCTAACAATCTTCACATCACATTATCAAACTGCACCAAACTGGTTTGAACTAACTTATCAGATTAGAATAAGTTTACAATCATTACCTGACATTCTGATACTGGAGTAAAATAATTCAGAATGTGACCCATTTAAAATGTTTTCCTTCATTCTAATCAAATGAAGCTCTAAATTCTCACCAATGTGCATCTCTAACATCTGTTTTCCTTTTCACTGACAATAACGAGGAGAAAAGGCCAAAGTTAGCCAGTTAGCACACATAAGGGGACACAATGATTATCTCTGCACTGTTCACAGGTTTCAACTTCCAGGAGGGAAAGTTACGGATTAGCCTCAATATGTCTCACCTGATTTCCTTAAGAGACCCCAGGAGCCATCTTTCTCTGCTTCATTTTCCTACACTGTGTTCCTCTTGCATATTTTAGCTCTGCCCTGGAACCCACTTTAAACGGCCTCCCTGGCCAAGACGTATATCTCGTGTTCATTAGACCCCGTTCACTGTGCTATGAGAGTAGGTAGAGTAGGAAGGCGGTGAGTGTGGGTGTGCTGTAGGAATCTGACATGTCATCTTTCCCACAGCATCATATCATCCTTAAAAACAATGTGAAAAGTTCTCAACATACAGCAACTTAAGGAAACACATCCAAGCAGACCAAACACAAACAGATAGTTGAGGCCCAGCCTCCAAGTTCCTAGTGCTGCACCGTTGAGTTTCCCTCCGGTAGGAGCCTTTTGTCACCAAAGGGACTTTGAACAAGCACAATGCAGCAAAACTCAGTAGATTTACCTTAGTTCTAATGGGTTCTACAGCTGCTAGGCGGCTAAATTATGCTGCTATGTAAACCCATATGCAAGTTCAGCAAACCGAGGGACAGAGCAACATTATCAAAAATGAACTTTAACACTCAGAACAGTGGAACATAAACATCAGAGTGCAGAAAAGACATGTTTATCAAGGATGCTGACATGAAACCATGGCAACAAAATGGTTCCTGTTTCCTAAAGCTGCAGCTGTGGTTTGACTACAGACACTGTGATGGAGAATGAGCCTCTGTCCATTCAGTTTCAACCTTACACAACTCTTACTCTGACATGTCCACACCTTTACTGTTGTTTTACCACTTTAATTTGTACTTTAATCATTTTACTCGATTTATACCCTTGTTGTGCTTTTTACCAATTTATCTGTTGCTGCTATTTTTTCTGTCTGTTCTTTAATGGTCTATCGTTTCATCCATCCATCTATCCATCTATCCATCTCACACCCTTCTTTCTCTTATTAGATCAGATGTGCACTGAAACAAACAAAAAAAAAACTCTAGCATGAGAAAATAGTTGAATCTTGAACATAAACAAGCAGAACACAGCGAGAGTAAAAGGGCCCCCAGTGGAGGGCATACCTCCATCAGGGCCAAACAATCGACTGAAGCCCTGACCAATGCCCCACCCCTCCACAGAGTCACACCTTTATCTAGATGCACAGAATGTTTTATTGGTTCTTTCTTCGACCAGCTTTCATGGAAATCCATCCAGCAGTTGTTTTTGTATAATCCTGCTAACAACCAAACCAACAGCCTGGAGGGAAGAGCACGTACCTCCACCAAGGCTGCACTGAGCCCAGCAGACACAAAAGTGCCCAAACTGATAAAATTACAACTTTTTAACTATTTTGTACTAATTTTTTTATTATTTTATTTTATTATTTTATTTATTATTTTTTTTATTTTCTGTACTTCAATCATTCTATTTGAACCTTATAACCCAATTAAAACATATGTAATCTGAATTCATAATAAGACATCAGAGGTTTGCTGCTCTGCCATTGGTTTGTTCAGTTGAACAGAAGGGTCCATGTTGCTGCACTGTTGGATTCAAGATTCAGGAGATTCAAGAATAACTTTAAGACTATCCACCAGATAGGTACACAGCAGAATGAAATTATGATGTGATTGGCTCCATCACAAAATAAAGAAAAATACAAAAGTAAAAGGCAATAATAACAGTATTAGAAAAATAGCAGGCTGTACATGAAGTGACTTGGATACTGCACAGGAGCAGGATTATTGCACTGGTTGAGCTGCATTATAATAAATACTCTGGTAAGTGTAACAGGAACATATTAAATTGCACATTGTATGAGATATGAGGTTATATTGCACATGGAAATGGTTTGGTGGTACAGGATGGATGGAAGAATTACTGGAATGAAGAGTTCAGCAGTCTGATGGCAGTGGGAATGAAGCTGTTGCAGAACCTGGTTGCTCTGCAACAGCTGGGACAGTAGTCATTGAGGTATGTGACTGTGGATCCTTTTGGCACCTGTATGATGGTGGCGGACTTGTAGCATGCTGGGACGACGGTTTGGCTAAGAGAGGTATTGAAAATGTCTCTGAAGATGAGTGCTAGTTCATCTGCACATTCTCTGAGCACATAGCCTGGTACACAGTCAGGGCCTGCAGCTTTCTGGCATTTGACTTCCCTGGGCGTCCTCCGTACATCAGCCGGGTCGAGACGTAGTACCTGGTCGTCCTGGCGGGGGATGGCCTTTGTTGCTAGGGTGACATTTCCTGCTTCAAAGCGTCCAAAATATTTATTGAGGCTGTCCAGAAAGTCTGCGTTGTCTTCAGAGGGTGGAGGGACAGGTCTGTATTCTGTGATTACAGACCTGATATAGAATAGAATAATTTAAAATCCTTCTCCTCATGTACAAAGCCCTTAATGGTCAGGCACCAACATACCTTCAGGAGCTCGTAGTGCCCTACTACCCATCCAGAACATTACGCTCCCTGGATGCAGGGTTACTTGTGATCCCTAGAGTCTCCAAAAGTAGAACAGGAGCCAAAGCCTTCAGTTATCAGGCTTCCTCCTGTGGAACCATCTTCCAGTCTGGGTCCAGGAGGCAGACACCCTCTCTACCATAGGGGAGGCTTAAAACTTTCCTTTTTGATAAAGCTTATAATTAAGGCTGGCTTAGGCTAGTCTTTAGCTATGCTGCTATAGGCCTAGACTGCTGGGGGACTTCCCATGATGCACTGAGCTCCTCTCTCTTCTTCTCCCCTTCTTCTTTACACACTCATGTCTCATTAATTCATGTTACTAATTTGACTTCTTCTCCGGAGTCTTTGTACTTTCTCATCCCGCAGGTCAATGTGGACCAATCTACTGCTGGGACCATGGTTGACACCCTCTGACATCTTCATCATCATTACCATTATTATTATCATTATTATTACCACTCTAACTATTACTATCATCATCATCATTAATATTATCATTATTATCAGTGTTGTTATTGTAGTAGTTACTATAAATACTACAAACTGTAATCTCTCTATTATTATAGCTGTTATTATTATTGTGGTTGAACATGTCTGTGTCCCTGTCCCTCACTCACTCCCTGCTCCAGGTTTCTGCCTGTTAAAGTCAGTTTTTTCTCTCCACTGTCTCCATGTTCTTCTCATGGAGGATTGTTGGGTCTCTGTAGAATAAAGAGTCAGTTTAGACCTGCTCTGTTTGGAAAGTGCCTTGATATAACTTTTGTTGTGATTTGGTGCTATATAAATACATTGAATAGAATAGAATTGTTGGCCATCTCCATGTAAAAAGGGCTAAAGAGAGGCTCTCACTCACCTGCATGGCTGAGAATGTGTCACATGGATAGAGACACACAGCCACAAACACTTTGGTCACTTTTAAGTGCCTTTTTAGTTTTACTGCATCTCCAAACATTTGAGCTATTTCTACTAAAAACTGAGAGGAGAGCATTCATGTATAAGACGTCTACTTCTATTCAATACTCAGTGTAAATGAAAGCCCAGCCTTGGAAGAAGCTGCCAGCAGGACTGATCAGTTACTATTCTCAAACAGAAGTGTGAGGACTCATTTGTCCTCGTCTGGAAGCTCAAGAGAACGAGGTGAGAGGCTGCAACATCTGGATGCTGTTCTGTGTTCGGTCAGCAGTGAGCAGGAGGATTTGTGTTGTTGTGTGAACATTGTTTGATGGGTTACTTACAGGCCTTCATGTGAACACATCTTTACTTTGGACACAGCGATGATTCCCACTTTGTGATTTCAAAACTTTTTACCAACTGAATGAAGTTTTTATGCCTTTATTGTTAGGACAGTTGAGGAGGTGCAAATGGCCACGGGTCGGAATCGAACCCTTGCCGACCGCTAGAGGACTACAGCCCCGGTACATGGTACATGGTATTATAGATTTCTGGCTTTCAGCAGTTTTAGTTCTATGTAATCTGTTATGGGTGATCACAGAGAAAACCTAAAACCTCAGTCAGAGATAATGAGCATCGTGTTCCCCTACAATGGGACGTCTGGTCCATCTTCTTTCTCACTACTTGCTTTACCTCTCACCTCTGGATTCAGTTACTTTAAGGGAGAGACTAAAACATTTTGGGTGAACGGTTGAATCTAAAAAGGTAACATCAGACCAAGAGTCAAGCTACAAACATTATTGTATTGTCTGCTTATTGTTAATGATATATTTTTTATGCAGTGTTTGTTATCACCAATACATATCTAAAAATACTCTAGATATGTTTATGAGGATTTCTTAAAACCACTTGCTTCATCTGATCACCAGTCCAGTCTTACTGACATGAGTGATCAGGATTAGAACCTACGAACTTTACAAGCACCCCCTCAAGAAAAGCTGCTCAGAGGCTGCTGCCCCCAACAGCTCAGACAGATCTGTCTGAAAAAAGGCAAAAACACAGAAGTACAAAACCCAAAGTACAAAATACAAAACCAAGGACAAAACCTACACGGAACACTGGGAACACAGGGGAAGAAGAAGATCAAACATAGATGATGCAGACATGACATCAACGACGAACTGACAACTCACAGAGGGAATCACACAGACTAAATACACTAAGGTAACGAGGGAATGACACACAGGTGACACAGGGAGGAGGAGACAATCAACACAGGTGGAGACCATCAGACAATCACACACTGGAAGGAAAATGCAGAGAAGGGAAACCTTAAAGGGGAAAACATGAAGGATAAACTAATCATAAACTAACACAACAGAGCAAACAAACACGGGGAAAGGGAACAAACTGGAACTAAAAACACAGATGGATAAAACACAGAAAGAGGAGCAAAAGGGTAAAACAGATCATAAGACAATAAGACAGGAAATGCAAAGCAAAAACACAGAACATGGAAAGCAGACTTTCAAAATAAAACAGGAAACAGGCAACCAAAAATACAGAACCATGACAAGATCTGCACCTCACCGCTGGTGAAACCGAATCCTCTCCCACCGTCTCTTCATCCCCTGCAGCTCCGAGCTCATCCTCCAAAACAATCAGCCTGTCCCTCCTTTATGCTCTCAGCGATGAGATCACTTGTGGGTTTGAGTTTCCAGGACTTCCCAGGCCTGGTAAAGGACACGGAAACGAGGTGGAAGAGGGTATCTCCCAGGACATGTGACAGGAGAGTGGGAATAGGAAGGTGCCACAGCCCCCTTTTGGAGAAGAGAACCATGGTATGAAAATCCCCTGACTGTAAAAGTGCTAATGAGGTGCAGCCCTGTCTCCTAGAAATGACATCCATATATAACTTTAACGCAGGAAACATGATGCAGAATAATTCGGTTTTCTATTACCATAATGAGGAAATGTTCATTAACATTAGTGGTAAGAAGTCACACATTTCTCTAACAATAACTGCTTTTGTTTCCTAAACCTACATATCGAGTCTGGACTAGAGCTGTGGTCACAGTCCTGCACCACCATCCACCACCATCCACCCAAACCACCGTCCTGTGGTTCTAGTGTTTTATTCATTCCATTTAACACTGAACATGTCTCTGAACATAATCCAGATGTGTTTGCTGTTGCTAATTATTCCTGTATAAAGACCATTTCTTGCACACGAGGTTTTGTGCTCCTCTCAAAGAAGAGAACAGTTGTGTTGTGTTTTGAGTTTAAATTTGACAAAACACAAAAAATACAGTTGCTTTGTTGTGTGAAGGGAAGTTCTTCCACTGCCATATTTTTTAACAATGATCTAATAATTAATGAATTAAACACTTAAAGGGAGTTAAAGGGAGTGTTACGTTATGGCATAGCCATAATGCCTTTAATCCAACTAATCCCAAATGACCACTGGTTGTTAAACCAACCCAACCATACAAAAAAGCATGAGTGTGGAGAAAATGGCAATGTGCAAGAATGCCACAGCTGGGGCAACATGACTGAGATCGCACCATTGTAATGCTGGAGGCAGTTAGCGAGGAGTGGGCCACCATCCCACGGGATGACATCACACCATGGGATGACATCACCCCACAGGATGACGTCATCCCGTCACCCCACGTGACGACATCCGGCGGTTGTGTCTGTCCACTAGGAGGAGGATTACTGCTGTAATCGATGCTCATAGGGGACACAGTAACTACTGTTAGTGTAAAATGTTGTATATTTATTCATGGTGTTTATGGTTTGGGTCTTGTTTTTTCAGGTCTCTTTGTTTTTGTAAGATTATCATTAAAGTCCATAAGGAACAAAATACTGGTTGTTTTTGTTGTACAGAAAAACACAAACTTGCAAGTAAACACAGTGGTGCGTTTCTAAATTCCTATATTATACACGGTACACCTGAATGCACCATGAGTGAAATGTTCCTGTGTGTCAGACAGACACAGACAGCAGATGTAATGACATCAAAACACACAAGATATTCTCTGAATAATTCTGTAGTATCAGTGAACCATTTTATTTCACATACACTTTATTATTAGTAGAGGCTGAAACAACCCTGGGTTGTAAAATTAACATAAATCAACCTTGATATCTTGGATATTTAATTATTCAGTGTTTTGATGTGTTTATCAAATATTTTTAACATCTGTATAGAAAACTAGCTGTAAGCAGCATGAAAACAAACAGACCATCAGCATTTGTCTGCAAAATCTAATGCTGCTTGAGGCATGCTCTGATAGAAGTACATAATTATAGCAATAAAGACATTACATCTATGTATTTTCAGAGTGCAGTGAGATCATAACACCCTCCAGGTGGAATGCAATCTTCATTATTTCACAAGGGGAGGTATACATTACAAGGAAGTGCGTAGAGTGTAACATTCCTCTTGCCATACTGTAACACACTTGAGCTGTTCATGTTGGAAACTGAGCCCAGATCCATATAAAAACCAGTAGAGTGCTATTACAAACTAGGAGTTGTGATGAATACTCCTTTGAATCATGTGCTGATAAATAATGTAGAGGAGCTGGAGGGTCTGACTGCAGATCGGTTATTCAAGGACAGGTGACAAAGTGCTTCAATTGTGTGAGTTAGTTCATGACAAAATCAAAGAAGTCGTCATGGTGTGTAGGAATAACAATGGTGATGCATTAAAGAGTGTTAGACTAAGGTTGGATAGAACCAATAGAAATATATTAATCCTGAGCATTAAAGCACAACTGACATGAAAAAAAAGAAACATTTCTTCATGGACAGGTTGTTCCTGAGGGCGATCAGGCATCTCACCACCAAAGGAAGGAAGAGGGAATGAATTTCACTGTCACAGTCCTGCCTCTGAATATATTAGTCCAATCAATGGCTGTGCTCTGTGGAGCCACGCCCCCTTCAGGTGGTTTCAGTCTGGTTAGAAATCGTCCATATTTCCTCTTGTTAAGGACATTTTTTAGACTGCAGACCCTTAAATGCTGTGTGTTCCTAGACGCCTGGCATGAACAGCCCTACATAAGCTGGTGAAGCGATAACTGGGGCAGCAGGAGAGAGGGGTTTCTTGGGGTGGGATGTGAACCAAATGCTCCTAATTCTTTTATATACTGAGCATAGTTGTTATGTCATGCCATCCTGTTCATATTAAATATCAAAGATAAATTATGGTTCACATCTTTATTCACCCTTTAGCCATACAGAAAAATCATTTTTGTGCAGATTAGTGGTTTTTGTCTTAGTGTTTACAAAGTAAGAAAGTGTGGATGGTGATACAGAGAACAACAACAACAGTCAGTAACATGTGACCACCTCCAGCATTTATCACTACTTTACACCTCCTGAATGGATAAGATGTTAATCTGGACTTGTAGGATGACGTCATTCTTCCTGCAGAGCTGTGACAAGTTGTTCATGTGGGTCAGACATTTCAGCTATTTCAAAAGGCTCAGGAATCCTTGGCTCCCTGTAATGGAGAAGGTCTGAGAGCAGCATTCAGGACAGCTGCTCAGATCAGCGCAGAGGCATGCATAATGTTAGATTACAGAATACCAAGGTCACTGGTATGTGCTGTTCTTGTTTGTGTCCCAGCTGGTCACACCCCATATATGGGACTCTGATAACAGCCCAACAGTGAGTGTCTGGTGGCATTTATTGACTCCTGACATACCCTCAGGTTCAGTCCTGGAGTGAAGAAACGGTTTCTGATGAGAAATTGGGAGGGAGCACTGAAGGGGCATTAAACCTGTTCTGATACATCCATAAGAACGATGGGGGGTCAGTTCTGTGCTTCGTGTATTTAAGTGTGTATACTGTACATTCACTCTGAGAGCTGCAGAGTAAAGCAGTGTTTAATAGTACATAATAAAATGGACAGTCTGATATTAAACTCAGGTTTTGTCTGTTTCCCTCCTGTGTGATCATCTCATTGTTTCCACCTTTCCAACATCTTTTCATAAACAGTGAAATAATTGACATGCTAATTTTTAATTTAGTTAATTAATAAGTGGTTAAAGAGATTCCTCATGTCTCTAAAGCCTACATATTTTTTAATTCAAGAAACCTTACAATCTAAAGTCCAATTATCTTACTGGACTGGTAGATAAATTCACTTGTTTGTAGTTTGTCTCTTCTAAAATCAACTATTTATTTATTATATTTGGATCATTTTGCAGTGCATCCTATGTGACATCATTGAAGCTAGAAGTACAGTTCTGCAGAAAGCAGCAAAACACTGACGGGGAACAGAAGTGACTCTGGCTTGAATAAATAAACACCTGGTGTCGTTCCTAAAACTCCTTTGTGAGGTTCTGCCTTATCGCAGTGAGGAGGAGACTGTCTCACCACACATGTAGAAACCTGGAGTCTGGGAATGTGATGGTGTCGGTTGGAGGCCATGCAGCCATCACCACACAGCGTCACTATCTCTGTCTGAAGGAACCAATGAGGCAGGCTTGATAATGCAGACATGTTTTTCTCCAGGAAAGGCAGGGAAAGAAGAGGATATAACAATGGTGGTCTGGACCAGACCCTGATCTCTACTATTGGACCTGCTCCTGGTTTCTGTATGTGTCAGACTGAACTGAGTTGGATTTTCAAACTAAATTTAACATAAAACAATTATCTTTTTTAAAAAGTAAAAACAATATATGATCATTTTATTTAATAGCTCTGCGATTTTATACTTATGTTGCCTTTGTTTTATGTTAATTGTAGTTTGAGGACCCGACACAATTTAGTATGAGATACACACAAAAAGGTTTAGAAAAGGAGGGGATCCATTAGATTTTCACCTCACTGTAGCTCCACCAGGCCCAGCAACACAACACACTGCAGCCAGGACCACAGCTGTCAGCACACACAGCAGGACATGGTCTGCAGGCCTGCTGCTCTGTGTTACACTGCATATGCTGCCTGGTGCTGTTACACAACCATCCACACACAGCAGTCTGCTTTCACCGATGCATACATTCAAGCTAACGTCATCTTTGTTCCCTTAAAAGCTGCATTCAAAGTTGATTTAAATGCTAATTTTCCCTCAGTCTTTTTCAGAGTAACGATGGAACTCCTAACATTTACATCTGTCAGAATAAAAGCTCCTTGTTGAGTAAATGTTTAAGAATCATATCACTCTTACTGGATGGATTAGACATGTCTGCAGATTTAAAGAACAGGTGATTTCACAAAACATATTCTGTAAAAGACTAAATATCACCAATATTGACACGTTTTTCTTCAAGAAATGATTGTTTTTGATGATTCTATCTCAATAGTCTGAGTTAATTCACATGACACCTGTGTTAGACTGTCATCCATTATCAGTCCATACAGCAGCCTCTGCTTATAGGTGCCCATATCAGCATGGAACTATGTGAATGGGAACAAGCGAACCAGCATATGAGGGTTCAGATGGGTTCATGAGTCCAACAGAGGATAAAGAGCAAAGCCTCAGCTGAGAAGGTTGCAGTTTCACAAGGCCTGCAAAGCGAAGCCGCAGTCAGGGCTAGAACAGGAAGTCTCAGACTTATCCCCCCCTTATGGGACCAGTTAATTAGGGGTCTGCATGTGTTGATACTGACACACACAGAGAGGACATATACTAGAAGGCAAATGGAGAAAAACAGGCAAAGCAGAGAGAAATAGAAGGCTGTCACAAGAGAATCCAGCTTGTATAATAACATGCAGGCCTCTTTTCATGTCTGCTCACCATCTCCCTGCTGTTTTCCTCTCAGGTGGATGGCACAAGGCAAAGCGAATTATTGATAGAGACTGGCCTGTATTGAGCTGTTGTGTTCTCATATGAGTGTGGCTGCAGACCTCCCGGTGACTTCCACACTGCCACCATGAGTGCAGTCATTAGCATGACAGCGTAACAAATGTGTGAGCAGCAGAATCACGGTTGGCAAAGGATTCCCAGAAACATTACTTATCCAGGGATCAATTTTCCTCGTGATTAACACAGTTAACTAATTATAGCGACAGCATGAGTTATGATTATGGGAAAATGATATGAATTAACACCAGAGCAGTGTAAAAACTTTGATTTATCTGGAGGGAGATCATTTGGTGGCCAGGAGAGAAAAATGGTCTTAGCAGAAACAAAACATATTAATACTAAGGAACATCCTTCAGAAGCATCAGTCATTATCATCAATGTTGTAGGAAAGAAAAACACAAAGAGGAAAAAACAGGACTATTGGGCACCTTATTATTTCCATATGAAAATAAATTATAAACATACATGTTCTCTTCATAGAACACCATTAGCTGTAGTAACTGTAGTTATTTCAGAGTGAAGAGTTAAAACAGCAGCAGAATCCGTGTCATGATCTCTAACAGAACCACAGGAAGGACTTTACAGTTCTGAAATAAGAAATCAGGATCATGCTTGAAATTGTTCATTGTTCATTGTTAATTCATTCATAATGTTTTATTACACTTCAACATTTTATGAAATGACAAAATGGCCTTTTAAAATTATAATTAAGGTCATAAAAAATAGTCACTTCTTTGCTGGCCTTGTCCATATTCTCCTAAAGGTGTTTCAACATGTTCTCTAACAGAACCGACAAATAGGTCATTATTAGTTTTATTTCAGGATATTGGCAAAATTCTCAAAAAATTATCTCGTAGTTTTGAAGAAAGTGAAGAAGTGATGGAGAATTTGCTCATCCTTAGCACAAGATACCCTCACAATAAAGGTAACTCCAACCTGTCAAGATATCTGGAATAAACAAACAAACATGGCTGATCATATAACCTCCTGTAACTCTTGATCCTCAGAGGCTGAATCAAGTGAAACTGATAATAATGCTAACGGCTCACATGATGCTTCAGTTAAACCAATAATGACCTTAACAGTGACCTTAATCCTCTGAGTGTGTCAGAAGAGCCTCTGAGATAAGAGGTGAAACTTCTTCTAGGATTACCCTGACCTGGATGGATGAGAAGCCACAAACTCTCCTCCAACTCTTATTGGCCGATGGATTTTTGTCTTGAGCTAAACCAGCCCTTACTTGATTGCTTCCCTCATAATTTTGCACGTCTTCCAACATGTCGGGTTGAGTATCTGTTCATTTAGGTAGTAACTGCCTTGTTTTGTTAAGTTGAAGTAAATGTGAGAAAATGTCTTCCTGGGAATCTAAAGGCATCACATGGACTCACTCTCAACTAATTTAAGGACATTTTTTCACCATTTACTGTGGGTCCAAATGTAGTAAGGTTCTCCTCACCTTTACAATGTTAGATCTGGAAACAGGAGAATAATTATTATTACTATAATTATTATTTCGCTATTATTGAACCATTTTCTCCTCAAATTCACTGTTCATTTCTTGTATTTTAGTTACTCCTTTTTGCAGTGTTCTCTTCTTTCTTCCAAACAAATGAAGTAAAGCATTCGTCTAAAATAATTGGAGGGGGACAAACACAACGTCCTCAGCGTGTTTTCTAATATTCTTACTCTGCTGCAGGCTGGCTCTCATCCCTGAAACATAAAGAAGCTTGGCTGATGCGTCCCATCATTTCTTTTAGTACATTGGACTACAGTCCTCCTGAAAGCACAGCAGCATCTCCTGACAGGGAGGATGAGACCATTTGGCCTGTTTATGTCATCAAAAGCGTTTTAACACCATTTTCCTCCTTTGCAAACAGTTTTTCATGAATGCTGACACTACACATGTGGAAAGAGACGCCCTTAAAGCCTCCCTGGTGACAGGAGGACGTGCATGGTGGCTCACTGTTAGTGAGCTAAGTGTTTACATTGTTCTGAGCTGGTTTCAAAGACGTGAAATATGGGCAGCATATCAAATGGACTTTCTGATTCTCTCTGAATTCAATAGATGTGAAACAAGCCAGAATCAAATGAATTCAATATTTTCTGTATGGAACAGCAGACACACACAACCATTCTGCTCCACCTCTCTGGATTCAAATGATGAATATAAACTAAAACCAGGCAGACGATTCATTTTAAAGATCGTATTGCATCACTCACTCAAAGAGAAACACATTTTATTCTCTGTAATCTCAAACATGCATACACTACAAGTTTTGAAAATAATGGTCCATCACACATTACAGCACACTATTTAAATCCTCCTCACACGATTGTTCTCATGTGATCTCAGGGGGAAGCAGAAGTAGACCAAATGGAGCCTGAGGTGGTGCAACATGTTTACAGTGAGGAAGACCAGAGCAGAAGGCTAAATGAGTCATCATGGGTTGGATTCAGTGTCTGTCACAGTAGTATGCTAACTCATGTTAGCCACATGGGCTAGAATGTTGATTGTTGCTTGCCAGCACTGTTAGCAGGGATGTCTCTGTCATTGGCTGTCAGCAGAGATGTCTCTGTCATTGGCTGTCAGCAGGGATGTCTCTCTCATTGGCTGTCAGCAGAAATGTCTCTGTCATTGGCTGTCAGCAGGGATGTCTCTCTCATTGGCTGTCAGCAGAAATGTCTCTGTCATTGGCTGTCAGCAGGGATGTCTCTCTCATTGGCTGTCAGTAGGGATGTCTCTGTCATTGGCTGTCAGCAGAGATGTCTCTGTCATTGGCTGTCAGCAGGGATGTCTCTCTCATTGGCTGTCAGCAGAAATGTCTCTGTCATTGGCTGTCAGCAGGGATGTCTCTCTCATTGGCTGTTAGTAGGGATGTCTCTGTCATTGGCTGTCAGCAGAGATGTCTCTCTCATTGGCTGTTGTGGGCCGACTCGTAAAGTACTAACATAATCATACAGATTTTGAATCCTAAATATCATATATGTTTGATGTTAATCAGGATTACCCGGGGGGGATGTCAGCAGGTTGAGATGATTAGGACTGGAGCTATAATCACTCCACATTACCTGATAAATGGGGCTTAACCAATGTCTCAGACCAAATTGATCTGGATTAAATTTGCCAAAAACTTCTGTAGTCTGAGCTCAGGAAAACCCACCAGCATTAGAACATTTGTTCTATAGTTTGTTTGTAATTTGAAGCCCCCCCAAAAAATCTAATATTGCCTTTAATTGTAAATATTAATAACAAAAGAAACCAAATTTACTGTAATAACTTCATCAATACTGTAATACAATGTTTTGAATGATAATGTAATAACCAATAATTTAATATATGTAAATAATAAATATTAGATATTGGAATATAAATAAAAATAAATTTAATGTAATATATATATATATATAGTATAGTTTTTAGTAGTATAGTAATAGTGTAGTATAGTATAGTTTATAGTAGTATAGTAATAGTGTAGTATAGTATAGTTTATAGTAGTATAGTAATAGTGTAGTATAGTATAGTTTATAGTAGTATAGTAATAGTGTAGTATAGTATAGTTTATAGTAGTATAGTAATAGTGTAGTATAGTATAGTAACTCAGTAGCTCAGTGGAAGAGCGGTTGTCCACTTATCAGAAGGTCGGTGGTTCGATCCCCAGCCCCTTGAAGTGTCCTTGGGCAGATACTGAACCCCAGTTGGTATGATGTCACCACTGTATGAATGTTGGTGTGAATGTTGGTGTGAATGGGTAAATGCTGGCTGGTGTTGTAAAGCTTTGATTGGTCAGTCAGGTTAGAAAGGTTCTATAAGTACAGTCCATTTACTATTTACCATATATCCGACACTCCATCTTTGTGCAGTTTGTCTCCCTTGTAGTGGATGATGATGATGATGTACAGGTCCGGAGGGCCGACCTCCGTATCTGCTCGATACATCAACCTGCAGGACAAAGAGAAGAGAGAAGTTAAGTCAGTGTGAGTAGGAGCGGTTCCCCACAGAGGGCTTGTTTCATCCTCTCAAACACCAGCTGACATCGCCCCGTGCACTGGACCAGATTTGATTTACCCTTTTGGGTCAGAACGGTTAGGGGGCCGGCCAGGTCTGTGATGCTGGGACCTAACCACTGATAAAAACCCTCCAGAGACCAGAATGACCTGCCCTCTTGTTCAGTCTTGGGCTACCGGCAGCCTGCTTTTTTTCCAGTGTGTCGATGCCCCTGCCTGTGGCCCAAGTGGTATCCCAATTACCATACCTCCCTCCCTCCAGCTGCATGCTTCCATTAGTTTGTGGTAAGCCCAGCCTTCACCAACAACCTGAGCACCATGGCCACCCACCACACATGCTCCAGCAATGCTTCACTGTGGATGAAGTCATCCACGTAGACGGCAGCATATGCGGTGGGCAGACGCGGCGCGAGATGCCGAAAGGTGACTGGGACCGTTTGGGTTATTTGGTGCCAGTGTCCGGGCTGTTTGCACTCCAACACTCCTGCCCTGGCTTTTGAGGAGCATCCTGTGGGTTGGGAACAGCACCTGCAGCGGTTGGATCCCATGGGAAAAACAAAAGAAAGGACGGCTTATGGTGGGGAATAGCAGAGGGTTGCGCTGGAGAGCCGGACCGACCTGAGGAGGCCAGGAGGGTCTTCCTGTGAGGTGCCGGTGTTGGACACACAGGTGAGAGAGTCCGCCCTCCTGACAGTGATGGCCACTTCTAGCATCTCTGGACAGTGATGTCGGATCCATTCAGCTGTTTCCACCAGAAGCCCCTCCACTGACCGCTCCAGGACAAGTTGCTCCACCCTCCTCTTCTCCCCAACAAAGTCCCCCCACTGCAGCCACCTTCCTACGGCATCCCTCAGCTGGGACGGTCAATCCCAACCTGCCACCCCAGAACCTCAACCAATGATCCTCCAGTGAGATACTTCCCAGTATGACTCTCCTGACATCTGCGTAGTTCCACCTCACCACTGGAGGCAAACTGAGCGCCAGCAGAGACAGCAGCCGCACCACCTCCTCCACCACTGCCACTCACACACTGAGATTCAGGTTCGCCTGCCGAGGACATTTCAGGAAGCTCCATCCCTGACAGTGGCAGAGATGTAGAGGCTGAAGGACAGCAGGGTCTCCAGGTCTGCCTCTCCGCCTGGGCCTGAAGAACCTGCAGAATCTGAAGAACCTGCAGCTTCTGCCGTTGCTGCTAATTATTTCCAGTTTTATTTTGAAATGATTTCTTTATGTCATGTTTTCACGTTGCACTTCCTGCCTCAATTGGTTTTTTCCCTCCTTTGAGATTGTTAATTACATTTGCCTGTGTGTTATTAGCCTTCCTAGTGTATTTAGTGAGTTGCTCTCCCCCTCTTTCTTTATCAGTTCATCTGTTTTGCCCTGTGTGCTCCTCTGTTTCCTTTTGTGTTGTCTCCATGTGTTCATCCAGTGGTTTTCAATGAAGGTTTGTTTTGCCGTCATATAACATTGATTGGCTGATGCCTTCAATTGAAAGCCTTATAAAAATCAACCTTATTCCATGTAATTCTTTTTTTAATTCACTGTCATTCATTTTCTGTGTGAAAGCTTTTTTTTTACTCTGATGTGGTAACCATGGGCTCAGGGGGCTTAATAATAATGATTAAAGAAAAAAGTGAATCCAGCATAATCTGTTAATTATATGTTTTAAAAAAGCAGGCCAGTAAAGATGAGCAGATGGCTTTTGTCCTTTTGCACATTTAGAAACATGATGAAACATTTTATCATGAACAGAAAACCTCAGATTGACAGATTCACATTAAATCAGTCCACTGGCTGGCCCTCTAACAGACTTTCTTTGCTGTTGCCATCTGAACATTAAATGCAGCAACATGCAGGAGAGGGGAAATATTCCTTCTACTCTCAGCATGATCCATTGGGAGGAAAACAAATGTGAGTCATGTTCTCAGTCACTAACACATGGTTAAAACTAAGAGAGAAGAGCAGAATATTCAAACAGCTGATGATCAGTGAAGGATGTGTGTGTCTGCAGCTTTATATAATATATGATATTACATAACCTGACTATAATCTCTGTTCAAAGATGACATTTAATCTACTGCGTAGATGTTTAGGCTCTTCAAATATACACTGATAGGTCGTCTATATCTGACACTTTGTTCTAGGAAGTACTGGACAAACAGTCAATGATGATAAACTATTTCTATAAAATATAACAGTTTTCAAATGCAGAATTTCAAAGGGCTTTACAATAAATAAAACATGGTTTGTCGTCTGCACACACACTCCTAACACACTATGAGCTACTATCTGCATCTTTATCAGGTAAGTTTACTAAAAAACAGAAGTGGGTGGAGCTCCACTGAAAGTTGTTTAATATTAAAAAGAAAGTAATATGATATTAAGATATGTATTCAAAAATAAGTTCTGTATTAGAATAATAGGTAAGTTATAATAAGTAAGTCATAACATAGTCTAAGAAAGAGTTGGGTAAATTAGTGGTTGGTGGAAATGATGTAAACAACAACATGTAAACAACATGTAAACACATCTATTTCTCCACCTTTTACTCCAACCATTTTGAAACAGAATAATAAGGAAACTGTATTCTGCATGCCGTTCATCATTTCTGGATGCCCTTTCATTCCCCATCAGCGGTGATGTCACACACAATACCAGGCTACAGCGTCACGTTATGGAGTAAAAACCACACCTGCATTTATTCATAGACCTTAGAAACGTTACTAAGGCTTAACACCACTGAATGTCTGAAATTGAACTTAATTTACATTTTTTACATCTATCTAGATCTGGAAGAACAAATGTCTAACAGCTATTTGATGTCCAGGTCATATCTTCACACACAGTCCTGAAACACACACACACAGACACACAAACAGAGATAGAGAGAGAGAAAGAGAGATGACATAACTCCTCCAGCATCCTTGTTCTTCCTTGTTGTTCACTCTGGTGGCCTTAGTGCTGCAACAAATAGACCTGTATCTGTTGGATGTGTTAGAGGTCCACACTCACAAATACTGTGGGAACATTTGTCTAATATCATTCAGCAGCTAAGAACAGGAGACAAACAGCTTTAAGGACCTCCTCAGACATCAAGACAAGCCACTGTACCGAGCAAACACATCAGGGACTGGTCTATTCTCTGGACAGAGACACTAAACTCATATCAGCCCTCCTTGTCAGTTTCCTGTCAGACTTCCACACCACACCTCACCACACTCCAATAATACCCAGTTGATAGAAGGGCCTCTCTCTGCCTTTCAGACTTTTATGTGAACAGCTCTACTGATGCTTGAGGCTCCGCTGACAGACGGCTGACGGTGATGATGGCTGACCACTAACATAGTTCTGCTTGGAGCTTGGTCAGTTATCAGAACAGGACTGACGCCACAGGTGATGTGTGTTTGGAAGGACTGTGAGGGACACACACCTTGTTGAGCGAGGCATTTAATCAAAATAGAGAATCTGATGATGGAGATCTAAATAAAAGAATTAATGTTCTGCTAGTGCAACCAGACCTCTAGAACTGCTTTGGCACTGGCAGCTACAGAAGGAGATATTTTAGTTATTTGTGAAATCACTGCAAAAATTAATCAGGCTTTAATTCTTGTGTTGATGTTAAAACAAATGCATTCTTAAAACCAGAGAAGTCCATTTTATTAATCTGTTTCATTTGTATCATGTTAGTATTACAAAAACCAGATTGCATGAAAGAGTCATTGCTTTCTCTACAGACCTTTTAGAATGATCCAAAATACATTCAGAAAAATGCACATTATTTTACACTGCAAAAATACATGAATAAATGTGATTTAAATTCAACTTAGAAAGTTGAATCAAACATTTCTTAACATATGAAAACAATGTTTTTACAGAGATCTGAGTCAGGTATTGGGCTGAAACTGGTATACAACCGTGTAAAATGAGTAAAATGTGTACTCATGTACTCATGTACTCATGTACTCGTGATGAAGGAAAATCCTCAGTTGTGTTCACAGCATTCATTCAGAGCTTCTGAAGTACCTCCCTCCTACTCAGTCATCCCTTGGTGCTCTGTTGAGCCTGTGATCCTTACCATCTAAATTCATAAAAAAAAAAAAAAAATATGACCGCCTCGTAATTTTATGTCAAACCACATTTTATGTTCTTATTTGTCCAGGTTCATTTAATGACTGATAGAAGCTCCATCAGAAGGTGCAAAGACCTGAAAGTATCAGCAAAAGGAACGACTACGCTGCTTTAAACACAGATCTGCAGCAGAGAAGATCCAAACAATGAGCGCAATTTCAAGATGGACGCCTCAGACTAGTGGGACCACGACAGTTCCTGAGCAAACATGAAATATTGGTCACAATCTCCCCTTCTGTTCCAGAGTTCTGGTGTTTAATTATGGCCACAAAAGTGTTTCTGCAGAGTCTTATGATGTCACAGTGATGATGAGATTTGACCTTTAAGGCATACTACGTCATAATTCATCATTTTATTCTATCAAATGTTGTCATAAATACCTTGGCCAAGGAGGTTATATTAGTTAGTTATGTCAGCTGGATTATGCAAAAGCTACTGAAGGGATTTCCATGAAACGTGGTCTAATGATGGGGCATGGACCATTACGTCTTTGAGTGGATCTGGATAAAGAGGCCAATCCAGGAATTTATCTCTGCTTTATTTAACAAAGTGTATTCAGACAATTTTTTCTTTAATTACTAAAAAGTTGAAGTGAACTGATTCTGTGAAACTTTGAGGAGGTGTGAGACATCGTCAGGAAATCTAAACAGATGTGTAGGATTGTTTGGCCTTGGCGGCGGTATGCCCTCTACTGAGTGGCCTTCTAGTTAGCATATGAATTATTCAATTACAAATATAAATATAAGTGAAATGTAATGTCCAAATTGTAATTAGTTCATCCTTGAGTCCAAGAGGACACTTGGGCTCAAGTAATTCCCTCAAAGAGGATAACAGAAATAATGTAATAATTATAATAATAATAATAACATAATAATAACAACAATAACAATAATAACAATAATATAATAATAACAATAATAATAATAATAACAATAACTATAATAATAATAATATAATAATAATAATAATATTAATATTAATTAAAACAACAATAAAATAATAATAACAATAATAATATTAATATTAATAAAAACAACAATAAAATAATAATGCTACTACTACTACTACTACTAATAATAATAATATTAATAATTTGGTTTTCTTACTTATGGGATGGTGAACCCAGGAGCTCTGCTCTCACTTTGCCTCTGTAAAAGCATGGTGTTCAGTGCTACATGTCAGCTAATGACATCATTCTTACAACCATCAGATTCTACTGTTACTGAGCTACGGCTGTACACCTCCTGTGTGTGTGTGAGCACACCCTCTACAGTGTAGAGGGTGTGCTCAGGGTGTAGAGTCTACACACTAGTCACACTTTTACAAGTGGATCTACAGTTATTGTTCATGTGGTTCAGTGCTATCATAATGAAGGAGATACCAGAATGGTTTTAGACTCTTGGTTAAGTTTTATTTCCATCCATGAAGACAGCAGCTAAATACAGACGCACTGGCATTATTTATAATTCCAATGATAAAATGGTATAGTAACACTTATCTTAGTAGAAAGGACTTTGTCTATTGGATAATCTATAGAATTCCTCCTTTTCATATGCTGGGTTAAACCAACATACAGGTTAATTTTAGATTGATTAACATCATGCAATGTACATATGTGCATGCTGTCCTGTACAACCAACCCAGAAATATGAAACTCACACTTGGGACCCATAGTAGGGCTAATATTTCAGACCTGGATGTGACATTCTGTCAGGAGTAATAATACTCCTCTGCTAGTAAGGATGACAGGAGTAGTAGGGCAGAGAGGATTAACACGCTGCCAGCATGTTAATCCTCTCTGCCCTCTGGGAAGCTGCCTCCCAACATCTGCCTCCACCTCTGTCCACAGGCAGACACCTCGTTTCTCTAATGTGAGCAGCACACGCTTTCAGCAACACACAGCCCTATAACCTGCTGCACAGACCTTAATCTCACACACACACACACACACACACACACACACACACACACACACACACACAGACACACACACACACACACACACACACACACACACACACACACACACACACAGACACACACACACACACACACACACACACACAGACACACACACACACACACAGACACACAGACACACACACACACACACACACACACACACAGACACACACACACAGACACACACACACACACACACACACACACACACACACACACACACACACACACACACACAGACACACACACACACACAGACACACAGACACACACACACACACACACAGCACACACACACACACACAGACACACACACACAGACACACACACACACACAGACACACACACACACGCACAGACACACACACACAGACACACACACACACACACACACACAGACACACACACACACACACACACACACACACACACACACACACGCACGCACACACACACACACACACACACACACACACACACACACACACACACACACACACACACACACACACACACAACACTTTGTTGACAAAACATAAACAGATGATGAAGTGCAGAACGTATTAAAGAAAACAAATACCTAGTACCAGTAAAGTGAAAAGACAGGGGTCATTGAACGCCACAGCATCTCTTAACTTTGAACTCTCTGTCATGGCTCGCTCATGACTCTGAACCTTTTAAGAGGACTGTTTTTAATTCCTTGCCCTCTCCAGCTCCCCTTTCCCTTTTTTCTGTGTTTTGGTGTGTAGGTGTTTGGGGGGCGTGGTTCCAGGCACCAGCTGTCATCTCCACACCAGTTCTCCATCAGCTCATCCTCCGCAGTATATATCTGCCTGGCTCCTCCTCCCACTCACCGCCAGATTATACTACAAGTTTAGTGGTACATGCATTGGCTCTCAGACACTAACAAAGAAACCTGATTTTTGATCGTGTGCTCCTGTCCTGACATTGTTCTTTCCCTTGTTCTCAGAAGACCGCTGACACCCTCGCCTATTCGACCGCCTGCTAGACACACGCTGTGTGTCGTTGGATCTAGCGGATCCTCCGCACCCACTCCCTTCTAGTCTCAAGTAAAATTAAAGACACTAAACCTTACTCGCCTCTGTGTCTGCTCTTGGGCCCTAAACTGACCTAGATGTCACACATTAATCAGATGAATTTAGAGGTAAACTAAAAGACAACAGCATTTTAATGAGTGAAGATATACAAGTATAGTTCAGCTTGTTCTGTTTTTACACCATAACATCACAAAAAATACATTATTTCAGAAATAGAATGAAGGACTTTATTGACATGATATCAAAAGAGAATCACTAAACACTGAAAATTAGGAAAGTCCAAAGTGAATTTAGAGAAGTCAAACATCGAGATGAGAAATTAGAGTCAAATTAGAGATAGGTAAAGTCCCAGACACTGAGCCAAACTGGGACCAGTACCTACCCTGTCTGCTTTTTGCTTACAGTCAAGTTCCACAGGCCTCAACAGGCTTTTCATCATTTGAATTGCTCTTTGCTCATGAGGTACCTGCAGGTAACAAAGGTATAGAGGCTGTTAATGTCTGTTGTGTCCTCCAGATGAAAAGGTGGACTTAAAGACTAAACTGACCCAGGGACACAAAGTGGCCTCACCAAAACCAGGGAAGCTGGTGTAACCAAGCCTTCTGGCTAGAGTACTGGTGGTTCTGCCTACAGAAAAGCAAGCATCTGGCTAAGAAGGTAACTTAAGCTGGGCCCTACCACTTACAAAGTGTCCAGATCAGAGCTGTACCACACAGACTCTCCACATCAACTTGTTGGAGGTCTGGGTCCCAAGACTAAGACAATGAAACCACATTGTTCATCAGTACAACCATCGACCATTTCTCTCTGTCTTAACAGCAGCAGTCACAGGTGAGAGTCCTCTGTATTTAACACTTGGCAGTAGTGGCAAGAAAATTACATTTTAACAGGCAGAAGCAGTCAGGATCAGGACCTGCTGCTAATCACCTCATCAGATCCACCTGGTCTCCACAGTATTTCAGTTCTGGCTCTTCACTCAGTATTCGCCAAGTCGTCTGCTGTTCACCGCGGTGACGACTGAGTGTTGTTTGTTGTTTTGTCTTTTTTTATTGGTGAAACCAGTGGTAACAAACAGCAAATAACAGAGATAGCATACATGCATGTATATGTAACAGCCAGGTTAGAATATTGACCAACCAGTATCAGTAAGGGCAAAAGACACCACAACAGTAAACAATTTCAAGATACAATTTATTATATTATATAAAAATACATTAAAATAGCTGGACTGACTTCAGGGGAATAGCTATAAAAAAATCATCTTCCTTTTCAGAGTTGATTAAAAGGAGGGAAAAGTGGTTCCTCCAACTCTTAGGGGAGAATAGTCAGAGGTCCAGGCCGCTGCACTGCCAGTTGGTTGCTTCCACAGTCTCACTCTAGCGCTCCACTGATGGCAGTGTTGTCCACACCATCAGCAATATAAAGGCCGGCATTCACTTCAGCCTTTGGGAAGCCCAAACCTGCCTTAAGGCTGCAACACATGCAGCGGAGCCTGGCCTGCACACAGAGAAACAACAGCAGAATGAGAGGATTCACACATGGATATTTTTTACAATACAGAACACATCATAATTAAGGGCCATGTTCTACATTTAAACATGCGTTCCACATACCTGCACACAGAGAAACAAAAGTAGAATGAGAGGACAGCAGTGGTGACCATGAGGCACTTAAATAACCTCCTAGAGGAGGAGACACACCTGTGCACAATCACACCAACCAAAGCTTAAGCTCACAGCAAATGTCCACACACACACACACACACACACACACACACACACACACACACACACACACACACACACACACACATACACACACACACACACACACACACACACACACACACACACACACACACACACACACACACACACACACACAAAACCACGACCAGTGTGAAGGTGAGTTAGTGTGGTGATACAGATCTAACCTGTAACATATGCATGTATGGATACATGTATGTATGCATACATGTATCCATACACACACACACACACACACACACACACACACACAAGCAGAGGTGTGTGCGACGCGCTGTGTGTGCATGGAGGAGTATGATGTGTGGCAGTGATCAACAGGGTTAGCAGTGTTACATGCTAATGAATAAACGATATCAAACGACAAACATATCAGTGTAGTAATATATATGAAAAATACTAATAGAGTAGTAATAGGATGATATATTATCATAATATACATATATTACACAGATGTATGTGATAATAAATGTAGTCCTATCATCAGTCATAATAAGTAATAAAAGTCCCATCATTCCTCAGTGCAGAAGGAATGCCTGGATGTAAAACTGGATTCTCTGAGATGTTCCGTCTTTGGAATCTCATTCTGGAAACAGACTACGAGTGACTGGAGAGCATGAAGGACACAACCTGCTGGTACCTTCCTATGCTGTCCTTCAGGTTTGACGTCGATCACATCCCAGGCAAACAGAAGGCACGTCCAACAGGAACAAGACCCCAGCGTGGACCCAGAACTTGCTGGAGGATTACATGTTTCATCTGGCCTGGGAACGCTTCGGGATCCCACTGGAGGAACTGGAAAATGTTTCTGGTAAGACACTTTTGGATAAGTGGAAGAAATGGATGGATGGATGGATGGTTTTTGTTATAGGAAGTAATATGTTGGAACTATTGCTTGACACAGCATGGATGTAAGGAATGGTCAATTAGTGCATTAGTTTGACAGTCACGTTGTCTCAGTAAATATGTGATCATTTTAAACCATTGTGAAAGGCTGGCTACAATGTATTATTCATTAACATGGAGATATTGTGGAATTTGTCTTCCTCACCATGAACACTCTCAAACATTGGCAGGCGTGCCTGGTTTCAGCTCAGAGAAAGCAGGAACTCAAACTGAGGAGGTTTGTTGGAAGGAGGTAAGGCAGGGGGGTCGGGGGTCAGGGTCACAGGTGTTAGGAAGAAGAAATGTTCTCTTTGTTGTTGTCTAGAACTCCTGAGCTCAGTTTACATTCAGAGGAGCAGGGTTCAAACTTGTGCATCTCCCTGCTGACATCTTCTCCTCTGCTGGAACACAAACCATTATAGGGCCTCAGTTCTCTCCCTTCTGCTCCCTCTTTTTCCTCTGAATACAACAGTGTTTGGCTCCAGAGACGACCTGGTGTGTTTATAACAAGGGAGATCAACATGGTCATGATTGGTTTGTTTTCTCTGGACTGGAAGCTGAGACAGTAAAATATTTGTCTGTTAGCATGTGAAGATTTGATCACATACAATTGCTTGTATGAGAAAGAGAAGCGTGGTAATATCATCAATGACAACAGTTTTTTTTATTAACAGCAACAGACTGGAGGATAGACTGTTGTTATACAGATTAATTTGACCAGGGAAAAAACATTTTGATGAATTATTGTTGAATGAAAGTGTAGAAAATATTCAGTTTAAGGAAAAAATGAATAAACAGCAACCTGAAAGCAAACCAAACTCTGATAAGACTTTCAAATGTTCATTTAGGTAATGGAGTCTGTTTCAACTGAAGGGTTACCTCTCTCTGCAGAGGACATATATATGGTCGCCCTCCACAATTAGAGAGTTTGCAGCATCAGCATTAGACACCATTTTACTAACAGTCTCATTAAGCTTATTAAACAGAAGTGAGATGTGAGATGAGATGTAATTCAGTCAGAAATTAAGAATCTTTTTTCCTAATGACATTGATTTGAATTGGCCTCGGCTAAATGCCTCGCCCTCAGCCCTGTTTGTGAGTGTGAACGTTATTCAGATGATCCACACATTTGTTAAGAGGCTGAGTTGCCTTCCCGTCCATGAGGAAGGCCTCAAGCTCCAGGTGAGATTAGATGTGACTGCATGATAATGGAAGCACTAATGCAATGACAGCTGGATTCATGCCACGCAAAGGTTACGGCCCAGGCAAATTCTTAATCATCTCAAAATGTCAGAGAGCTAACCTTGGCCCCAAATAAGGTCTATCCAGGCATTAGAAGGCAGACCACGTCAGCATGCTGATGAGCCAGGAGGGTGGGTGGTGCTGATGGGTCAGAGAATCAGCAGGCAAACTGTCTTTGTAAAATGAGATGTGAGTCAGACCATTACATCTTATATTAAAATGTACCAACGTTAATTAAACATATTTCTGCTATTTAGATCAATGTTTCTTCTTGTTGTTCATTAGATGACAATTAGTGTATTTAATGACAGCCTGTTGGTGTCATTAACAAGTGATCAAAACCAGGAATATAATAAGCTCATTTAAACTTTCTTCTTTAGTGTGCAACCTGAAAACTAAGTGAAGCAACCAAATGTTGCCGTCTGGAGTGTTGGATAAACCCCAGAGACGTATGCTTCAGCAACGTTAGTCACCACATGAAAGAAACCTCCCAACGCAGAGCAGCGATTACAACAAACCATGTACAGGACGAACCACTAGCATAACACAATCCTGAAAACACAAACAAACACCATAACCAATCACAGGCTTGTTATTCACAGAGCAGCTTGTATTAACTGAAAACAGCTAAACAGACTATTTACCACACTCATGGATGTCTTCCAAAACCTGATTGTGTCTCAAAACCACTCCACCTATTCCAGTATCAAAACCACAGTCCCATCAAGCCAACAAACAGAGGCCACTGCACTATACAAGACCAGACCGCTTCACACAAGGAACTCACAGACCCCAACATGTCAGCAGCACTCAGATTAGCAGCATCATACAATTCAAGCACACAAAAATAATTTTAATAAAAATAAAAAATTTATTGCACTTATAAAAAAGAGAGAGAGTACCTGCAACTGAGGCCAGTTTCAAGTCAGGACATGGACTTTAAAGACCCTAATTACCAGTGCTGTGGTGCCAGTGGGCCAGAAGTCAGTGCATGTCAAGCACAGGTAGATCCAGCTGATCTTCAGATTCAGACCCCTGCTTAAGTCTGCAGCCTCTCCCATAATAGTGATGAAGAGATGGGGAAATGAATGGGAGAGGGGTCCAAAGTTGAGGTAAAATAAATGGTGCAACAGATTGTTAGAGGTGACAGACCACATTCAGATGAAGGGAACTGAATTAATGATAATCAGAGAATGAATACAGGAGATGGGTTTCAGACTCAGCTTGTAAGTTTTCATCTCCCAGCTGAAAGCTGCCACAACACAGGATGGTGGGAGGATGGTGTCAGGACTGGGAGGAGTCCCACTAGCACAGTACTGTCTGGAGAGGGCTTCTGGTGTGATGTTTCTGGAACCTTGGCGCCTGACTAAAGAAAAAGGGCCAACGTGCTTGATGGGAGTTTAATCTTTTGGCATCTTGAATGTATGATTATTTTTTATGGTTCATCCATACAGTACCAAAAACAGCTGCTCCATGTCCTCCATCAAATGACGCCACTCCTCAAGAGCCAGTTTCACGGCCAGGAGCTCACGATCTCCTACATGATAGTTCCTCTCAGCCGGGGATAGCTTGCGGGAGAAAAAGGCATAGGGGTGTAATTTTGGATCAGGCCCAGAGCGTTGTGACAGGACAGCTCCTACCCCTGTATTAGACGCATCAACTTCCACCGCAAACTGCAGCGAGGGATTGGGATGCACCGGGACCAGGGTGGTGGTGAAAAGGCCCTTAAGTTTCTGGAAGGCAAGGTCAGCCTCGGATGTCCAGACAAACTGAATGGTAGAGGTAAGTGAGCTTAGTAAGGGGGGCTGCCACACGTCTAAAGTCCCGGATAAAGCAGCTCTGAAAACTGGCAAAACCCAGGAACCGCTGGAGCTGTTTGCGGTCAGAAGTCTGAATCCTCCCTGGATCCGTCTTCACCTGCCTGCTCTCTATGATATAACCCAAAAAGCAGACAGAAGAGGTGTGAAATTCACATTTCTCTGCTTTCACAAACAGTCTATTCTCCAGTAGATGTTGTAGCGCTTATCTCATGTGATGTTCCTCCAGACTCTGGGAAAAAAATCAATATATTGTCAAGAAAAACAAAGCCAAAACCATTCAAGAACTGACGCAGGACGTCATTCACCAGAGCCTGGAAAACAGCAGGGGCGTTAGTAAGACCAAAAGGCATCACCAGGTATTCAAAGTGCCCAAGAGGAGTATTAGAGGTGGTCTTCCACATGTCTCCCTCCATTATCCTGACAAGGTGATAAGCATTTCTGAGGTTGAGTTTGGATAACACCGTTGCTCCCTGCAGAGGTTCGAAGGCTGAGTTTATGAGAGGACGAGGATATTTATTTTTAACAGTTATATTATTTAAGCCTCGATAGTCTATGCTGGGGAGGAGTGACTTATCCTTCTTGGCAACAAAAACGAAGCCAGCCCCAACAAGGGGAGAAGGAGGACGGATTATACCTGCTGCCTGGGAGTCCTTGAAGTAACTCTCCATGGCCTCCCTCTCAGGGCGGGACAGGTTGTGAAGTTGACCAGAGGGAAGTGAAGCTCCAGGCAGCAGGTCAATAGTGCAGTCATATGGGCGGTGGGGAGGTAAGAAGACTGCTAGGTCATTCCTGAAAACCTCACTCAGATCGTGATATTCCTCAGGGATAGCAAACAGGACGAGCCCTTGGCGGGAGAGAGCACAGATTGTAAGCAATGTGACAGGCAAAATGTACTTCAGGCTGAGACTTTACTCTTAGACTATCAATTTGAGGATTATGTCATTTGAGCCAGGGGTGCCCTAAAACCAGAGGAGAGCTAGGGGTAGATATGACACGGAGTTGGATTTTCTCCTTGTGATTAGCAGACCAAGTAAGACTAATGGGTAGGGTATGGTGAGTGATTTTGGCCAAAAACTAAGGCATTAGCATTAATGGGAATGGGCAGTGGATCCAAAGGCAGCCCTGACTGGATGGCTAGCTCATAGTCAATAAAGTTTTCTTCTGCTCCTGAATCGATGAGAGCCTGGAGAGGAAGTGAAAAGGACTGATGACATATAGTGGCAGGGATTAACAATCTGGATAAAGATGGGGATGAAAAAGAGGTCTGACTGACCAACTACCCCCACAGCTATTGGTGAGTCTGCTTTTTTTGGGTAACCGGACAATTTACAACACAATGTCCAGGGGTCCCACAATAAAGGCATTCACCAGCTCTTATACGCTGCAGGTGCTCCTCAGGGGGGAGGTCGAACGTACCCCAGCTGCATGGGTTCTTCTGCTAGTGGGACACTCGGCGTAGCTGATGGTTGCTTATCCGGGGGCGGAGTAAGGGCTACTGGTAGAGGCAAGCGTGAGGTTAGAGGAACAGTGTTGGATTTAGACTTATGTCTCTCCCGAGGTCGACCATCAACCTGAGCCAGGTATATCAGGGCTTGTAGGTCACTTGGTTCATCCCGAACTGCCAGCTCATCTTGTAGCTGCTCGTTGATTCCTCTGTCAGAGGCTCAACAGATGAGTGGAGGCATTTCCAGCATGATCAAGGTGATCAAACACATTTTTAAATGTGCAGAGAAACTCATGACAAGACGTAGTAGTAGCATTCAACTGAGAGTGAATTGCCTCGGCCCAATCCAAAGCCCTTCCTCTTAGGAGACCAATAACATAACGATTCTTGGGTAATTTGGAGGTGAATGGGAAAACACTGTGTCACACTGCAGCAAAAACCCACAACATTTAGTGATTTCACTTGAGAAATGCCCCGGCTCGGTGGTATGAGACTCCTGGAGTAGTGCAGGGATCACTGAGGCTGTGCTGGTGGAGAAGGAGCAGTGGGAGAAGCTGGGGGTGAGTAACAGAGACAATGGAGCATGTTGAGGTCTAAGTTGAGTCACCTGGTTGAGTAGAGCTTGGTTCTCTTCAGAGAGAGCGCAGAGTCATTGTCTATGTTGTCCTAATAGATTTCCTTGATGGGCTAAAGCTTGTTGCTCTGTGATCTCCGTGTCTGATTCTGCTGGGTCCATGCTGGTTGTTTCATATTGTTATTTCTTTTAAATCAGAATTAGGACCCTAAATGCAGAAATCAGAGGTTGAGATGAGAAAATAAGGTTTAACTGGGATTTATTGTGCAGTGATGGACAGTGAGTCAAATAATGTGCAATTGTGGATTCTCTTGACTGGTGTGGACAGAGAAGAAACTGGGTCAGGAACATGTGAATCACAAGGCAAAAAATATTCAAAAGTCTTTACCAACAGAGTAAACAGTCAGTCGTTGTTACCACAAAGGTGAACTGATGAAACGACGGATACTGGATGAGAAGCAAGTGGATCAGGAAGTGGATCAGGAACATTGCAAGAAAGACTGTTTTTGTCAATTACACATAATCCACTTGATGGATCAGCATGAAACTGGGTGGATGGTGGGGCATGTGCCATGAAGTATTTTGGGTTGGGTTTTGGGTTGTCTGGGTCAAGAAGTCATATCATGAGGGTCAAGCAATCATGGGATTATATGGCTTTAGGTGCAATGATAATGGTGGAAATAATGGGGAAACAGGTTTGTGCTCTGTGAGTCCTTTTTTCAAGCAAATTTTAATTCTGAGGTTCTTAAATATTCAGATTTGCTGCTGTTCTCTGTTTTATATATTTATAAAATTAATTTAGTTGTATTTGGGACTGAAAACTTAAACCTTGACTTTTGGAAATTTTGATTATAGTATTGTTTGTGATTACATTATTATCACAAAAGAAATTGTAACCCTTCACCAGTCAATGTCATTGCTGAGTCAAGGACACATCTTCACATCTGTCTTTTGTAAAATGACCTGAAAAGATTAAATCAAATGACTTCTCCTCAGAAATCTGCCGTCAGCTGAGTGAATCTTATTATGACCCACACTTGCGAGTTTTTCTGTCTCAATCTGTTCTAAATACTGTTTCAGAGAATTTTCCACACTGACAAGAACAATATTCCACAGAGTGTATCAGACGGTGTTCTACCTACTGGTTCACACTGAATCCTGTCTGCCTGAATGTCTTTATGATGTGAGGAGTGGGGTGGAGATCCACTCTTTATTTATCCACCTGAGCTCAGTCAATGACCCCTCCCAGGCTCCTTTGTTCCTCCCAGAATAGACCTGGGTGAGCTGGTGAGCCTGATTGCACACATTTATCAGTTTGCAAGGTTATCATTACCCCCCCAGGAAAAGTTGTGCTTCTGTCGCGGTGGTTGAATCCTCTGTCACTGATTGGCAGCTGTCCTCAGTACTATGTTACACTCACACGTGACCAGGCGTAGACTTTTAATGGCGGAGCACTTGATAAAGTACAAAAACTCTTCAGAACACATGGGGGGAATAAATAAAGTTACTGATTTGGGTTTTCTGTGTAGAGCCTGATCCTTGAAAAGACACAGAGTTGAGAGTTTATAAATCCAAAATAGAAAATAAAGTTCTTGAGCTCTGACAGAATAGCAGTATTATCAGCGGGAAGGGACCTGTACTCTAACTGTATGACATCAAGTCATGTCTTCGACACAAGGCAGATTATGACTAGATACATATAATATATATGTTAATGTATGAATGAAATCATATACAACTGGTGTTTCAGGCCAACAGCCATTTCAAAAGATTCAAAAAATGTGTTGAGGGAAGACCAACAGTAGCCATAGAGGACACACAGAGAGTGCAAACCTCTGATATGCCAATTTATGAATATTACAATGGCAACGCCAAGTCAAGTCAAAGTTTATTATGTTAAGTGCAGTTCAAAAACAGGACCGACATGCAAACAAAAAGGGCGAGACAAAAGATGAAGTAAACAAAAATTACTCATAATAAAGTAATTCAGAATAAAAAAATTCAAAATAAAACAGGAAATAGCAACAAAAGGTTCAAGGTTCAATGAGTTTTTATTGTCATTCCATAACATCGTACATGTTACATGAGAAGAGCGAAATTTGTTACTCAGGTCCTGGTTAAAAAGGCAATAATAAAAAACAACATACTATAAAACTAATTCCTCTGGGCATATAAATAAAACAAATAAATAACTCTGTAGTGCAAATGTGAAGTAATTGCACAGGCCCACTAGCAGCATAGAGACAGATGCGGCAGATAAAACAAGACAAGACAAAACCAGACAGCAGCATTACAGACGTGGTATATCAGACTGTGTAGCAGCATTATATAGAGTTCAGTCTCACGGCTTCAGGAAAGAAGCTGTTCTTTAGTCTGGTGGTTCTGGCCCTGATGCTACGCAGCCTCCTGCCGTACTGATGTAAATGTCACTGATGGAGGGTAGGCTGTTAGCAGGGATTTTCTGTGCAGACTTCACCACCTGCTGCAGTGCCTTCCTGTCTGCAGCAGAGCAGTTGATGCAGGATGTAAGGACACTCTCCATGTTGATGCAGAGATTGTTTGCTCTACACCAAGCATCCAGATGTTCCAGATCCAGGTGGACCACAGATGATATTGCGTCATCTGTGGAGCAGTTCTTCCTGTACGCATACTGGTGGAGGTCCACGCTGTCATTAATGCTGGCCTTTATGTGGGCCATGACCAGCCGTTCAAAGCACTTCATGACTATCGGGGTCAGACGGATAGATAGATAATAGATGATGGATAGATAGATAGATGATAGATCGATGATAGATAGATATATAGATAGATAGATAGATAGTGGATGATAGATAGATAGATAGATAATAGATAGATAGATAGATAATAGATAGATAGATAGATAGATAATAGATAGATAGATTGATAGATAATAGATAGATAGATAGATAGATCGATAGATAGATAGATAGATAGATAGACAGATAATAGATAGATAGATTGATAGATAATAGATAGATAAATAATAGATAATAGATAGATAGATAGATAGATAGACAGATAATAGATAGATAGATTGATAGATAATAGATAGATAAATAATAGATAATAGATAGATAGATAGATAGACAGATAATAGATGGATCTTTTAGGTGATGCTAAATTGTGGTTGTGTTCATGTTTGTTGGAAATCTTGAGTTTTGTGTTACTTCAGTTATCATTGAATGAAAGAAGTGTTTCATCTGCTCAAGGTGTTTTATTTTTGAGGGCAGAAATTTGTCTGCAGGTAAATCAAGGATGCTGGTTTGATCCGATCACAATCAGCTGTGGAAAGTCGATATTGTTGAGAAATGACTTGATACTTTCTTGGCTTGTTTTGTGTTTCCTAATGTGTTTTTTTACTTTCATTTTCTTGATTTTGTACAAAGTACTTTGTAGATTTATTTCTGTGTTTCTTATCATTTCATTTAGCTGAAAATTGTATTTCCTAACTGTGTTCTGGTTTTCCTCTGTTTATTTGTGTTAATGTGTTTGAGTGGTTTGTTTTCTGTTCCAGTTGGCCTGTTTTTCCTTTGTGTCTTTTGTTTTGTAAACAGAGAATGAGGTTATTTTCTATCATTTCTATTATTATTACTGCTTTTCCCACAGGAGACAAACACGACCCTGAGGAATCATGTATTTCTGGGATTGATGGCTATTCTTGTTTAATAAAGCTGTGAAAATTGTGGTCTCTGAGAAGAGATGTATTAAATGGCCATCCGGTGATGGGTTTATGTGCACTGGATCTGTTCCATCAAAATGATAAGGGAGCATGGTCACTGATGATGATGATGGGGTGGATCTTTGAGTCTGAAATGTTAGAACTGAATTGCTGGTGAAGAAATCAATATGAGAATATGAGAGATGAACTGGTGAGAAAAATGAGTGTTCTCTGTTAGTTGGGTGTTGCAGTGTCCAACAATCGTCAAGAGCACAATCACTCCTGAACTGTTTCATTGTCTCTGTGTTGTCAAATACATTATTGCTTTAAGTGTTGGATCTAGTGATGGGTCCATTACTGTGTTGAAGTCTCCTCTTATTATGACTTGACACTTTGAGATGTAATAAAAAAAGTGGGTGTCTGTGTTTGGGCAGTAAATATTACAGGTTGTTACTAAATGGTGGTGTTACGAATGAATGAGATATTGTGTATTTAAATGTATACACCTCTGTTTGGAGTTGTAGGGGGCCAAAAACATTGGACTGAATTGTGTTACAGTCTGGCTCAAAGACTGTAACCAGAATGGGAGACAACACGAGTTGGTGGTGAATAAAGTGATTTATTTACAACATAATATGTAGAATTAACAAGTGCAAAATGATCAAAAAGCTAACAGAAGAGCTACAGCTGTCATCTGCTCCAGGGAGGGAATGAGGAAGAAAGCGAGAGGGAGCCATGATGGAGGTGGGCGGTGTTTATATGATGAGTGCACCAGGTCCAGGTGCAGGTCATCCAGGAAACAGGCCTCCAATCAGCACCTGGAGCTCAAACAAACAACAACAAACCAACAACACAGGAAACCTAGTGTCTATGTGGAGGGAACGTCACAATTGTGATGATTATAATTAATTCTTGTCTGATTCTGATAGATGTGTTTCATGTTAAAGGCATAAATCTGCTTCTTCATTAACCAAGTCATTCAAAACTGACTGATGACATTTTATATGATTGTGAACGTTTGTTCATTGTTGAAGGTATGACTGTGTGTGTGTGTGTGTGTGTGTGTGTGTGTGTGTGTGTGTGTGTGTGTGTGTGTGTGTGTGTGTGTGTGTGTGTGTGGTTGATAATGTAGTGTATGGATGTTAAATACATTAAATAGATACATAGATAGATAGATAATAGATAATAGATAGATAGATAGATAGATAATAGATAGATAGATAGATAGATAATAGATAATAGATAATAGATAGATAGATAGATAGAGCTTTGTGGGGGTCTGGAGGAGCCAGAGGCCTGTGTCCTTATCCCATTATTACTGTCCATCTGTGTAGAGGTTGTTGACAGTGATGACTGTTTTTTCCTTTCTTCCATAGTTTATGTGCAGGTTGACAGGAGTTGTTTGCAGCTTGGTAAGATGTCACATGGGTATCGGTTGAGTCTGGAGTTTGGTTTTGTTCCTGGGCTGGAGAGTGAACAACACCATCAACATCTCCAGTACCAACAGTGAAGTGCTGCACCAGGAATCACAGGCGCTCCGCCAAAGGACTTAGATTTTGGAGGTACAAACTCATCGTGTGAGAGACAACTTAGAGTGTCTTAGGAGCTTTCACTAGAGTCTGCACCCTGAATCCAGATGAGAACAGAAGGTCCATTTCAAGATTCTCCCACATCATCTAAGAAAACCAAACAGCATTTTATGAAGGTCTTCAGAAATGAAGATGAAAAGAAATGAAATAAAACCAGTTGATGTGGAATATTCCTGCTATTCTAGCACCCTTTTTCTGGGACTATTATTATCTGTTATTATAATAGACTGTTATTGTAATAGACTGTTATTATAATAGACAGTGTAGCAGCCAATAACGAAATAACCGCTGATAACATAATAATTTTTCATTTTTTAATGTAATAAAAGCCGATAATGTAGTAACATGCCAATAATGTAATAAACTTTCCGAACCAATAACATAATAACTTTTTGCCCATAATGTAATAAGTTATGACAGTATTGGCTGGTTGTTACATTATTGGCTGGGTTTAAAAAATCCTTTAAAAATGTAATAACTGGAGCCGATAATGTAATAATATACTTATATCACTGTATTTAAGTTTGATTTACTGGCTATAGGTGTCACACTTCCATGATATTTACCCTTACTGTTCTCTCTCTCTCTCTCTTTCTCTCACAATTCAATTCAGTAAGCTTTATTGGCATGAATGTAATAAAACAATGTTGCCAAAGCATCATATAATAATACATACAAATTCAATAACAATAGTAAAAATCAAAACTAAAGTAATAATATTAATAGTATATCAATGGTAATAATCAAATTAATATGAGACAAAGTAATTCAAATATTATAATACAAAAAAAGTATAGAAAATGTTCAAGGCCTAATGTGCGTGTGTTAAATAAAAAAAAAAAATATATATATATATATTTATATATATACATAGACCTTCCCAGGGAGTCTGAGAAGTGTGATCCCCCTATAGTTGGAACACATTCTCTGGTCCCCCTTCTTAAAAAGGGGAACCACCACCCCAGTCTACCAATCCTGAGGAACTGTTCCCGACTTCCATGCGATGTTGCAGAGGGGTGTCAACAAGACCGTCCTACAACATCCAGAGCCTTAAGGTACTCAGGGTGAATCTCATCCACCCCTGGGGCCTTGCCAGAGAGGAGTTTATTAACTACCTCAGTGACCTCAGCTCCTGTGATGGACGAGTCCCCCTCTGAGTCCCCCGTCACTGCATCCTCCCTCAAAGTACTCCTTCCACCGCTTCACTACATCCCCTCTTGAGGTCAGCAGCAAACCATCCCCACTGTACACAGTGCGAACAGAGCACTGCTTCCCCCTCCTGAGTCGTCTGACGGTTTGCCAGAATCTCTTTGAGGCCATCCGAAAGTCATTCTCCATGGCCTCACCAAACTCCTCCCAGACCCGAGTTTTTGCTTCAGCGACCGGTGAAGCTGCACTCTGCTTGGCCCGTCGATACCTGTCAGCTGCCTCAGGAGTCCCATAGGCTAACCAGCCTCCCTCGGAATGCAGTTGAAGTTCTGCCGGAGGTGAGAGTTGAAGATCTCCCGGACAGGGGCCTCTGCCAAACGCTCCGAGCACACCCTCACTGTACGTTTGGGTGCACCAGGCCTGTCCGGCATCCTCCCCCGCCATCAGATCCAACTCACCACCAGGTGGTGATCAGTTGACAGCTCAGCACTTCTCTTCACCCGAGTGTCCAGAACATATGCTCGCAGGTCTGATGATACAACTATAAAGTCGATCATCGATCTACGACCTAGGGTGTCCTGGTGTCAAGTGCACTTATGGACACCCTTATGTTTGAACATGGTGTTCGTTATAGACAAACTGTGAAAAACACAGAAGTCCAATAACTGAACACCACTCGAGTTCAGATCAGGCAGGCTGTTCCTCCCATTAACGCCCCTCCAGGTCACACTGTCATTGCTCACGTGAGCGTTGAAGTCTCCCAGAAGAATTACAGAGTCCCCAGTAGGGACCCTGCAGCACCTCATCCAAGGACTCCAAGAAGGCTGGATACTCCGAACTGCCGTTCGGTGCATAAGCACAAACGACAGCCTCTTCCAGCTTGGAATAAAGTCCAACCCCTCTCAAGGAGCTTGGTTCCAGAACCCGTGCCATGTGTTGAGGTGAGCCTGACTATATCTAGCCGGTATCTCTCAATCTCACGCACCAGCTCGGGTTCTTTCCCCACCAGAGAGTTAACATTCCATGTCCCCAAAGCCAGTTTTGGCAGCCGGGGATCGGTCCGGCAGGGTCTCCGCCTTTGTCTGCCACTCGATCCACATTGCACCGGACCCCTATAATTCCTCCTGTGGGTGGTGGGCCCACTGGAGGACGGGCCCATGGGGCCCGACCGGGCACAGCCCGAAGGAGCCCCTCCCCCAGGCCTGGCTCGAAGAGTGGGGCCCCGGTATCATCGATCCCGGTGAGGTAATCTGAATCCTGTTTTTCTTCTTCATAAGGGTACAATGAACCGCTCTTTGTCTCTCTCTCTATATATATATAATAAATGGCATTAAGACCATTTATTTGTTTGTTCAACTTGATGGTTAGAATTATCTGTCCACTCCAGTTCCAAATGAAGTGGCAGCACACATGTTTGCAAACACAGACTCAAATTACTCATATGTTGTATGATATGAAATCTATGCCTCTTTAAAGATGTTGTGTTGTCAAATAAAAAGACCACAATCTCTTTCCATACAAATGTTATCTTTAATGTAACATTTTTATTTATTTATTTATTTTTATTTTTATTCAAATATCTGTCTGCACATATACTTATGGTTTGTGCCAAGATTTGGTAAAAAACATTTCTTAAAATACATGCAGTTTGATCTTGCAGCAGATAATTAGTGTTTCTGTGCTTGTGAGTGTGTGTCTGACCTATACCAGCCCTCTTTGAAAGACTAGCCTATTACATTTTATTTGGAACTAACACCTATCTCTCATCGAAGAGGGCATGATCCACCATGAGTGAAACAGAGAGACAAAACAAGACAAACAGGGACGAGAGGACAGGCAGTACAAAAATAAGCTGTGTCGTGGTTTGTGTTCCATGCACCCCCAGCCAGCCCAGAGCCTAAAGAGTCCCGAGAACCGAATACAGAGCGGTGATGTTGGCCACAAACACTAGCTCAGCAGCCACTGGTGGCCCCAATCAATACTGAAGATCGGGTCATAGTAGATGCTGGTGTGTTGGGCTGCATGCAGCAAAGCCCACACCAGTGCACAGGACCCCCTCCAGAGTCCAACAGAAACCAGATAGTCCGGTCCCCCCAGCCGTGAGAACATCTGGGACGCAGAACCCACAGCACCATAGGGACCTAGGCATGACGTACAAGTCCAGGGCACAGGAAGTTGCCCGACCAGGGACGCCAGAGGGCCCAGGTGCTCCACCAGGTACACAGGGCAGAGGGGGCCCCAAGGGACCATCCATACATGTCCATCAGAGGGCCCATAGCCATTAAACCGCCCAGCTCTGAGCCCCCACATCAATCCCAGCCATGCCTCTTCTCCCTCCTCCACCAGGACGTCCCCAACCCAGCTCCCCACACCCACTAGGACCAGGAGGCCAGGCAGCAGGCACATTGACGGCACCGCCAGACGCCAGCCGCAGCCCTCGACCAACCCCAGCAGGCGGCCCCCCCAAACCCCCCAAGGGCCACCAAGGGCCGGCCCCCAGGACACGCCCCGAGGGAGCAGAGGAGAGAGAGAAGGAGGAACAGGGGCCCACGAGGACCGGACCATAGTTCACCTAGCCTCCGTTACCCCAAACTGGGCCAGGCACCACAAGCCATGCCAACCATAAACTAGTGATAAACCCCACCATCTGTGTAATTTCATCCGACCACCAATGTAAAAAAAAAAAAAAATTTTTAAACGGTTTGAAATTATTTCAACCACACTATAATAGCTATTAACCCCCCCGTAGCAGGTCACTACAGAGCCCTTTACAAGAATGCATTTAATATAATAACACTGCACAGTATAAGAGAATGTTGAGTTCTGTAAAAAAGGACAATAACCCACAATTTATTAAGCTCAGAGATGTGTTACCAAAGTTATCTTTGTAGGTCATATTATATACTTTATATTTATAGTTCAGAATTTTGCAGAGGTTGAAAGTTGAGCACAAGGGACATTAATAGTGTCAGTTCAGTTATTTAAATACAGTTGATTAAGGAAGGACTGCATAGCTGTAACAGTTTGCTTGAAAAAGTGTGTTAAAAGGTTTAATTAAAGGTGGCAAATTTCATGGAAAAAAAAAATTGTGGTCTTTTTATTTGAGAATACAACATCCTCAAAGAGGAATATGAGTAATTGTCTGTGTTTGCAAACATGTGTGTTAGAACTTAAATTACTAAGGAGCAGAAGGCAGGGCTGGAGATAATTCTCATCATCAAGTTACACAGACAAATAAATAGTCTTAATTCCCAGGTAGAGAGAGAGAGAGAGAGAGCGAGAGAGAGAGAGAGAGAGAGAGAGAGAGAGAGAGTAGGGGTGTTTGTGTGGTCAGGTCTTTAAGCAGGTATTTTGAAAGAGGCAATAGTAGGGGTAAGTGTCATGGAAGTGTGATATATTATTATTATCATTACTTTAGTTTTGATTATTACTATTGTTATTGAATTTGTATGTATTATTATATGATGCTTTGGCAACATTGTTTTATTACATTCATGCCAATAAAGCTTACTGAATTGAATTGAGAGAGAGAGAGAGAGAGAGAGAGAGAGAGAGAGAGAGAGAGGCAACAGTAAAGGTAAGTATCATGGAAGTGTGACATCATGTCCGCTTACAGAATATATAAGTTCTCTGAATGCATTATTAAAAGTAAAGTTTTTAATACACATCAAATTTGGAAAGAATTGCATCATTGTAGTAAAAAAGCAATATTTTGATCGTTTCATGGTATTTCAAGGTAGGATTACTCAAAAAGTGCAATGTACAGGTACTTCATAATAAGAGTACATGTAGTGCTACATGTCCACTTACATAATATATAAGTATCATGAATGCATTATAGAAAATAAAGTGTTTATTACACATCAAATTTGGAAAGAATTGCATTATTATCGGAAAAAAAGCAATATTTTGATCGTTGCATGGTAATTCAAGGTAGGATTACTCAAAAAGTACATGGTACAAGTACTTCATAATAACTGAAGATGTAGTCCTTTATGTCTTCTAACAGAATATATAAGTAACATGAATGCATTATTGAATATAAAGTGTTTATTACACATCAAATTTGGAAAGAATTGCATTATTGTAGTAAAAAAGCAATATTTTGATCGTTGAATGGTATTTCAAGGCAGGATTACTCAAAAACTACAAGGAACAAGTACTTCATAATAAGACTACATGTAGTCCTACATGTCCACTTACTTAATATATCAGTATCATGAATGCACTATGAGAAATAAAGTTTTTATTACACATCAAATTTGGAAAGAATTGCTCTATTTTAGGAAAAAAAAGGAATATTTTGATCATTGCATTGTAATTCAAGGTAGGATTACTCGAAAAGTACAAGGTACAAGTACTACATAATAACTGAACTTGTAATCCTACATGTCCACTTACATAAAATATATGATTATGATATGATAATATATATGATTGCACTATTAGAAATAAAGTTTTTATTACACATCAAATTTGGAAAAATTTGCTTTATTGTAGGAAAAAAGCATTAGGGTTAGGGCTAGGGTTGGACTAGGGTTAGGGCTAGGGTTGGACTAGGGTTGTTAGGGTAAGGGTTGGGGTCAATTCATGGTATTTCAAGGTAGGATTACTTGAAAAGTACAAGGTACAGATACTGCATAATAATTGGTACATGTAGTACTACATGTCCTCTAACGGAGCATATCAGTATCATGAATGCACTATAGAAAATAAAGTTTTTATTACACATCAAATTTGGAAAGAATTGCATTATTGTCGGAAAAAAAGCAATATTTTGATCATTGCATGGTATTTCAAGGTAGGATTATTCGAAAAGTACAAGGTACAAGTACTTCATAATAACTATACATGTAATCCTACATGTCCTCTTACAGAATAAATGAGGAACATGAATGCATTATTGATAAAGTTTTTATTACACATTAAATTTGGAAAGAATTGCATTATTGTAGTAAAAAAGCAATATTTTGATCGTTGCATGGTATTCCAAGGTAGGATTACTCAAAAAGTGCAATGTACAGGTACTTCATAATAAGAGTACATGTACGCCTACATGTCCTCTAACAGAATATATAAGTTTCATGAATGCATTCTTGAAAATAAAGTTTTTATTACACATCAAATTTGGAAAGAATTGCATTATTGTAGGGGAAAAAAGCAATATTTTGATCGTTGCATGGTATTTCAAGATAGGATTACTCGAAAAGTACAACGTACAGGTACTTCATAATAAGAGTACATGTAGTCCTACTTGTCCTCTAACGGAATAACTGCCATTCATGATCACATTAACACAAAAACAGACAACCATCAGGATCACATTAACACAAAGACAAAAAACCATTCATGATCACATTGACACACAGATAGACAACCATTCATGATCACATTAACAAAAAAACAACAATCCATGATCATATTAACACAAAGAGAGACAACCATTCATGGTCACATTAGCACACAGACCGAAATCAAGAGTCGCTTAGCATCACTAAAGAAGGCAGAGAACTTGAGAAAGAAACGCAAATGGGAGGAACAGGCAAGATCAAAGTTATTCAGAGACCCCTACAAGTTCGCTAGGGGCCAGAACCTATTACCTCCCGTGTCAGAGCCTACTACGATGACATACAGCTATGTCTAATAACGGAAGAGCACACAACAGTTTTGCAGTGCGTGGAAGTGGGAATCATGGCGGGTTGCACCATCTCCCCGTTGGCCTTTACTATGGCTACTCATCATTCGTGTGTCACGGTGGGTGGTGGGAGGCGAGCGGGTCAATCATGGCCTGCGGCTCCCTCCGATCAGGGCATACATGGATAAGTTGTCCACTCTCACCACAATCAAGGCATGCACCAGACGTCTGCTAAGGGAAACTGCAGGAGAACATAGATTGGGCGCGAATGAGGGTAAAACTGAGCAAGTCCAGGAGCATCTTAATCATCAATTCAATTCAATTCAATTTAATTTATTTATATAGCGCCAATTCACAACAAAAGTTATATCAAGGCACTTTACAAAAAGAGCAGGTCTAGACTGACTCTTCATTATGGAGGGACCCAACAATCCACCATGAGCAAGCACTCGGCGACAGTGGCGACGAAAAACTGCCTTTTTTAAAAAGGGGAAGTTGTCAGAGCAGCACTTCTTTATTGACAAGGAGCCAATACCAACAGTGTCTGAAAAAACAGTCTAAAGTCTGGGTCGCTGGTATGACTCAACCCTCAAGGACAAAGATCAAGTCGACCAGATCAGGCAAGACACCATCAAAGGCCTAAAAAGCACTGACAATTCATCTCTACCCGGTAGGCTGAAGCTCTGGTGCCTACAATTAGGCCTCTTGCTGTGCCTTATTGACCATCTACGAGAACCCAATCTCGAAAGTAGGAAGATTGGAGAGGCTGATCAGTAAGTTTGCTAAGACATGGCTTGGTCTGTCAGGATGCTTTAGTGCTATACGGTTATATGAAAAAGGAATCCCGGAGCTCCCTGTATCCAGTCTTGTGGAAGAGTACAAATGCTCCAAGGCGAGGCTGGAACTGACATTGACAGAATCCCACGATCCCTGCATAGCACAGAATGCACCAACCCTGGCAAATGGAAGGAAGTGGACTGTATAGAACGCAAAATCAGCCCTCATACACTAGGCCTTGGTTTGGGAGAAATCAGGCCGTCCTGGATCAGGACAGATCGTGCTCAATGCAGAGAACTTGTGGTCGAAGAACTGCACCGGCAAGAACAGGCAGCAAGGTGCGCAAAGGCAGTCTCTCAGGCCAGGGGATGAGATGAGAAGGCGTCGAGAGGAGGAAACTGTGATGGAAGGATCTGTGGAATATGGAAGCATTTCGTACCAGTTTCACTATACGTGCTACCTACAATGTCCTGCCCTCCCCCAGAAACCTCAAACAATGGTATGATGAGGATATATTATGACGGTAATATTTGGTCGTCAGAAGGACGCGACTCATGAGCGCGACATATACGCACTCTTTTCAGTGGTGCTGGCGGTCTTTGTCTACATTGAAAGCAACAGAGGATGAAATAAAGCTCTCTAAAACCAATGCAGTTATGACAAACTCACACAATTTGCATTAACCAGGCCGTGTGTAGTCCACATTAGGAGCCGAGAGAACCGGTTCTCGTTGCTCAGCCGAGCCAAATGATCTGGCTAATCAGATAATGATCTCACTAAACAGACCCGAAGTTACCATCACTAGTCCACAAGTTGTGACTGTGCGCTGACAAACGTACATGCAGTGGTACGAACAGGGCCCAGTAGGTGGCGGGTCATGTGACAAGCTAACGTAGCATACATTGTTCTGGTTTGCTTCTTAAATGCTAATTCTTAACTATAATAATAACCTTTATTTATGTAGCACTTTTCAAAACAAAGGTACAAAGTGCTTCACAAAGTTAAAACAATGGGTTAAAACAATTCATCATGCACATAAAGTTAAAATGCAGTGAGAACATAGAGAATGTCAAACCAGCAAATCACAATATTAAAGAATGCAAATGGAAGATTTTGGAATGAATAAACAAGGATTACATACATGTAAGTAAATTAATAAATAATTAATACACTAATAATCACAATAAAAAATAAAGTTAATAAAAGGCTTTTTAAAAAAGATACGTTTTATGAAGTGATTTAAAAGAAGTCACTGATTCTGCTAGTCTTAGAAGACCCACAAAATTCCCACTGTCTGCTGGCAAAAGAAATAAACAAATGGTGACACTGGTCATTTCACCATGATGACCTTATTTAGCTTACCTTACATTAGTTCACGGGCCAATATAGCTAGCAAAAAAATAGCATATAGCGGCAGGGATAGTTTGGATAGGGATACAAGGAAACCCTTAAAACTATTAAGATGACTTTATTCTCACAGCATGGTCATGTTAGACCTTAAAATGCTAAACTCCAATGCACTGTGGCATCGAGCCTTCATCAGGGAGTCAAACAGAGGACCTTTATAGTGGTGACTACCACTGAGAATCCTCCACCTCCACATCGGGTTGTTGGCCTAGAGAGGATGTAGACACACAATAAACCTCCAACAGATGCCATCATACTGGTCCAAAAAACATTCCAAAAAATCCAACAAAAGAGTAACACAGAGAACACAAACAATGATGATTACACAGAAGGACTATGTGTTTACAAAAACAGAGTAAAATCTACATCCTGGTTTAGGTCTGGGTGTTTAGTAGCCTTTAATTTATTAATCCAAAAGGACTGGGAAAAAAAATAGCACATAGCAGCAGGGCACTCAGTGACTTTAGTAGATACATCCATAGTATCACTGGGCTATTTAATTTATTAGAAGTGTTACACACTAGTGGATTAAACATTACACTGACATTTTTTCCACAAAACCAGCAAAATACATCATAAATATTGTGCTAATTGAAAACTTGCTAATGTTAGCATGACTCGGTGATCTCTGGTTTACCTAGCAACAGATATCAAAACAACATAGATCAAAGGAACATAGATCAAAGGAACAGGCTGTCATTGTCTTTATGACACAAAACAAAGGTATACGACTTGTCTGCTCTCATTTGAGAGTACACTCATCTAAACATTTTTAATTTTAGAAGATTCAACCGTTGAAAATGAACACAACTGATAATATTTCACTTTCAAAGACGTCATCGTGGCCGAGCTCAGAAACCGGTGGACTAGGTAAGACTCAATACACTAAACTCTACATTGTGCTGAATACATAGACACTGAAAACTGGTCCTTAAATGTAACACAGGACAGAGCAGCTCTGTGTCAAGAAGGGACAATTCTTGTAAACATTGTTGAGAACATACAGTTACTGAAGACCACAGTTGATTTTGACAATAATTTACTCAACCGTCTTAAATCTCTTTTCAAATACATTTTGCTAAATAAATCAATCAGTTGAAAAGGTCATAAAGTCCTCAGTATTTAATACATTTGTCTTCAAGTTAACACTGACATACAAGGACATTGTTCATGGTTCAGGTGTGCGTTTGTTCGTGTCGCGTTGATTCTTACAGGCTTAATACACAGATTTCACATATTTTATCTCCATGTTTATCATCTTTCCTCACAGTTCCAGTACCAATACCTGAGGTTGAACCTGGTCTAAGTTTCCACAGCAGCTCTTCTCAATATTCTGTCCTGGAGATCAGTGGTGAAGGCCTCTTCGGTAAAGTGGCCAAGTGTCAAAATGTGGCAACCGGAGAGACCGTGGCTGTGAAGTTCTTCAAGAATGAACGTCACATAGAGAGAGAGGTAGGTTGTTGGAGTCCGTTTGATGACTTTCATACTTAGATTTAATATTCTCCATCAGAGTATGTACTATGAACGCTTGTCATGTCTCTTTTCTCCCCAGGTGTTCATGTTGGAGGCCATCAGTGTCCTGGATCTGGACAAAACCAACATGTTGAAGTTTCTGGAGCAGTTTCAAGACCAGGGACTGACCTGTGTAGTGTTTGAGTTGCTGGACAGGAGTCTCCAGGACTGGCTCAGAGAACTTGAGTGGACACCATTGTTTCTGGAGTCCATCAGGCCGATTGCAAAACAGGTTTGTATTGTTGTAATCTTGAGACAATCAATTTTTCTACATTTCTACTAATTAGCATGGAAAACTGAATCTCCAATGTGTCCATTCTTGTCTGTCCCTGCAGCTGCTTGTAGCCCTGGACGCCCTGAAAACTGTTGATATCCTGCATACTGACATTAAACCTGACAACATCATGTTCGTTAACATGCAGGACCAGCCCCTCAGGGTGAAACTCATTGACTTTGGCGTTGCCCGTCAAGCCGCCGATATTTGCCCTGGTGTGACTGTTCAGCCCCTTGGATACAGGTATCTTCATCCTTCGAATCCCATCCGTTTATCTAAGAGAGTTTATGTCATTCTTTTAAAGATTGGTCCAGCAGATTTCTCATCTTTGTCTCTTGTTTTCTCTCCTCAGGGCTCCAGAAGTTCTCCTTGGCCTGCCCCTCACCGCAGCCATCGATGTGTGGGGAGTCGGCTGCGTCCTGGCCTACCTCTACCTCGGTTGCCACCTCTTCACTTGCAAATCTGAATATCAGATGGTAGGCATGCTACCTCGCACACATGTACACAACCAAGTGGAGATTTTATGCAGAAGTTCAGCTGATGTGACTCTGTTTTCTTCTTCTGCAGATGAAGATCATAGTAGAAGTTGTGGGTCAGCTGGATGACCACCTGCTCCGTGCTGGGATGTACACCCAGCGTTTTTTCCTTGAGGAAGAAGCTGCTGAAGGACCAACATGGAGGCTAAAGGTAGAGTGACCATGTTCTTCTTTGTTTGAGTTGATACAATCATTTTAGTTAAAGTCTTTTTGAATAGTTCTCATGCATTTTTTGTTTTTTTAGACCCAAGAAGAATACGAAGCAGCCATGGACCTGACAGAAGAAGATCAGATCACCAACCCTGACCTGCCCAGCTCTCTGGAAGGCCTGGTTCATGTAAGTACTCTCTGTTGTAGAAGTGAAGACTGAATCAGCTCTGCCTGTCTCTGAGAGGTATAGGGACTGGATCAACTAAACTGAAACTGTTTCCAAATCCAGATCTATGATAAAGACGATGACGCTGAATTTGAGGACAGGTTGGTCTTTGTAGACCTCCTGAAGCAGCTGCTCCATGTTGACCCGGATCAGAGAATCTCTGCCCGAGAAGCTCTGCAGCATCCATTTATCACCATGGAGCACCTCACAAAGAACCCTGACAGCGGAGCCTAGTAAGTGACTGTGTGTCTGGTAGTAGATCACGTATGGTTGGGTGGACTGATGGTTTGATTGATTGATTCACTAACTGATTGTCATTCTTGTTCCAGTCTGGCCATCTCCCAAGCCTCCATGAACGAACCCTGGAACTGTGATGGAGATGTAGCTCCAGTCTCACATCATGATAATCCAGATGTCTGTTCCCCTGATGGAGCTCAGGATAAAGAAACTCATGGAGATGAAGCAGCTGCTGGGCCATCTGATGGAGGAGAAGATCAACAGTCCAATGATGACATTTTGGCTGCCGGGTCTTCAGAAGGGGCTGAACCTCCAGGTTTTGCCCCTGATGTGTCAGCCTCCTCTAGTCGACCAAAAAAGATTCTCCACAGGATTCGTCGATTCTTTAAATGGATCACGACTCCATTTTGTTGCTGTTTGCATCCCAGTGTGGAGGACTAATTGTGTTTTTGACACTTGTCATGTAAAATGATGAATAAAGTTGGTGTAAAATGATGTATATATCTCATGAAAAGTTATTATATTTCAATGTAAAATCATTTATATATCTTGTCTAAGATGATGAATACAGTAATCTAAAATATGTACATAAATAGATAGTCAAATACAATAATAACATTTTATTTGGCAACCCAAATTAAATCTCCTGCGACCCACCTGTGGGTCACGACCCAGACCTTGGGAACCACTGTTCTAGCGTGTAGTAGTACTACTGGAGTACCACTGTCTTCCAGCGTGTAGTAGTACTACTGTACTCCAGTAGTAGTACTACTAGAGATGCTAGAGATGGAAGTGTACTGCCCTCAGTGGATGATCAGAGAAGTACATTCTTCTATCGAATCGTTTTTTATAAATCTTTTTCACATTTATTACACTATGTGCAAAATTAAAGTCAAGCTCCAGTAAAAATCTATTTTGGTATTTACTACAATATATATATATACATTAAATCTATCTTTAATGTTTCTGGTGCCACTATGTTGATCATTGAGGTGAGAAGTATCATTTCACCCTCAACCTTTAGTCTGTTTTGAGTGTGCCATCTGCATTTTGACATACTTAGTAGTGTGAACACACTGAGATTCACACTGCTGATAATTAAAACACACTCAGACTGACCAGGTTGATTATGGAAGTGTGTGATTTGGGACCCAGCATAGAACTGTCATCCAACAGCTGAAACATGGGCCGGATTGGACAGTGGACTTACAACAACCTCCATTGAGTTTTGTCATTAAAAAATCAGCTGTATCATGTAAACAAATTGATCTATAAATGTTCAAAATTGTGAAATTATATGAATATTTGACAAGAACTAATGATGGTTAAATCTTAACTCAGTGAAAAGGGAAAATAATATTAATTCATATTTATATTATATTTTTATGATGGCTTTATGTCCTTCAGGTTACACAGTGTGAGGGCTTTTCTCACACAATCGATGTTGTAACTAATCAATGACATGTCACTAGAGAATATTTTTCTTTTTGTCACAGTAATAATTATAATATTTAAAGGGTTAATATGCAGAAACTAAATATTGTACCACTGCTGAACATTCCACTGCAGAAACGGTGACTCCACTGTACGAATAATGGACAGAAGCGTATCGCATTCACTTGAGAAAGAAAAACATTGCCCTGTTTTTCTGAATAAAGGAGATAATTACGTCATGAATTCATAAAAACAGGGCATTTTCTTTGTTAAGTGAATGCAATACGCTTCCGTAAGAATGGATGAATACTGTAACCAGCAAATAATTATACAGAAGATAAATAGCGACAGTCTAAAGCTGTAATGTGATGGACCCACAGAGGAAAATATAATCCCAATATTAAAGATTTCTGTAGAAAATAATAAAATACATTTTTTTTAAATGTGAGGATAGGAGCGCCTCCTTGATTCAGATGAGTTTATTTGAGATGCTGTTTGGATAGGGATACAAGGAAACCCTTAAAACTATTAAAATGACTTTATTCTCACAGCATGGTCATGTTAGACCTTAAAATGCTAAACTCCAATGCACTGTGGCATCGAGCCTTCATCAGGGAGTCAAACAGAGGACCTTTATAGTGGTGACTACCACTGACATTTTTTCCACAAAACCAGCAAAATACATCATAAATATTGTGCTAATTGAAAACTTGCTAATGTTAGCATGACTCGGTGATCTCTGGTTTACCTAGCAACAGACATCAAAACAACATAGATCAAAGGAACATAGATCAAAGGAACAGGCTGTCATTGTCTTTATGACACAAAACAAAGGTATAAGACTTGTCTGCTCTCATTTGAGAGTACACTCATCTAAACATTTTTAATTTTAGAAGATTCAACCGTTGAAAATGAACACAACTGATAATATTTCACTTTCAAAGACGTCATCGTGGCCGAGCTCAGAAACCGGTGGACTAGGTAAGACTCAATACACTAAACTCTACATTGTGCTGAATACATAGACACTGAAAACTGGTCCTTAAATGTAACACAGGACAGAGCAGCTCTGTGTCAAGAAGGGACAATTCTTGTAAACATTGTTGAGAACATACAGTTACTGAAGACCACAGTTGATTTTGACAATAATTTACTCAACCGTCTTAAATCTCTTTTCAAATACATTTTGCTAAATAAATCAATCAGTTGAAAAGGTCATAAAGTCCTCAGTATTTAATACATTTGTCTTCAAGTTAACACTGACATACAAGGACATTGTTCATGGTTCAGGTGTGCGTTTGTTCGTGTCGCGTTGATTCTTACAGGCTTAATACACAGATTTCACATATTTTATCTCCATGTTTATCATCTTTCCTCACAGTTCCAGTACCAATACCTGAGGTTGAACCTGGTCTAAGTTTCCACAGCAGCTCTTCTCAATATTCTGTCCTGGAGATCAGTGGTGAAGGCCTCTTCGGTAAAGTGGCCAAGTGTCAAAATGTGGCAACCGGAGAGACCGTGGCTGTGAAGTTCTTCAAGAATGAACGTCACATAGAGAGAGAGGTAGGTTGTTGGAGTCCGTTTGATGACTTTCATACTTAGATTTAATATTCTCCATCAGAGTATGTACTATGAACGCTTATCATGTCTCTTTTCTCCCCAGGTGTTCATGTTGGAGGCCATCAGTGTCCTGGATCTGGACAAAACCAACATGTTGAAGTTTCTGGAGCAGTTTCAAGACCAGGGACTGACCTGTGTAGTGTTTGAGTTGCTGGACAGGAGTCTCCAGGACTGGCTCAGAGAACTTGAGTGGACACCATTGTTTCTGGAGTCCATCAGGCCGATTGCAAAACAGGTTTGTATTGTTGTAATCTTGAGACAATCAATTTTTCTACATTTCTACTAATTAGCATGGAAAACTGAATCTCCAATGTGTCCATTCTTGTCTGTCCCTGCAGCTGCTTGTAGCCCTGGACGCCCTGAAAACTGTTGATATCCTGCATACTGACATTAAACCTGACAACATCATGTTCGTTAACATGCAGGACCAGCCCCTCAGGGTGAAACTCATTGACTTTGGCGTTGCCCGTCAAGCCGCCGATATTTGCCCTGGTGTGACTGTTCAGCCCCTTGGATACAGGTATCTTCATCCTTCGAATCCCATCCGTTTATCTAAGAGAGTTTATGTCATTCTTTTAAAGATTGGTCCAGCAGATTTCTCATCTTTGTCTCTTGTTTTCTCTCCTCAGGGCTCCAGAAGTTCTCCTTGGCCTGCCCCTCACCGCAGCCATCGATGTGTGGGGAGTCGGCTGCGTCCTGGCCTACCTCTACCTCGGTTGCCACCTCTTCACTTGCAAATCTGAATATCAGATGGTAGGCATGCTACCTCGCACACATGTACACAACCAAGTGGAGATTTTATGCAGAAGTTCAGCTGATGTGACTCTGTTTTCTTCTTCTGCAGATGAAGATCATAGTAGAAGTTGTGGGTCAGCTGGATGACCACCTGCTCCGTGCTGGGATGTACACCCAGCGTTTTTTCCTTGAGGAAGAAGCTGCTGAAGGACCAACATGGAGGCTAAAGGTAGAGTGACCATGTTCTTCTTTGTTTGAGTTGATACAATCATTTTAGTTAAAGTCTTTTTGAATAGTTCTCATGCATTTTTTGTTTTTTTAGACCCAAGAAGAATACGAAGCAGCCATGGACCTGACAGAAGAAGATCAGATCACCAACCCTGACCTGCCCAGCTCTCTGGAAGGCCTGGTTCATGTAAGTACTCTCTGTTGTAGAAGTGAAGACTGAATCAGCTCTGCCTGTCTCTGAGAGGTATAGGGACTGGATCAACTAAACTGAAACTGTTTCCAAATCCAGATCTATGATAAAGACGATGACGCTGAATTTGAGGACAGGTTGGTCTTTGTAGACCTCCTGAAGCAGCTGCTCCATGTTGACCCGGATCAGAGAATCTCTGCCCGAGAAGCTCTGCAGCATCCATTTATCACCATGGAGCACCTCACAAAGAACCCTGACAGCGGAGCCTAGTAAGTGACTGTGTGTCTGGTAGTAGATCACGTATGGTTGGGTGGACTGATGGTTTGATTGATTGATTCACTAACTGATTGTCATTCTTGTTCCAGTCTGGCCATCTCCCAAGCCTCCATGAACGAACCCTGGAACTGTGATGGAGATGTAGCTCCAGTCTCACATCATGATAATCCAGATGTCTGTTCCCCTGATGGAGCTCAGGATAAAGAAACTCATGGAGATGAAGCAGCTGCTGGGCCATCTGATGGAGGAGAAGATCAACAGTCCAATGATGACATTTTGGCTGCCGGGTCTTCAGAAGGGGCTGAACCTCCAGGTTTTGCCCCTGATGTGTCAGCCTCCTCTAGTCGACCAAAAAAGATTCTCCACAGGATTCGTCGATTCTTTAAATGGATCACGACTCCATTTTGTTGCTGTTTGCATCCCAGTGTGGAGGACTAATTGTGTTTTTGACACTTGTCATGTAAAATGATGAATAAAGTTGGTGTAAAATGATGTATATATCTCATGAAAAGTTATTATATTTCAATGTAAAATCATTTATATATCTTGTCTAAGATGATGAATACAGTAATCTAAAATATGTACATAAATAGATAGTCAAATACAATAATAACATTTTATTTGGCAACCCAAATTAAATCTCCTGCGACCCACCTGTGGGTCACGACCCAGACCTTGGGAACCACTGTTCTAGCGTGTAGTAGTACTACTGGAGTACCACTGTCTTCCAGCGTGTAGTAGTACTACTGTACTCCAGTAGTAGTACTACTAGAGATGCTAGAGATGGAAGTGTACTGCCCTCAGTGGATGATCAGAGAAGTACATTCTTCTATCGAATCGTTTTTTATAAATCTTTTTCACATTTATTACACTATGTGCAAAATTAAAGTCAAGCTCCAGTAAAAATCTATTTTGGTATTTACTACAATATATATATACATTAAATCTATCTTTAATGTTTCTGGTGCCACTATGTTGATCATTGAGGTGAGAAGTATCATTTCACCCTCAACCTTTAGTCTGTTTTGAGTGTGCCATCTGCATTTTGACATACTTAGTAGTGTGAACACACTGAGATTCACACTGCTGATAATTAAAACACACTCAGACTGACCAGGTTGATTATGGAAGTGTGTGATTTGGGACCCAGCATAGAACTGTCATCCAACAGCTGAAACATGGGCCGGATTGGACAGTGGACTTACAACAACCTCCATTGAGTTTTGTCATTAAAAAATCAGCTGTATCATGTAAACAAATTGATCTATAAATGTTCAAAATTGTGAAATTATATGAATATTTGACAAGAACTAATGATGGTTAAATCTTAACTCAGTGAAAAGGGAAAATAATATTAATTCATATTTATATTATATTTTTATGATGGCTTTATGTCCTTCAGGTTACACAGTGTGAGGGCTTTTCTCACACAATCGATGTTGTAACTAATCAATGACATGTCACTAGAGAATATTTTTCTTTTTGTCACAGTAATAATTATAATATTTAAAGGGTTAATATGCAGAAACTAAATATTGTACCACTGCTGAACATTCCACTGCAGAAACGGTGACTCCACTGTACGAATAATGGACAGAAGCGTATCGCATTCACTTGAGAAAGAAAAACATTGCCCTGTTTTTCTGAATAAAGGAGATAATTACGTCATGAATTCATAAAAACAGGGCATTTTCTTTGTTAAGTGAATGCAATACGCTTCCGTAAGAATGGATGAATACTGTAACCAGCAAATAATTATACAGAAGATAAATAGCGACAGTCTAAAGCTGTAATGTGATGGACCCACAGAGGAAAATATAATCCCAATATTAAAGATTTCTGTAGAAAATAATAAAATACATTTTTTTTAAATGTGAGGATAGGAGCGCCTCCTTGATTCAGATGAGTTTATTTGAGATGCTGTTTGGATAGGGATACAAGGAAACCCTTAAAACTATTAAAATGACTTTATTCTCACAGCATGGTCATGTTAGACCTTAAAATGCTAAACTCCAATGCACTGTGGCATCGAGCCTTCATCAGGGAGTCAAACAGAGGACCTTTATAGTGGTGACTACCACTGACATTTTTTCCACAAAACCAGCAAAATACATCATAAATATTGTGCTAATTGAAAACTTGCTAATGTTAGCATGACTCGGTGATCTCTGGTTTACCTAGCAACAGACATCAAAACAACATAGATCAAAGGAACATAGATCAAAGGAACAGGCTGTCATTGTCTTTATGACACAAAACAAAGGTATAAGACTTGTCTGCTCTCATTTGAGAGTACACTCATCTAAACATTTTTAATTTTAGAAGATTCAACCGTTGAAAATGAACACAACTGATAATATTTCACTTTCAAAGACGTCATCGTGGCCGAGCTCAGAAACCGGTGGACTAGGTAAGACTCAATACACTAAACTCTACATTGTGCTGAATACATAGACACTGAAAACTGGTCCTTAAATGTAACACAGGACAGAGCAGCTCTGTGTCAAGAAGGGACAATTCTTGTAAACATTGTTGAGAACATACAGTTACTGAAGACCACAGTTGATTTTGACAATAATTTACTCAACCGTCTTACATCTCTTTTCAAATACATTTTGCTAAATAAATCAATCAGTTGAAAAGGTCATAAAGTCCTCAGTATTTAATACATTTGTCTTCAAGTTAACACTGACATACAAGGACATTGTTCATGGTTCAGGTGTGCGTTTGTTCGTGTCGCGTTGATTCTTACAGGCTTAATACACAGATTTCACATATTTTATCTCCATGTTTATCATCTTTCCTCACAGTTCCAGTACCAATACCTGAGGTTGAACCTGGTCTAAGTTTCCACAGCAGCTCTTCTCAATATTCTGTCCTGGAGATCAGTGGTGAAGGCCTCTTCGGTAAAGTGGCCAAGTGTCAAAATGTGGCAACCGGAGAGACCGTGGCTGTGAAGTTCTTCAAGAATGAACGTCACATAGAGAGAGAGGTAGGTTGTTGGAGTCCGTTTGATGACTTTCATACTTAGATTTAATATTCTCCATCAGAGTATGTACTATGAACGCTTGTCATGTCTCTTTTCTCCCCAGGTGTTCATGTTGGAGGCCATCAGTGTCCTGGATCTGGACAAAACCAACATGTTGAAGTTTCTGGAGCAGTTTCAAGACCAGGGACTGACCTGTGTAGTGTTTGAGTTGCTGGACAGGAGTCTCCAGGACTGGCTCAGAGAACTTGAGTGGACACCATTGTTTCTGGAGTCCATCAGGCCGATTGCAAAACAGGTTTGTATTGTTGTAATCTTGAGACAATCAATTTTTCTACATTTCTACTAATTAGCATGGAAAACTGAATCTCCAATGTGTCCATTCTTGTCTGTCCCTGCAGCTGCTTGTAGCCCTGGACGCCCTGAAAACTGTTGATATCCTGCATACTGACATTAAACCTGACAACATCATGTTCGTTAACATGCAGGACCAGCCCCTCAGGGTGAAACTCATTGACTTTGGCGTTGCCCGTCAAGCCGCCGATATTTGCCCTGGTGTGACTGTTCAGCCCCTTGGATACAGGTATCTTCATCCTTCGAATCCCATCCGTTTATCTAAGAGAGTTTATGTCATTCTTTTAAAGATTGGTCCAGCAGATTTCTCATCTTTGTCTCTTGTTTTCTCTCCTCAGGGCTCCAGAAGTTCTCCTTGGCCTGCCCCTCACCGCAGCCATCGATGTGTGGGGAGTCGGCTGCGTCCTGGCCTACCTCTACCTCGGTTGCCACCTCTTCACTTGCAAATCTGAATATCAGATGGTAGGCCAGCTACCTCGCACACATGTACACAACCAAGTGGAGATTTTATGCAGATGTTCAGCTGATGTGACTCTGTTTTCTTCTTCTGCAGATGAAGATCATAGTTGAAGTTGTGGGTCAGCTGGATGACCACCTGCTCCGTGCTGGGATGTACACCCAGCGTTTTTTCCTTGAGGAAGAAGCTGCTGAAGGACCAACATGGAGGCTAAAGGTAGAGTGACCATGTTCTTCTTTGTTTGAGTTGATACAATCATTTTAGTTAAAGTCTTTTAGAATAGTTCTCATGCATTTTTTGTTTTTTTAGACCCAAGAAGAATACGAAGCAGCCATGGACCTGATAGAAGAAGATCAGATCACCAACCCTGACCTGCCCAGCTCTCTGGAAGGCCTGGTTCATGTAAGTACTCTCTGTTGTAGAAGTGAAGACTGAATCAGCTCTGCCTGTCTCTGAGAGGTATAGGGACTGGATCAACTAAACTGAAACTGTTTCCAAATCCAGATCTATGATAAAGACGATGACGCTGAATTTGAGGACAGGTTGGTCTTTGTAGACCTCCTGAAGCAGCTGCTCCATGTTGACCCGGATCAGAGAATCTCTGCCCGAGAAGCTCTGCAGCATCCATTTATCACCATGGAGCACCTCACAAAGAACCCTGACAGCGGAGCCTAGTAAGTGACTGTGTGTCTGGTAGTAGATCATGTATGGTTGGGTGGACTGATGGTTTGATTGATTGATTCACTAACTGATTGTCATTCTTGTTCCAGTCTGGCCATCTCCCAAGCCTCCATGAACGAACCCTGGAACTGTGATGGAGATGTAGCTCCAGTCTCACATCATGATAATCCAGATGTCTGTTCCCCTGATGGAGCTCAGGATAAAGACACTCATGGAGATGAAGCAGCTGCTGGGCCATCTGATGGAGGAGAAGATCAACAGTCCAATGATGACATTTTGGCTGCCGGGTCTTCAGAAGGGGCTGAACCTCCAGGTTTTGCCCCTGATGTGTCAGCCTCCTCTAGTCGACCAAAAAAGATTCTCCACAGGATTCGTCGATTCTTTAAATGGATCACGACTCCATTTTGTTGCTGTTTGCATCCCAGTGTGGAGGACTAATTGTGTTTTTGACACTTGTCATGTAAAATGATGAATAAAGTTGGTGTAAAATGATGTATATATCTCATGAAAAGTTATTATATTTCAATGTAAAATCATTTATATATCTTGTCTAAGATGATGAATACAGTAATCTAAAATATGTACATAAATAGATAGTCAAATACAATAATAACATTTTATTTGGCAACCCAAATTAAATCTCCTGCGACCCACCTGTGGGTCACGACCCAGACCTTGGGAACCACTGTTCTAGCGTGTAGTAGTACTACTGGAGTACCAATGTGTTCCAGCGTGTAGTAGTACTACTGTACTACTCCAGTAGTAGTACTACTAGAGATGCTAGAGATGGAAGTGTACTGCCCTCAGTGGATGATCAGAGAAGTACATTCTTCTATCGAATTGTTTTTTATTAATCTTTTTCACATTTATTACACTATGTGCAAAATTAAAGTCAAGCTCCAGTAAAAATCTATTTTGGTATTTACTACAATATATATATACATTAAATCTATCTTTAATGTTTCTGGTGCCACTATGTTGATCATTGAGGTGAGAAGTATCATTTCACCCTCAACCTTTAGTCTGTTTTGAGTGTGCCATCTGCATTTTGACATACTTAGTAGTGTGAACACACTGAGATTCACACTGCTGATAATTAAAACACACTCAGACTGACCAGGTTGATTATGGAAGTGTGTGATTTGGGACCCAGCATAGAACTGTCATCCAACAGCTGAAACATGGGCCGGATTGGACAGTGGACTTACAACAACCTCCATTGAGTTTTGTCATTAAAAAATCAGCTGTATCATGTAAACAAATTGATCTATAAATGTTCAAAATTGTGAAATTATATGAATATTTGACAAGAACTAATGATGGTTAAATCTTAACTCAGTGAAAAGGGAAAATAATATTAATTCATATTTATATTATATTTTTATGATGGCTTTATGTCCTTTAGGTTACACAGTGTGAGGGCTTTTCTCACACAATCGATGTTGTAACTAATCAATGACATGTCACTAGAGAATATTTTTCTTTTTGTCACAGTAATAATTATAATATTTAAAGGGTTAATATGCAGAAACTAAATATTGTACCACTGCTGAACATTCCACTGCAGAAACGGTGACTCCACTGTACGAATAATGGACAGAAGCGTATCGCATTCACTTGAGAAAGAAAAACATTGCCCTGTTTTTCTGAATAAAGGAGATAATTACGTCATGAATTCATAAAAACAGGGCATTTTCTTTGTTAAGTGAATGCAATACGCTTCCGTAAGAATGGATGAATACTGTAACCAGCAAATAATTATACAGAAGATAAATAGCGACAGTCTAAAGCTGTAATGTGATGGACCCACAGAGGAAAATATAATCCCAATAATAAAGATTTCTGTAGAAAATAATAAAATACATTTTTTTTAAATGTGAGGATAGGAGCGCCTCCTGGATTCAGATGAGTTTATTTGAGATGCTGTTTGGATAGGGATACAAGGAAACCCTTAAAACTATTAAAATGACTTTATTCTCACAGCATGGTCATGTTAGACCTTAAAATGCTAAACTCCAATGCACTGTGGCATCGAGCCTTCATCAGGGAGTCAAACAGAGGACCTTTATAGTGGTGACTACCACTGACATTTTTTCCACAAAACCAGCAAAATACATCATAAATATTGTGCTAATTGAAAACTTGCTAATGTTAGCATGACTCGGTGATCGCTGGTTTACCTAGCAACAGACATCAAAACAACATAGATCAAAGGAACATAGATCAAAGGAACAGGCTGTCATTGTCTTTATGACACAAAACAAAGGTATAAGACTTGTCTGCTCTCATTTGAGAGTACACTCATCTAAACATTTTTAATTTTAGAAGATTCAACCGTTGAAAATGAACACAACTGATAATATTTCACTTTCAAAGACGTCATCGTGGCCGAGCTCAGAAACCGGTGGACTAGGTAAGACTCAATACACTAAACTCTACATTGTGCTGAATACATAGACACTGAAAACTGGTCCTTAAATGTAACACAGGACAGAGCAGCTCTGTGTCAAGAAGGGACAATTCTTGTAAACATTGTTGAGAACATACAGTTACTGAAGACCACAGTTGATTTTGACAATAATTTACTCAACCGTCTTAAATCTCTTTTCAAATACATTTTGCTAAATAAATCAATCAGTTGAAAAGGTCATAAAGTCCTCAGTATTTAATACATTTGTCTTCAAGTTAACACTGACATACAAGGACATTGTTCATGGTTCAGGTGTGCGTTTGTTCGTGTCGCGTTGATTCTTACAGGCTTAATACACAGATTTCACATATTTTATCTCCATGTTTATCATCTTTCCTCACAGTTCCAGTACCAATACCTGAGGTTGAACCTGGTCTAAGTTTCCACAGCAGCTCTTCTCAATATTCTGTCCTGGAGATCAGTGGTGAAGGCCTCTTCGGTAAAGTGGCCAAGTGTCAAAATGTGGCAACCGGAGAGACCGTGGCTGTGAAGTTCTTCAAGAATGAACGTCACATAGAGAGAGAGGTAGGTTGTTGGAGTCCGTTTGATGACTTTCATACTTAGATTTAATATTCTCCATCAGAGTATGTACTATGAACGCTTGTCATGTCTCTTTTCTCCCCAGGTGTTCATGTTGGAGGCCATCAGTGTCCTGGATCTGGACAAAACCAACATGTTGAAGTTTCTGGAGCAGTTTCAAGACCAGGGACTGACCTGTGTAGTGTTTGAGTTGCTGGACAGGAGTCTCCAGGACTGGCTCAGAGAACTTGAGTGGACACCATTGTTTCTGGAGTCCATCAGGCCGATTGCAAAACAGGTTTGTATTGTTGTAATCTTGAGACAATCAATTTTTCTACATTTCTACTAATTAGCATGGAAAACTGAATCTCCAATGTGTCCATTCTTGTCTGTCCCTGCAGCTGCTTGTAGCCCTGGACGCCCTGAAAACTGTTGATATCCTGCATACTGACATTAAACCTGACAACATCATGTTCGTTAACATGCAGGACCAGCCCCTCAGGGTGAAACTCATTGACTTTGGCGTTGCCCGTCAAGCCGCCGATATTTGCCCTGGTGTGACTGTTCAGCCCCTTGGATACAGGTATCTTCATCCTTCGAATCCCATCCGTTTATCTAAGAGAGTTTATGTCATTCTTTTAAAGATTGGTCCAGCAGATTTCTCATCTTTGTCTCTTGTTTTCTCTCCTCAGGGCTCCAGAAGTTCTCCTTGGCCTGCCCCTCACCGCAGCCATCGATGTGTGGGGAGTCGGCTGCGTCCTGGCCTACCTCTACCTCGGTTGCCACCTCTTCACTTGCAAATCTGAATATCAGATGGTAGGCCAGCTACCTCGCACACATGTACACAACCAAGTGGAGATTTTATGCAGAAGTTCAGCTGATGTGACTCTGTTTTCTTCTTCTGCAGATGAAGATCATAGTAGAAGTTGTGGGTCAGCTGGATGACCACCTGCTCCGTGCTGGGATGTACACCCAGCGTTTTTTCCTTGAGGAAGAAGCTGCTGAAGGACCAACATGGAGGCTAAAGGTAGAGTGACCATGTTCTTCTTTGTTTGAGTTGATACAATCATTTTAGTTAAAGTCTTTTTGAATAGTTCTCATGCATTTTTTGTTTTTTTAGACCCAAGAAGAATACGAAGCAGCCATGGACCTGACAGAAGAAGATCAGATCACCAACCCTGACCTGCCCAGCTCTCTGGAAGGCCTGGTTCATGTAAGTACTCTCTGTTGTAGAAGTGAAGACTGAATCAGCTCTGCCTGTCTCTGAGAGGTATAGGGACTGGATCAACTAAACTGAAACTGTTTCCAAATCCAGATCTATGATAAAGACGATGACGCTGAATTTGAGGACAGGTTGGTCTTTGTAGACCTCCTGAAGCAGCTGCTCCATGTTGACCCGGATCAGAGAATCTCTGCCCGAGAAGCTCTGCAGCATCCATTTATCACCATGGAGCACCTCACAAAGAACCCTGACAGCGGAGCCTAGTAAGTGACTGTGTGTCTGGTAGTAGATCACGTATGGTTGGGTGGACTGATGGTTTGATTGATTGATTCACTAACTGATTGTCATTCTTGTTCCAGTCTGGCCATCTCCCAAGCCTCCATGAACGAACCCTGGAACTGTGATGGAGATGTAGCTCCAGTCTCAAATCATGATAATCCAGATGTCTGTTCCCCTGATGGAGCTCAGGATAAAGAAACTCATGGAGATGAAGCAGCTGCTGGGCCATCTGATGGAGGAGAAGATCAACAGTCCAATGATGACATTTTGGCTGCCGGGTCTTCAGAAGGGGCTGAACCTCCAGGTTTTGCCCCTGATGTGTCAGCCTCCTCTAGTCGACCAAAAAAGATTCTCCACAGGATTCGTCGATTCTTTAAATGGATCACGACTCCATTTTGTTGCTGTTTGCATCCCAGTGTGGAGGACTAATTGTGTTTTTGACACTTGTCATGTAAAATGATGAATAAAGTTGGTGTAAAATGATGTATATATCTCATGAAAAGTTATTATATTTCAATGTAAAATCATTTATATATCTTGTCTAAGATGATGAATACAGTAATCTAAAATATGTACATAAATAGATAGTCAAATACAATAATATTTTATTTGGCAACCCAAATTAAATCTCCTGCGACCCACCTGTGGGTCACGACCCAGACCTTGGGAACCACTGTTCTAGCGTGTAGTAGTACTACTGGAGTACCACTGTCTTCCAGCGTGTAGTAGTACTACTGTACTACTCCAGTAGTAGTACTACTAGAGATGCTAGAGATGGAAGTGTACTGCCCTCAGTGGATGATCAGAGAAGTACATTCTTCTATCGAATCGTTTTTTATAAATCTTTTTCACATTTATTACACTATGTGCAAAATTAAAGTCAAGCTCCAGTAAAAATCTATTTTGGTATTTACTACAATATATATATACATTAAATCTATCTTTAATGTTTCTGGTGCCACTATGTTGATCATTGAGGTGAGAAGTATCATTTCACCCTCAACCTTTAGTCTGTTTTGAGTGTGCCATCTGCATTTTGACATACTTAGTAGTGTGAACACACTGAGATTCACACTGCTGATAATTAAAACACACTCAGACTGACCAGGTTGATTATGGAAGTGTGTGATTTGGGACCCAGCATAGAACTGTCATCCAACAGCTGAAACATGGGCCGGATTGGACAGTGGACTTACAACAACCTCCATTGAGTTTTGTCATTAAAAAATCAGCTGTATCATGTAAGCAAATTGATCTATAAATGTTCAAAATTGTGAAATTATATGAATATTTGACAAGAACTAATGATGGTTAAATCTTAACTCAGTGAAAAGGGAAAATAATATTAATTCATATTTATATTATATTTTTATGATGGCTTTATGTCCTTCAGGTTACACAGTGTGAGGGCTTTTCTCACACAATCGATGTTGTAACTAATCAATGACATGTCACTAGAGAATATTTTTCTTTTTGTCACAGTAATAATTATAATATTTAAAGGGTTAATATGCAGAAACTAAATATTGTACCACTGCTGAACATTCCACTGCAGAAACGGTGACTCCACTGTACGAATAATGGACAGAAGCGTATCGCATTCACTTGAGAAAGAAAAACATTGCCCTGTTTTTCTGAATAAAGGAGATAATTACGTCATGAATTCATAAAAACAGGGCATTTTCTTTGTTAAGTGAATGCAATACGCTTCCGTAAGAATGGATGAATACTGTAACCAGCAAATAATTATACAGAAGATAAATAGCGACAGTCTAAAGCTGTAATGTGATGGACCCACAGAGGAAAATATAATCCCAATATTAAAGATTTCTGTAGAAAATAATAAAATACATTTTTTTTAAATGTGAGGATAGGAGCGCCTCCTTGATTCAGATGAGTTTATTTGAGATGCTGTTTGGATAGGGATACAAGGAAACCCTTAAAACTATTAAAATGACTTTATTCTCACAGCATGGTCATGTTAGACCTTAAAATGCTAAACTCCAATGCACTGTGGCATCGAGCCTTCATCAGGGAGTCAAACAGAGGACCTTTATAGTGGTGACTACCACTGACATTTTTTCCACAAAACCAGCAAAATACATCATAAATATTGTGCTAATTGAAAACTTGCTAATGTTAGCATGACTCGGTGATCTCTGGTTTACCTAGCAACAGACATCAAAACAACATAGATCAAAGGAACATAGATCAAAGGAACAGGCTGTCATTGTCTTTATGACACAAAACAAAGGTATAAGACTTGTCTGCTCTCATTTGAGAGTACACTCATCTAAACATTTTTAATTTTAGAAGATTCAACCGTTGAAAATGAACACAACTGATAATATTTCACTTTCAAAGACGTCATCGTGGCCGAGCTCAGAAACCGGTGGACTAGGTAAGACTCAATACACTAAACTCTACATTGTGCTGAATACATAGACACTGAAAACTGGTCCTTAAATGTAACACAGGACAGAGCAGCTCTGTGTCAAGAAGGGACAATTCTTGTAAACATTGTTGAGAACATACAGTTACTGAAGACCACAGTTGATTTTGACAATAATTTACTCAACCGTCTTAAATCTCTTTTCAAATACATTTTGCTAAATAAATCAATCAGTTGAAAAGGTCATAAAGTCCTCAGTATTTAATACATTTGTCTTCAAGTTAACACTGACATACAAGGACATTGTTCATGGTTCAGGTGTGCGTTTGTTTGTGTCGTGTTGATTCTTACAGACTGAACACACAGATTTCACAGATTTTATCTCCATGTTTATCATCTTTCCTCACAGTTCCAGTACCAATACCTGAGGTTGAACCTGGTCTAAGTTTCCACAGCAGCTCTTCTCAATATTCTGTCCTGGAGATCAGTGGTGAAGGCCTCTTCGGTAAAGTGGCCAAGTGTCAAAATGTGGCAACCGGAGAGACCGTGGCTGTGAAGTTCTTCAAGAATGAACGTCACATAGAGAGAGAGGTAGGTTGTTGGAGTCCGTTTGATGACTTTCATACTTAGATTTAATATTCTCCATCAGAGTATGTACTATGAACGCTTGTCATGTCTCTTTTCTCCCCAGGTGTTCATGTTGGAGGCCATCAGTGTCCTGGATCTGGACAAAACCAACATGTTGAAGTTTCTGGAGCAGTTTCAAGACCAGGGACTGACCTGTGTAGTGTTTGAGTTGCTGGACAGGAGTCTCCAGGACTGGCTCAGAGAACTTGAGTGGACACCATTGTTTCTGGAGTCCATCAGGCCGATTGCAAAACAGGTTTGTATTGTTGTAATCTTGAGACAATCAATTTTTCTACATTTCTACTAATTAGCATGGAAAACTGAATCTCCAATGTGTCCATTCTTGTCTGTCCCTGCAGCTGCTTGTAGCCCTGGACGCCCTGAAAACTGTTGATATCCTGCATACTGACATTAAACCTGACAACATCATGTTCGTTAACATGCAGGACCAGCCCCTCAGGGTGAAACTCATTGACTTTGGCGTTGCCCGTCAAGCCGCCGATATTTGCCCTGGTGTGACTGTTCAGCCCCTTGGATACAGGTATCTTCATCCTTCGAATCCCATCCGTTTATCTAAGAGAGTTTATGTCATTCTTTTAAAGATTGGTCCAGCAGATTTCTCATCTTTGTCTCTTGTTTTCTCTCCTCAGGGCTCCAGAAGTTCTCCTTGGCCTGCCCCTCACCGCAGCCATCGATGTGTGGGGAGTCGGCTGCGTCCTGGCCTACCTCTACCTCGGTTGCCACCTCTTCACTTGCAAATCTGAATATCAGATGGTAGGCCAGCTACCTCGCACACATGTACACAACCAAGTGGAGATTTTATGCAGAAGTTCAGCTGATGTGACTCTGTTTTCTTCTTCTGCAGATGAAGATCATAGTAGAAGTTGTGGGTCAGCTGGATGACCACCTGCTCCGTGCTGGGATGTACACCCAGCGTTTTTTCCTTGAGGAAGAAGCTGCTGAAGGACCAACATGGAGGCTAAAGGTAGAGTGACCATGTTCTTCTTTGTTTGAGTTGATACAATCATTTTAGTTAAAGTCTTTTTGAATAGTTCTCATGCATTTTTTGTTTTTTTAGACCCAAGAAGAATACGAAGCAGCCATGGACCTGACAGAAGAAGATCAGATCACCAACCCTGACCTGCCCAGCTCTCTGGAAGGCCTGGTTCATGTAAGTACTCTCTGTTGTAGAAGTGAAGACTGAATCAGCTCTGCCTGTCTCTGAGAGGTATAGGGACTGGATCAACTAAACTGAAACTGTTTCCAAATCCAGATCTATGATAAAGACGATGACGCTGAATTTGAGGACAGGTTGGTCTTTGTAGACCTCCTGAAGCAGCTGCTCCATGTTGACCCGGATCAGAGAATCTCTGCCCGAGAAGCTCTGCAGCATCCATTTATCACCATGGAGCACCTCACAAAGAACCCTGACAGCGGAGCCTAGTAAGTGACTGTGTGTCTGGTAGTAGATCACGTATGGTTGGGTGGACTGATGGTTTGATTGATTGATTCACTAACTGATTGTCATTCTTGTTCCAGTCTGGCCATCTCCCAAGCCTCCATGAACGAACCCTGGAACTGTGATGGAGATGTAGCTCCAGTCTCAAATCATGATAATCCAGATGTCTGTTCCCCTGATGGAGCTCAGGATAAAGAAACTCATGGAGATGAAGCAGCTGCTGGGCCATCTGATGGAGGAGAAGATCAACAGTCCAATGATGACATTTTGGCTGCCGGGTCTTCAGAAGGGGCTGAACCTCCAGGTTTTGCCCCTGATGTGTCAGCCTCCTCTAGTCGACCAAAAAAGATTCTCCACAGGATTCGTCGATTCTTTAAATGGATCACGACTCCATTTTGTTGCTGTTTGCATCCCAGTGTGGAGGACTAATTGTGTTTTTGACACTTGTCATGTAAAATGATGAATAAAGTTGGTGTAAAATGATGTATATATCTCATGAAAAGTTATTATATTTCAATGTAAAATCATTTATATATCTTGTCTAAGATGATGAATACAGTAATCTAAAATATGTACATAAATAGATAGTCAAATACAATAATAACATTTTATTTGGCAACCCAAATTAAATCTCCTGCGACCCACCTGTGGGTCACGACCCAGACCTTGGGAACCACTGTTCTAGCGTGTAGTAGTACTACTGGAGTACCACTGTCTTCCAGCGTGTAGTAGTACTACTGTACTACTCCAGTAGTAGTACTACTAGAGATGCTAGAGATGGAAGTGTACTGCCCTCAGTGGATGATCAGAGAAGTACATTCTTCTATCGAATCGTTTTTTATAAATCTTTTTCACATTTATTACACTATGTGCAAAATTAAAGTCAAGCTCCAGTAAAAATCTATTTTGGTATTTACTACAATATATATATACATTAAATCTATCTTTAATGTTTCTGGTGCCACTATGTTGATCATTGAGGTGAGAAGTATCATTTCACCCTCAACCTTTAGTCTGTTTTGAGTGTGCCATCTGCATTTTGACATACTTAGTAGTGTGAACACACTGAGATTCACACTGCTGATAATTAAAACACACTCAGACTGACCAGGTTGATTATGGAAGTGTGTGATTTGGGACCCAGCATAGAACTGTCATCCAACAGCTGAAACATGGGCCGGATTGGACAGTGGACTTACAACAACCTCCATTGAGTTTTGTCATTAAAAAATCAGCTGTATCATGTAAACAAATTGATCTATAAATGTTCAAAATTGTGAAATTATATGAATATTTGACAAGAACTAATGATGGTTAAATCTTAACTCAGTGAAAAGGGAAAATAATATTAATTCATATTTATATTATATTTTTATGATGGCTTTATGTCCTTCAGGTTACACAGTGTGAGGGCTTTTCTCACACAATCGATGTTGTAACTAATCAATGACATGTCACTAGAGAATATTTTTCTTTTTGTCACAGTAATAATTATAATATTTAAAGGGTTAATATGCAGAAACTAAATATTGTACCACTGCTGAACATTCCACTGCAGAAACGGTGACTCCACTGTACGAATAATGGACAGAAGCGTATCGCATTCACTTGAGAAAGAAAAACATTGCCCTGTTTTTCTGAATAAAGGAGATAATTACGTCATGAATTCATAAAAACAGGGCATTTTCTTTGTTAAGTGAATGCAATACGCTTCCGTAAGAATGGATGAATACTGTAACCAGCAAATAATTATACAGAAGATAAATAGCGACAGTCTAAAGCTGTAATGTGATGGACCCACAGAGGAAAATATAATCCCAATATTAAAGATTTCTGTAGAAAATAATAAAATACATTTTTTTTAAATGTGAGGATAGGAGCGCCTCCTTGATTCAGATGAGTTTATTTGAGATGCTGTTTGGATAGGGATACAAGGAAACCCTTAAAACTATTAAAATGACTTTATTCTCACAGCATGGTCATGTTAGACCTTAAAATGCTAAACTCCAATGCACTGTGGCATCGAGCCTTCATCAGGGAGTCAAACAGAGGACCTTTATAGTGGTGACTACCACTGACATTTTTTCCACAAAACCAGCAAAATACATCATAAATATTGTGCTAATTGAAAACTTGCTAATGTTAGCATGACTCGGTGATCTCTGGTTTACCTAGCAACAGACATCAAAACAACATAGATCAAAGGAACATAGATCAAAGGAACAGGCTGTCATTGTCTTTATGACACAAAACAAAGGTATAAGACTTGTCTGCTCTCATTTGAGAGTACACTCATCTAAACATTTTTAATTTTAGAAGATTCAACCGTTGAAAATGAACACAACTGATAATATTTCACTTTCAAAGACGTCATCGTGGCCGAGCTCAGAAACCGGTGGACTAGGTAAGACTCAATACACTAAACTCTACATTGTGCTGAATACATAGACACTGAAAACTGGTCCTTAAATGTAACACAGGACAGAGCAGCTCTGTGTCAAGAAGGGACAATTCTTGTAAACATTGTTGAGAACATACAGTTACTGAAGACCACAGTTGATTTTGACAATAATTTACTCAACCGTCTTAAATCTCTTTTCAAATACATTTTGCTAAATAAATCAATCAGTTGAAAAGGTCATAAAGTCCTCAGTATTTAATACATTTGTCTTCAAGTTAACACTGACATACAAGGACATTGTTCATGGTTCAGGTGTGCGTTTGTTCGTGTCGCGTTGATTCTTACAGGCTTAATACACAGATTTCACATATTTTATCTCCATGTTTATCATCTTTCCTCACAGTTCCAGTACCAATACCTGAGGTTGAACCTGGTCTAAGTTTCCACAGCAGCTCTTCTCAATATTCTGTCCTGGAGATCAGTGGTGAAGGCCTCTTCGGTAAAGTGGCCAAGTGTCAAAATGTGGCAACCGGAGAGACCGTGGCTGTGAAGTTCTTCAAGAATGAACGTCACATAGAGAGAGAGGTAGGTTGTTGGAGTCCGTTTGATGACTTTCATACTTAGATTTAATATTCTCCATCAGAGTATGTACTATGAACGCTTGTCATGTCTCTTTTCTCCCCAGGTGTTCATGTTGGAGGCCATCAGTGTCCTGGATCTGGACAAAACCAACATGTTGAAGTTTCTGGAGCAGTTTCAAGACCAGGGACTGACCTGTGTAGTGTTTGAGTTGCTGGACAGGAGTCTCCAGGACTGGCTCAGAGAACTTGAGTGGACACCATTGTTTCTGGAGTCCATCAGGCCGATTGCAAAACAGGTTTGTATTGTTGTAATCTTGAGACAATCAATTTTTCTACATTTCTACTAATTAGCATGGAAAACTGAATCTCCAATGTGTCCATTCTTGTCTGTCCCTGCAGCTGCTTGTAGCCCTGGACGCCCTGAAAACTGTTGATATCCTGCATACTGACATTAAACCTGACAACATCATGTTCGTTAACATGCAGGACCAGCCCCTCAGGGTGAAACTCATTGACTTTGGCGTTGCCCGTCAAGCCGCCGATATTTGCCCTGGTGTGACTGTTCAGCCCCTTGGATACAGGTATCTTCATCCTTCGAATCCCATCCGTTTATCTAAGAGAGTGTATGTCATTCTTTTAAAGATTGGTCCAGCAGATTTCTCATCTTTGTCTCTTGTTTTCTCTCCTCAGGGCTCCAGAAGTTCTCCTTGGCCTGCCCCTCACCGCAGCCATCGATGTGTGGGGAGTCGGCTGCGTCCTGGCCTACCTCTACCTCGGTTGCCACCTCTTCACTTGCAAATCTGAATATCAGATGGTAGGCCAGCTACCTCACACACATGTACACAACCAAGTGGAGATTTTATGCAGAAGTTCAGCTGATGTGACTCTGTTTTCTTCTTCTGCAGATGAAGATCATAGTAGAAGTTGTGGGTCAGCTGGATGACCACCTGCTCCGTGCTGGGATGTACACCCAGCGTTTTTTCCTTGAGGAAGAAGCTGCTGAAGGACCAACATGGAGGCTAAAGGTAGAGTAACCATGTTCTTCTTTGTTTGAGTTGATACAATCATTTTAGTTAAAGTCTTTTAGAATAGTTCTCATGCATTTTTTGTTTTTTTAGACCCAAGAAGAATACGAAGCAGCCATGGACCTGACAGAAGAAGATCAGATCACCAACCCTGACCTGCCCAGCTCTCTGGAAGGCCTGGTTCATGTAAGTACTCTCTGTTGTAGAAGTGAAGACTGAATCAGCTCTGCCTGTCTCTGAGAGGTATAGGGACTGGATCAACTAAACTGAAACTGTTTCCAAATCCAGATCTATGATAAAGACGATGACGCTGAATTTGAGGACAGGTTGGTCTTTGTAGACCTCCTGAAGCAGCTGCTCCATGTTGACCCGGATCAGAGAATCTCTGCCCGAGAAGCTCTGCAGCATCCATTTATCACCATGGAGCACCTCACAAAGAACCCTGACAGCGGAGCCTAGTAAGTGACTGTGTGTCTGGTAGTAGATCACGTATGGTTGGGTGGACTGATGGTTTGATTGATTGATTCACTAACTGATTGTCATTCTTGTTCCAGTCTGGCCATCTCCCAAGCCTCCATGAACGAACCCTGGAACTGTGATGGAGATGTAGCTCCAGTCTCACATCATGATAATCCAGATGTCTGTTCCCCTGATGGAGCTCAGGATAAAGACACTCATGGAGAAGAAGCAGCTGCTGGGCCATCTGATGGAGGAGAAGATCAACAGTCCAATGATGACATTTTGGCTGCCGGGTCTTCAGAAGGGGCTGAACCTCCAGGTTTTGCCCCTGATGTGTCAGCCTCCTCTAGTCGACCAAAAAAGATTCTCCACAGGATTCGTCGATTCTTTAAATGGATCACGACTCCATTTTGTTGCTGTTTGCATCCCAGTGTGGAGGACTAATTGTGTTTTTGACACTTGTCATGTAAAATGATGAATAAAGTTGGTGTAAAATGATGTATATATCTCATGAAAAGTTATTATATTTCAATGTAAAATCATTTATATATCTTGTCTAAGATGGTGAATACAGTAATCTAAAATATGTACATAAATAGATAGTCAAATACAATAATAACATTTTATTTGGCAACCCAAATTAAATCTCCTGCGACCCACCTGTGGGTCACGACCCAGACCTTGGGAACCACTGTTCTAGCGTGTAGTAGTACTACTGGAGTACCACTGTCTTCCAGCGTGTAGTAGTACTACTGTACTACTCCAGTAGTAGTACTACTAGAGATGCTAGAGATGGAAGTGTACTGTCCTCAGTGGATGATCAGAGAAGTACATTCTTCTATCGAATCGTTTTTTATAAATCTTTTTCACATTTATTACACTATGTGCAAAATTAAAGTCAAGCTCCAGTAAAAATCTATTTTGGTATTTACTACAATATATATATACATTAAATCTATCTTTAATGTTTCTGGTGCCACTATGTTGATCATTGAGGTGAGAAGTATCATTTCACCCTCAACCTTTAGTCTGTTTTGAGTGTGCCATCTGCATTTTGACATACTTAGTAGTGTGAACACACTGAGATTCACACTGCTGATAATTAAAACACACTCAGACTGACCAGGTTGATTATGGAAGTGTGTGATTTGGGACCCAGCATAGAACTGTCATCCAACAGCTGAAACATGGGCCGGATTGGACAGTGGACTTACAACAACCTCCATTGAGTTTTGTCATTAAAAAATCAGCTGTATCATGTAAACAAATTGATCTATAAATGTTCAAAATTGTGAAATTATATGAATATTTGACAAGAACTAATGATGGTTAAATCTTAACTCAGTGAAAAGGGAAAATAATATTAATTCATATTTATATTATATTTTTATGATGGCTTTATGTCCTTCAGGTTACACAGTGTGAGGGCTTTTCTCACACAATCGATGTTGTAACTAATCAATGACATGTCACTAGAGAATATTTTCTCTTTTTGTCACAGTAATAATTATAATATTTAAAGGGTTAATATGCAGAAACTAAATATTGTACCACTGCTGAACATTCCACTGCAGAAACGGTGACTCCACTGTACGAATAATGGACAGAAGCGTATCGCATTCACTTGAGAAAGAAAAACATTGCCCTGTTTTTCTGAATGAAGGAGATAATTACGTCATGAATTCATAAAAACAGGGCATTTTCTTTGTTAAGTGAATGCAATACGCTTCCGTAAGAATGGATGAATACTGTAACCAGCAAATAATTATACAGAAGATAAATAGCGACAGTCTAAAGCTGTAATGTGATGGACCCACAGAGGAAAATATAATCCCAATAATAAAGATTTCTGTAGAAAATAATAAAATACATTTTTTTTAAATGTGAGGATAGGAGCGCCTCCTGGATTCAGATGAGTTTATTTGAGATGCTGTTTGGATAGGGATACAAGGAAACCCTTAAAACTATTAAAATGACTTTATTCTCACAGCATGGTCATGTTAGACCTTAAAATGCTAAACTCCAATGCACTGTGGCATCGAGCCTTCATCAGGGAGTCAAACAGAGGACCTTTATAGTGGTGACTACCACTGAGAATCCTCCACCTCCACATCGGGTTGTTGGCCTAGAGAGGATGTAGACACACAATAAACCTCCAACAGATGACATCATACTGGTCCAAAAAACATTCCAAAAAATCCAACAAAAGAGTAACACAGAGAACACAAACAATGATGATTACACAGAGGGACTATGTGTTTACAAAAACAGAGTAAAATCTACATCCTGGTTTAGGTCTGGGTGTTTAGTAGCCTGTAATTTATCAATCCAAAAGCATTCTCATTGGATGAGATTCTGTCGTCTGTCCCATTTTTTTTGGGGGGGGGAATCTCATCTAGAAAATGTAACAAAATAAATAGATAAAAAAATATAAGACTTTAATCAGCAGCAGTTCATTTTAGAATTAGATGACTTTTATTTCAAGTTGCAGATACATCCATACCTTGGTCTGGTTTAGTGAGGATGTTTTCAGCAATGTCTGCCTAAAATAAAAACAACAATCACTTGGACTCCTGAAGGCAATAAGATGTGATCCATCAGAAGAAGGGACCAGACACCTGGTAGTACGAGGCGGATGTTTAATGCTTCCTCTAACCTTTCAAAGTAGGCAGACTGGTTGAAGCTGAAGTATTAAGCACACAGCTAGAGAGAAGATAGAGAAAGGTCAGATCACTACTGCGCTGTCACAATAAGATACCACTCACTGAAACGATGGTAAATTCATTCTGTCAGGAGTGTTTTCATTTCCTTGTGTTATACTTACTGTTATGTGAAAAAAATGAAGAAACAGAGAGAATCCATTGGAGGGAGATGTTATCTGATCAGAATGTGCTGTAGTGTTTGAAAGCTCTGCTTCAGGCAGTAGGAGTCTAATAGGATGTGACTGAGGAATAACCTTAGGGTGTAAATTCTGATATATGTGATATGAATAGCCTTTATGTTTATTAAGTAGAGTCATCACAAATTAGACCATTTATTATTATTATTATTATTATTATTATTATTATTATTATTATTATTATTATTATTATACTGACCAACAGTGGAAACACATAATTTTAAAAACCCTGTAATTTCTATTCACTAGCCCTAATCTACTGAAACAAACAAACATGTGATTCACTGAAATTACTTTTTTACATAGCCACAACCAAATCATGAATAACCATCATTTAGTCATAACATAGAAATAACAGTCATTGGTGCATTTCAGAGTAAACCATGATGTTGGTGAGATTTTTCTCTGCATGATTTAAAAGACCTGGTCAAGGTGATAATTTACCAGGTCTAATTAATGTCCTACTGAAACAACTGATGATGCCACGACTTCCACAAAACTTACCTGATGTTACAGATGTTATGGCTCATTGCACAGTGGAGGTAGATCACATTTAGTGACAAGTCCAGATTTAACTTCCACAGAGCTGATGGTCGTAGGCGTTTGTATCGTCGCCGTGGGGAACGTTATCCTGCAGCATACATCCAGGAAGTGGACCGTTTTGTTGGTGATGTCATGATGTGGGGAGCCACTGCTAATGGATGGCGGTCAGAACTTATCCACATCCACCGTACACTGACAGCTATCTGTTACTGAGATGTGGTCCTCGAAAAGTTGTGAATGGATTTTGATATTAATATAATTGATATTAATATTGTGTAGGTGGTCATCTTGGGCCAAAGATGAGTGGAAAAGATTTTGAGGCTGATCCAGATTCAGTCGCAGATTCTGGATCACTTTGTTCACTTTCTTCAGCTCTGTGGGACTTTTTTTTAACATTTTGCTAATATCATCCATCCTATATCTGGAACCGCTTATCCTGTGTAGGGTCACGGAGTGACTGGAGCCTATCCCAGATGACACTGGGCGAGAGGTGGGGTACGCCCTGGACAAGTCACCAGTTCATCACAGGGCTGACACATAAAGAGGCAAACAACCCGTCAGACCTATGGGAAACTTAAAGTCACCAATTCACCTACACTGCATAATTTTGGACTGTGGGAGGAACCTGAAGTACCCAGAGAGAACCACACAGACAGGGGGAGTACAAGCAAACGCCACACAAACAGGTCCCAGGTCAGGTGAAACCAGAACCTTCTTAATGTGAGGTGAGGTGAGGTAACACTGCTAACCACTACACGCACGTGCTGCTTATTTTGTAAATATCATGAAAAATAACAATTGGAGAAAATATATGTGGATGGGGGTCAGTATGTGGGTCACAGTAACAGAGGGGTAGAGACAGGACACTGCCCCCTAGAGGTAGCTGAGATAATGCAGATTCAGAGTCATTACATGGATTCATGAGAAGGTCTATCTAGACCAGAAACAGATCCAGATCCTCCATTATGGAAAATTACATTTATGTTGATAAACTACTGATGATAAACACATGATTCAGATGGAGGAGGAGCTTTACAGGGTCAACCAATCAGATGGAGTTACTTCATTTGTCATAGGACAGATGCAGTAAGGCAACATCATCATGGCGACATCACCGTAGTGTGATAAGAAAGGGAAAAACTGATGAAATTTGGATCCAGATAAAGGGGCAGAGTCAGGTTTTCTTTTTCACTTTCTTTATCATTGGGACATGAGTGTTTTTTCAGCCTTTCCATCTATAACATAAACTACCTGAGGGATTTTGATGAAACTTTGTAGAACGATTGGGCCTGTAGCAAAGACCAACAAATTAAATTTGAGTGGATCCAGATAAAAAGGCGGAGTTGTTAATTTATTTATTTTTTCTGATCAGGGCAGGATCTGGCTTTTTGGACCACTTTTGTTAATTACACATAAACTGCTTGCTGGTGTACCATGAAACAGGCTGGAGCAACACACTCAGGAATCAGATTTGTGTCAAAAAGATCAAGCAAAACTTCTTCAGTATCAACAGTACAGTGATGGTTACTCTGTCACCATTTGCTTGAAGACAGTAGTGATGGGTGGATAGACAGATATCAATGTTTCTTATCAGAGAGGCAATCAAAGAATAATCCTATTTTTTATAGATGTTGTGTATGTTTTGAGAAAGTCACTAGATTTTTCTTTTTACTCAGATATAAATATGTTCAATAAATCTGATTTTTACCTACAAATCTGAGATTTAACTTAGCTTTGAGAACACAATGAAAAACATGGTGCGTGCAAAGAGAGACAACATTCTAGAGGGAAATTTTGCTGAAAAGTTTTCTACACCCCAAACTATGAAAATATTGTTTATTGTGTTTGTTCTATACTGAACACTGGTGCTTGGTTTGTTGCGCTGGTTAACGCGCTTTAATCAAGCATTGCCTGTCATTCTCTTCACCAAGCAACACTACCTCTCTCTGTGACTCGCTCACCAACATAATCTACATTCAGACCAGCAGCGGGGGAGACTGTTAATCCTCACGGCCTCCCCCAGCCACTGGCTCCCATTTCATCCACACATTCTGTACCTCAGTTTTCCAGTAAGCACTTCTACAATGCTTGCTCTGCACCCATCCCTAAGGATCAGCAGCCCCAGGACCGGCGTGGTAGTGTGAGCATGCTGTTATTTACTGGTGATACTGGGATCTTTCTGCTATGCTGAGCTGGGTACTATTAGAAGAGAATCAAGGGGAGTACGTCTAGGCTCAGTTATTGCCTTATTGTTATTCTTAAATTCTGTGTTATTTGTGAGACCTGCTGGTCTTGGTCCAGTATGTGGCTCCTTTCTACTCAGACTGCCCCCCCTCCAGTGCTGCTGCATGGTGAAGTGTGCTGCAGCTGCAGTTATAGTTCAAGCCATTGTTTACTGCATCAATACTCATCTTTCAATGTCAGATAGGGTTCTGTTTTTTCTAGTTGGTCAAAGTCCTGTCCCTGGCAGTCATAATAGAGGTGTGTTGATGCTTATCAGAGGCACACTGGAAACTCTGAACAGTCCTTTGAGAACACAAACATCCTGTAGACATGGCTTTCTATCAGGGACTGTGAGTAGAAGGGGATGTTTCAGTGGAAAGTATTATCGCATTGAGGGAGGTTTTTTATTTGGACCAATTAGAGTAAATAAAGTAAATGGAGTGAATAATAAAGAAATCAATGTTTCTTTGCACTAAATGCAATGTAATGACTGATCAAACTTCAACCTTCATTATACACAGTAAATGTTATATGATGTCTGTGAACTCATCAACAAGCAAAGAACAGGGCACCTGCAAACATGTTGCAGTCATAAAATAACATTATTATTATATCATAATTAATAGGAAATTATTTATGGTCCAAACACAGAACCTTGTGGAACTCTGTGGCGTCAATGGAGGATTCATCTTTAACATTTACAAACTGAGACTGATCAGATAAATAGGACTTAAACCAGCTTAATGCAGTTCCTTTAATGCCAATTAAATGTTCTAGTATCTGTAATAGTGTAGAGAAATAGTAGAAGTTAGTTGTTGAGGGTCAATGGGAGAGAAGCAGTCCAGATATATATTTGTTTTTACAGCTGTGTCTAATTTTCTTGTATTTGAAGGTAAATTAATATCAGTTGAGGGCAGGAGCCAATTTTTAGCATTAACATAGCTCCTAATGTCATTACTATTTAGTTTTGTGGAAATACAAGGCTCAGTAGAACTACGGCTGTCAGGCTGGTTACAGTGTTCATAATTACTAGCAATAATAGCAGTGATTAGCAGTAATAAGCTGCTCTGGCATTGCAGAACACCTTATTAATGTATGAAGACCATCTTAACTCTTCCAGTATGGTGTTCCAGAATAGCATGCTGTAGTGGCCTTTAATATACTTTAACACTTGAATGCTTTATTGTATGCATTTTTGCATAACCCTGTATCACTTTATGTTCATGCATTGAGTTTCTGTGTGCTGTGGTTGAAGCTGGTCAGGGTCACCTGGCCAGGAGTTAAGAAAAGCAGGATGTTCATGTTCACTTGCCAAAGATCAGCCATATCTGTTCTAGTAAACATGCACATTCTTTGGCTCTGGTTGCAGACTGTTAGGCAACCAGAGAGGAAACAGATGATGTATGATTTGGTGGGAGCTAATGGGATGTGGAGAACTGGTTTTGCCTGGATAAGGAATTGTTATGATGTCTGATGGTCATCTTGCTATATAAATCATTGTAATGTACACTTAAGATTGTCTTCTCTGCAGAGTCTAGACGGTCTTTTTGCATGTAATAAAAAGATCTGTTGAAATTTTCCTTCTACCTCATCCAAGTTTAATACCACAATGCCATTTTTTTTTCATTTGTCATTACCTCCACCAAGGTCATGTTTTTACCTATTCTTGTTTGTGAGCAGGGTTGCACAAAACTGTTTACACAAAGGGGGAGTGGTGGTTAATTTGGGGTAGCAGCAGGAGTACTGGTGTACAAAGCTAAACAATAAAAATACTTCTGTGTGGACCAGGCAGCACCGAAACACATTTTACTACCCATGAGAAGTCACGCATCAAAAAAGTCACTTTCAGTGTTACAGTGTGTGTATGTATGTATATGTATATATATATATATATATATATATATATATATATATATATATATATATACAGAATATATATGGCTCTCTCCAAAACATACTCACTTTTTGTAAATGTTTCTTCATTGCTCCATCATGTTTCAAGTTATTTCTGCACTGCTGATGTCATTACATAAAAACTTGACAAAAACTTTATTCAGACATAAATAAAACACAAGGAAAGAAATAATACAATTAAACTGGAAAGGCTTTTCGTATATCCTTGAACAAGCATCCAAGTGGACCATCAGGTTATAGAGCCAAGCCAGGATGACCATTCAAGAACTCTGAGGTGTTCCTCCAACATGATTCCCTCTCGGTCTACAGATATGTACTTTACCAGACTGTAGTGTCTGTAACCTGTTTGTCAACACACTCCTATCTGCTCTCCACTCATCACTAACAATACTGACTTAACATGCTGTCTGATAAGAGGACATGGTGGTTGATTAATTTGGGGTAGCAGCAGAGAACCCACACAGACACAGGGAGAACATGGAGAGAACCCACACGGACAGGGGGAGAACATGGAGAGAACCCACACAGACACAGGGAGAACATGGAGAGAACCCACACAGACACAGGGAGAACATGGAGAGAACCCACACAGACACGGGGAGAACATGGAGAGAACCCACACAGACACAGGGAGAACATGGAGAGAACCCACACAGACACAGGGAGAACATGGAGACTAACCACAGAAAAGTCCCAGGTCCTCAGGTGGATCTGAACCCAGGCCTTTCTTGCTGTGAAGCAACAGTGATACCCACTGCACCACCATGTCGTCGGTTGGTCAGTGGGCTAGCACAAACATAGCGTGGCCTTTAGGAAGCTCATATTTTAAACAGACTGTAAAGATGAGCTCTATAAACCTTTCGCTTGTGAAGCATGCAGCTCTCATCTGTCACAACAAATTCTTTGCAACCACCAAGACACCATCTTTTCATTCTTCTGTCTGTCCATTGCACAAATACAGACCCCTTGAATGTGCCTTGCCATATTGTTCAATGTTCTGGAGCCGCCAGCAGTATCCTCATCGATCATATCAATCTGCCTTAGCCTAAGCCCCGATGAGAATCTGTGGTAGGGAAGAATAATATTGAACATACTGGTTAATCTTATGAAGCCATATGTTTACTGTATGTTAAGTGTGTGTTTATGATCTAATAATGTTGTTGTTGACAAAAAACACAGCATAGAACCTGTAAATGAAGTTCATCCAGCTGAAAAGAGATGATTTAGACTTTTCAAAGAGGAACCAGCTCTAACTGTTCTGGAAACTTTCCCATGACTTGTACTTTTGCATCATCTGAGAACATGAGAAAAAAAATGTAAGAGTATAATTTTATTAGCATTAAAATTCGGTTTAGAAAATGTGCAACGTTTGATCTTGATGACTTTTCATGTTTATTTTTTTTATGACTAAAGCACTTAGGATTCAGAATGTAATCTAGCACTAGTTGTGTCATTCAATGTGATGGTCATTATCAGGCCGTATCACATACCAGATGTATTGGTCTTTCTTTGACACGGATACCATTTCACTGAGCTTCTTCTTCAGAAGATTCTTCTTCTGCAGCCACTTAATCAATTCAGTGTTTTATATTTTGTCTGTTTCCTCAATCCAGACCCTCAACTTCTTTATGAGAGACTTCTTTATGCTGAGGGAATGAAAACCGACCATTTACATTACATTTCTGATGTAGCATTATGTTTACAACCTTTTCTTGTATGATTTTAAGTTCCATCATGTCCTCTATGGATTAAAGACATCTCACTTTAGGTAAACTACATATCACAATACAGTAACCTACAACTGAATGAATAAAACGATAGATAAACAATAGATACCATGTATGTATGTCTGAGCAATTAGTGCAACACAAAACACCTGTTATCATTAACTCTCTGTCCCTGACGCCTTTCCCTGAACCACTCCCACACTCTCTCCCTCCTGCCCCCGAGCTTTGACCACACTCTGCTGCCAGTGTGCACTGTGACAGCCTCTGAGGAAGCAGCAGCTTTCAAACAATGGACAGTGGCAAACAGGGTCTCAATCTGAGGAGGGAAGTGGGGATCATAGGAGCTGTGTCATTCATCGCTGGGACCATGATAGGATCTGGGATTTTCATATCCCCTCAGTATGTGCTGTCTGCTATTGGCAGCCCTGGTGCCAGCTTTTTCATATGGGCCTGCTGTGGGTTGGTAGCCATGCTGGGGGGGCTGTGCTATGCTGAACTGGGGACAATCATACCAGAGTCTGGAGGAGAGTTTGTCTACATCCTGCGGACGTCAGGGAATGTGGTGGCCTTCATGTTCACCTTAAGCTACACTACTGTCATGAGGCCTGCCAGTGCCACAGGAGTTGCTCTGAGTCTTGCTGAATATGTTGTGGCCCCCTTTTACAATGGCTGCACTCCTCCACAGCTCGTTGTGAAGTGCATCGCTGCTGGGTGCATCATGGTGCTGACTATAGTTAACTGCCTCAGCGTCCGCTGGGCCACCGCCATTCAAGTGGTTTCCATGGCAGTTAAACTGCTGGCACTGGCAGTGATCGTACTGGGAGGTGTTGTGATGCTGTTCCAGGGCAACACTGACAACTTTGATAATTCCTTTGAGGGAACCAATCTTGGTGTCAGTCATTTTGGCATTGCTTTCTATCAGGGCCTGTGGTCCTATGGTGGCTGGAACACTTTGAATTATTTAACTGAAGAGCTGAAAAATCCAGAGTTAAGAGTTTCCTGTAAAAAGAGTACATTTTAAAATGACAATTATGTCGTTTTGGCTTACAAATATTAGAAATATTAAAGAGATATAGATATCATATTGAGAGATTATATTCGTGTGTAGTGTAGTGTAATGAGGGTAGGGCCACAGTCAAGGTCATACATCTAGCTACTCATTTGTTTTTTCTTTTTGTTGTACAGTCCATCACTCATTGAGCAACATTTAAAAAGATCACATTGCCCAGAAACATCCTTTGCTCTCCACATTTACAGATACATCTTAGATCAAGCTGTGGTCTCAGCCTTTGTAATTCATACAATTAAACAGGACAAATACACAATGAGTGCCAAGAGAATGATCATGTCGAGATAATGGTTTATGAGTGGTTGAACTGTTAGCCTGGAATGAAGACTGAGTGGAGTTAAGTTCATGCAATTCAGATTGAACAGTTTTTACTGCCTCTTGTCTAGATAAAGTTCGTCAGCAGGTTTATATGTCTTTATCTGGGCATCTCATTTGTAAAGGTAATCAACAACTACAGTGTCTTTGTCTTACGTGTTCTGATCTATCTTGCCATGGTGGACAAAGAACCTGAAGATGAAGCAGGAGATTGGGTTAACTGGCGGTGTTGCACTAGTTACAGGAATGATCAGATCTGATGTATTCTTGTCCCAGAGTTTGTACAGGGTCACATGAAGTCTGTGATCTTTGTTCCCTCAGGAGTTGTAGGTATGCTGCAGTGCTTTTCATTCCTGAATATAGAGACTTCATGTACATAATGAGGATGGTTCACATCCTGTTCTCTGTGTAGGGTTGTACACAGGGTGTGAGTTCAGACAGCGATGTGGTACCCTCCTGCATGGTTGTGCTGAGGTGTGGCCGTATTTGTTTGTGCTTTCCAATGTGATATATGTCTCTGATTCTCTGCTTTTTTGTCGATGATGCCACTATCTCTGTCTTTATTCACCGTCTAGCTCGCTGCTCTTCTGAGCCAGAGGAGAGGCCCAACCTGTGACTGAATCATACTAAATCTCACTAATCATACTTGAGAGTGAAAAACAAAGTTTGTATCCACCCTGTGTTTCAGATTGTTGTGGCAGAAAGTCAAAGAAAGACGAGGACACTTTGGTTTGCAGTCGACATCATCTTCCAAACATGATACATGACATGATAGACACAAAAGTGACTCTGCTGAAGTTTTATACCCATCAATACACACGTCACATTCTTTTTGGTCTGCAATACACACTCATGGTTTACATATCACTATGGCTCCATGACTGGTCTGCATATCTTCCACAGAAGGTTACAACAACTTATCTTATGTCTTCATTTGTGTGGTTAGAACAACGTGTTATTGAAGGATTGAGAGTTCAAACAAGAACATCTTGAACCATTGTGGTTAAAACAAGTAAAACTCCCTACAAGATCCACTCAGTAATTTAATAGATCCTTTCTTGGCCCGTTCTACAGCCTTTTTCAGCTTCATAAAAACTTTTTACCAAATTTCCTCTGACAAATGGAACCAGACCTGACCAAGTTATGAGCCACATCCAACACCCCAATCTTGTCTCCTAGTAGTTCAGATTCTGGTCTGTGATAAGGATTAGGCAAAAAAAAAAGAGACTTGGGTTAGGTTATATTGTGTGTGCATCATGTTCCAGAAAACAAATCAAATACTTTATCAATATTTGACTGACATGTTTTATAAAAACTTGCTAAACATCAGCCATTATTTCCAGCCCATATAATGCATCTCTGTTGTAGAGGCAAATAAAAAATCTGAGTCGTTCAAGCAAGTCTGATGAAAGTGGCATCCTAACAGCAAGCTCATCAATCAAAGAGAGAAATCTGCTCCCAGATTTTAACCTCACTGGGACATATGTACAGATGACACCAGGGCGGCTGGTGGACATAGGTCACCAGTAGGAGATGTGATCATTTTCATAAAATGAGGCCACCAGGAGTCAGATACACCCTATGTGCAAATTAGTATTTTATTTATTGTTTATTGACACGACCAATATCTCCACACCATCTTCAACTAATCTCTTAATCTATTATAAAATAATCTTAACTGCTGATTGAAGAAAGAAGGAGTCCTGGAAGGCCCAGACCGAGTAAACCACCATCACCATACTGGTCTTTTACACTATTAACTCCACTGTTCTTCCAGTGCAGGAATGAGAAATGTATATTCCTTAAAGAGGTGAAAAAAGGTTTAATCTGTGAATAGTGCGCACACAATCTTCATTACAGTATGGTTCTATGTGAGTAGAAAGAAAATCACAGGGCCTCAACAGAATTAGGCTTTTTTCGCTGTGGAGTTGGAAAACAAAAGTTTCTCCCCAGTCGGTCACCATGAGAAGAACGGACTGAGCCAACTGACAGAGGACGTAGCTCATATGACCGAAGTATGTCCTAAAACTAGCCATCACTCTTGTCTGAAGACTGTAGGTTTTAATCAAGGTCCCTCTCTGTCCATTTAAATCCAGCATCCATTTTATTTATTATATGAACAATAAGATATCATCCAAACATCTTTCCTACAAAATGAAAAATGTATTTAATGCATTAGTCTACAAACTGATTTTTTTGTTTAGTTGTGAGATGTGATGACAATGTGAACCTTATTAGGGATTTGGGCCTTCAAAATAAATGTACTTCAAGTTACTTACGAAGACGAAACCTTTTGTAAGAAAACACACTTTTCAAAAAGATCCACAAGCTTCAGCAGAAGCAGCTGAAATATCAGCTGAAGAATCGTAACACAGTTTACAACATAATCTGTTACACAAAGAAATGTTCTGTTCTATGCTACATTCAGTCAATGTCAATGGAAAGCCACTACTCAATGCCAGTACACTCAAATTTGTGCTGGGTGATGTGAATGGCACGACGCAAATGAGCCAATTTCTTGTCATTCGTGCAGTTTAAAAATGTGAACTCGGGTGAGAAATTTGTGTGACGCTGTGATGCGAAAGCCTGTCGGTGTTGAGATTCTCCACACATCTGAACGTCAGTGGGACGTTAATGTGGAAGTGGAAGACAGGCTAATTGTTACTGTATGTGGAGCTGTCGCTGTGCACCTCCAGATACTGTTGTGAACCCAGACACAGTATCTGTGACTTCTACAACAAACTCAAGGCAGCCATTGTGTTTGCTTCGTTTATGGTTGATGACGGGAGGAAATTGTGCCAATGAACGGAGCAAACTCAAATGATCGCACCCTAACCCTAACCTGAGTGAGTAAAGCTACTAAATTAAAGCGAGTAGAGCGACACAAACATTTTCATCACGTTCGACGTGAACGCAGCATAAGATTCATTCATTCATACTTTGTTGCTCAATGTCTCAGGTTCATGTTTTTAGATTGTTTTCTTGAGCATTTATTCAGTTTACAGTTTATTCTCCTACAGGTTCTAATCCATGAATTTGTGTATAAAACATACATGCTTCATACCTGAAATATCGTTGAATTAATTAATGTCACGCTCTAATAAGCATAGTGTTTTTCACATCATGACCCTCATCCTGTCAGTGCTTCTAAACTACCTGTAAGTCTAGTTTTGCTCCAAATGTTCACACATTGACCAGAACATAAGAATGATGTTTTTTCTTTCAGGTGAATCTTCCTAGGGCAGTTGTCATTGGGGTTTCTCTGGTGACGGGCTTATATCTGTTGGTGAATGTGAGCTACCTGACAGTGATGACACCTAAAGAGCTCATGTCCTCCAGGGCAGTAGCAGTAACCTGGGGGTAAGAGAGCACCTGATGATGATGTCACAGATTCAGGTAGACAGGTCCAGACTGTTTGATTAGCTTGTTCTGGTGTAAAAACTGCACATTGTAAAGGGGAATTGAAAACTACCCAGAGATACTGTCTTTTTTATCCCATGCATTCATCTTCCTTGTCAAAACATGGCCCTTACATTACCCATAATGCAACTTTGTCACCTATAGTTCGAGATTCAGCTGTGTTATGCTAGAAGTTGCTAATGTAGCCTCAAGCCAGAGTGGGCTACAGAATAAGCCCCACACCCCCAGTCGTGTCAGGAGGAATGATGTTATCAGGTTGTCCCACTCCCTCCTCCCCCCCCTCCCCTGGGTGCTTTCAGGATATTTCTTTAAATTTGGCACAAACGTCCATTTGGACTCAAGTGTGTACTTATTAGATCACTGCAGACAAAAGTCAATGGTCACGTAACAAAATGCGTTTTTAGGAATAAGTCAAGCTAATTATGACAACATTTAAAATGTATAATAGAACCTCTGATTGGGTAGCGCCACCTCCTGGTCATCACCACTAAAATCATGTACAGATAGCTGTTACGCAGAGCGGCCACCCTTAATTATGGATGATTTTAAGGCCTTAATATAGTTCAAAATTATCAAAATTCATACCCCCATAAATTTCATGAACGGGTCAATTAGACCAAAACTTTATAAACATACTAATTTAATAGGGGGGTCTAAGGGGAATGACTCAATGTTGGAGCCAACCACAAGTGGCATTCGAGTAACGCCAGTTTTTGGCACTTGCCCCTGAGTTTAGACACTTGCTTACCATCAAAAATTAAACCAAGGAAAACTCCCCCAAATTTTTGGGAGTGCCCCAAATTTCCCTATAACAATAACCCTCCTAAATCTTCAATGAGGGCACTGAGCCACAGCCGCCAACACCCCAAACCTCTTGGGGGCGGCTGTGGCTCAGGAGCAAGATACTGAACCCCAATCTGCTCCCCGGGCGCCGTAAAGGCAGCCCACTGCTCTTCAGGGATGGGTCAATGCAGAGAAAGAATTTCCCCCTGTGGTATCAATACAATATCTCATGAAAGTGGTCAGTTCTTGCTGCCGTATGACTGCTGGATATCCTTAGTTTTGACACTTTGTCAGAGAGACTAGAGATTACCACAAAGCTTTCTGAAAAGAGAAGAGGCAAAGAAAGGGGGTCTCTGTACAAGGACAGAGAGGAAACACCAGATGACCTCTTTAATCTTCCACTGGTGAACGCCGCCATCAGCAGCATCACCACTAGGTTCTCAAAGATGGAGGATATTTGGAACCTGTATGGTTTTATTTTTTCCAAAGAGGAAACGACAGAGACGATTAGGTCTGGAAGGCTTGAGATCCTGTGCCTACATCTCCTGTGCCTAAGACTACGTTAGACATTGATGGGGAGGAAATGGTGATGATTCACACCTTCCCTGATGGTGTACATACTGTATGATGAACCACATATACAGGGAGGAGCCTCTAAATCTGTATGGTAATCATAGTATCGCCCTGTGGCTCCTGTTCACACCTCCCTTGTGTAACGGGATATGGTCATCAGCATCTCCTCAAAACTCCACAGACAGAATTCAGGGAAATTTCACACATGCTTGTAGGGTTCAGCGGAGAGCCTCTCTAGTTACAGTTAGTTAGTTCAGTCATTAATATGAAAGAAACACATATCAATAGAGCTTACCATGCATTTCTTTTTAATCGTGAACTTTACATAAACACTATTAACAGTGAGATAATCTGGTCAGAAAATCTGAGATACTGTATTCTTCTTGTAGCAGATGGTTTTTGAAGCTGGACGTCATGCTAAGCTGAGACCTTGAACCTTTTCTGCAGGTATAAGGTGTTTGGAAACTGGGGCTGGATCATGTCTGTGGCTGCAGCTTTGTCTGCTGTTGGGACACTGAATGGGACATTCTTCACCGGCGGCCGCATGTGCTTTGTAGCTGCTAGAGAAGGACACATGGTGAGAATCTCTACTGTAGGTTTGATTGTTCAGTAGAAGATGGTTGACAGAGAATTTCAACAGTCTCCTGTTTGTTCTGTAGCCAGATATTCTGTCCATGGCTCACATCCACAGACTGACGCCGTCTCCAGCCCTGATCTTCACCACTGTCGTTTCTCTGCTGGTGTTGATCCCTGGAGACTTTCAGAGTATTGTTAACTTCTTCAGGTGAAAGCCGGGTCTGCTTTGAGCTATTTTCTGCTTAATTTCTCCTCTACTACTGCTACAAATAATTTAAAGGCAGTTTGTATTTGTCTGACGCTCCCCTTCTTTGTCAGTTTTACTGCCTGGTTTTTCTATGGTATCACCGTCTGTGGACTTCTCTACCTGAAGATTAAGAAGCCGAAGCTCCCCAGACCCTACAAGGTCAGTGTAAAACAATCCCAAGAAAACAGCATCGCAGCCACAGAATTATCTGTTTTTGAAAAACAGGATGAGGATCAGCTGGTCTCCATCTCTTCTTCTCTCCAGGTCCCCATTATACTCCCCATACTGGTCATCATTGCTGCAATATTCCTTGTGCTGGCACCCATCATAGATGATCCTCAGATTGAATACCTCTATGTGACTTTATTTATCTTAAGTGGAGCTATCATCTATATACCCTTCATCCATTACAAGCTCTGCCCAGGACTGCTGACCAAGTTAACAGTGTTCCTGCAGTTACTTATAGAGGTCGCCCCCCAACCTATAATTTTAATAGTTCTTAACTGAACTGCTTCAGAAATCATTAAGAAGTAGGGATGCACATCTTTCTGTCTTTGTATAGTAACAGCTGGATGTGTTCTGTCTTTTAGCACATAGTTAATGATTTAATTAATTTAGTTAGATTTAGATTTAGATTTAGTTGAAGCATTTTTTGTGACTTGTGTGTTTTTGTATTGTACTGTACAGTATATAATTAGTTTTAAAAAAATAAACCAGCTTTCTTAATAGACATGTCTGTGTCAATACTGAAGGTCCTCGATGACATCATCACCGCCATGGACAATAAACAGGTCTGCATAGCTGCCTTCATAGACCTGGCCAGGGCCTTTGATTCAGTAGACCATACGATCCTCTTGCACAGGCTCTCTAGCATTGGCCTGTCCAAGAGTTGCAGTAACTGGTTTGCCAGCTATCTCGATAACCGTGCACAGCGAGTGAAATCTGAAAACTTTGTGTCAGATCCTCTTAACATCTCTAAGGGCGTGCCTCAAGGTTCCATCTTGGGCCCAACCTTGTTCTCCATCTACATAAATGATGTGGCCAAGGCTATTGGCGCCTCCCTGATACATCTCTATGCTGATGATACCATCATTTACTCATCTGGCCCTTCACTCCACTCCGCCGCATCCAACCTCCAACTCAGCCTCACTTCTATCGAGAAGTCTTTTCACGACCTTCATCTGCGCCTCAACTCCAAGAAGACTAAATGTATGTTATTTGATCGGAAAAACAGTGTCACCTGCCCCCACAAGATCACTTGTGCTGACGGCTCAGAACTGGAGTTTGACAGCTCCTACAAGTACCTTGGTCTCTGGCTGGACTCCTCACTTTCTTTCACTTCTCACATCAATAACCTGCAGGCCAAAGTTAAGGCCAGACTGGGGTTCCTTTACCGTAACAAGGCTTCTTTCACACACTCTGCCAAACATACTCTGGTGAAGATGACCATACTCCCTATGTTTGATTATGGTGATGTCATCTATAAAATGGCTTCCAAGTGTGCCCTTAACAGGCTTGATGTTCTCCACCACTCAGCCATCCGTTTTGCCACTGGCGCACCTTTTTCCACCCACCATTGTGAACTGTATAAACTGATAGGCTGGCCCTCCCTCCACACCAGGCGACTTCATCATTGACTTCTACTTATCCACAAGACACAAGACAAGAATTGAAGACACCTCAATATCTTTCCAGCCTCCTGCACCTTTCCCATAACAACTACCACCTGAGGTCCAGTGATCTCATTACTTTGTCTATTCCCAAGGCCCGCACTGTCTTTGGCCAGAATTCCTTTCGTTTTGCAGCAGCAAATGCCTGGAACTCTCTCCAAAACTCCCTTAAACTTTCAGCTCTTCCATCATTCCATATGTTTAAGCAGAAACTGCAACAGTCCCTAGTTGACTGTTGTACATGTTAATTCCCCTTCTCCTCTCTCTATATATTGCTAGTAGTTATTTAGGCTGTTTTTAACTTCATTGTCTCTACCTCATTGGATGTGTCTTGGATTCATGCGTACTGTTTTTTTTTGTTTTTTGTTTTGTTTTTATTTCTGCTGGGGCCTCTTGCCAGGTCATCATTGTAAATGAGAAGCTGTTCTCAATTGATTTTCCTGGTAAAATAAAGGTAAATAATAATAATAATATGCTTGATTTACAGAGAGACAGAATACAAGTAATTATTGTATAGATGACTTGGAATATAATTACAGAACAGGTGCTTTAATAACAATGTTTTAATAAAATCCCTCCCTCTGTTAAAGTAGTCCATCACTGCAGCTCTACTGTCAGCCCCTTATGGATAACCATACTCTGATAATGTCTGAACAGGAGGCTGAATGTTTACATGTCTGATGCTCATCAGCGAAAGAGCCACACGGAAAATCTGCACGTATTACAAAGAGCTGGAATCCGGAACAATTGTGTCCAGCTAGTTGTGAGATGATGGATGTACCCAGACAACAGGTGACCCCCGTCTTGCCATCAGCCGTAAGACAACCTGTAAAAATAAAATCGGTTTGTCATTCATTTGTTTAACTGCAATGTGATTGATCGTGAAGTTGATGCTACGTAGCAAGCTAAAGGTTGAGGCTAGGATTAACATCGTACGTTCAGTGTTAATAGGAGTCAAAACGTTTTAGGTAATTACCTTTCTTCTCAAACATAATGGCCATCCATCGCAGTCACAACGAGCCACACGAGTTTACTGAACCAGTCGTGTGTAGATGTCAACGTAGGTTTGCCAAGAGGAGCACTTGCAAAATGATGTCTGCCATTCTTGTTCTTAGTGTCAGCGTTGCAAGGAAGCATGAAGGAATCCGATCCGGAAGTCTGTGAGCGTGTTCTTTTTTTCTCAGTCTGGGAGTAACGAAAGCTGCTCTTTTTTCAGGCCGAAAGTGACAAAAAATTGCACGTTGTAAACGATAAAATGATCTTAGTTGGTAGGGAATGCCCAGCTAGTGGTGCCGTTTGGGATGTCCATTTTGTTTTTCGAGCTCGCTACACATGCATCCGGGTCACTAAGCCGTGTCAGTCATAAACTCATTAGCCAATGGAGACGCACCCCTGAAACAACCCGCCCACGCAAGAGGTTTGTGTCAGGACTGCAACCAAAAACTCAGGGAGCGCAAACGCAAAGCTGAGAGTCAACGCAAAAGTCTGATCAGAGAGAAAGAAGCAGCGGAAACTGTAAACAAAAGAATATATTATCAGAAATGTAAAAGATCAATAGTTTACAAAATTATACAAATAATTTGATTGTAAGGTATAAGTTTTACTTTTGAGATGACTTTTTTTTTGCTTCAGTGAGTATTATTCTCTCTCAAATTCTTATACTGTTTGATACTGAAGAAGTTTTGCTTGTTTCTTTTTGACACAAATCTGATTCCATAGCCTTAAAGCAGAAGTAGACAACAGTAGAGTTTCTTTTCTTGTGCTGCCGTCTCTCTTTCATTGCTTCCAGTATAAGTAAGTCTTCGATATTATCATGCTGCAGCTTTATTAAAAAAACACAATAACAGCGACAATTACACCATGTTACCAGCTTTTCTGATTAAATGCGGTGGAGCATGTAAAAACCAGTTCATATTAGATCACAACTCATGTAAACACCAGATCGTATCAGATCACAACTCATGTAAACACCAGATCACATTAGATTACAACTCATGTAAACCTTCAATCAGAATTAAAGCTTTAAATTACCAAATTTCATACATTAAACACATTTAAACACAGACTCTGGAATGCTTATTTGAAGTTTTCCAGGGGGCGCTGTGGAGCCATTTTGCCACAACCGATCCTGTAAACCATGTGAGATCGTAAGTACTACCACCTTTTACGAGTGTGTCAGTTTTAGTGAGCATCTGAGCTTCCCTGGCCTCTCAACACCAAACTCATAATATTTACAACAATGCTTCATCAAGGTCTTATGGCTTTACTGAGCAAATTTGAGGTGATTGTGATGAACAGCCTGATAGTAGCACATCAAATTCTGAAGTTTATAACTTCCTGTTGCCACTAGGTGGCGCTGTGACTATTATCAAATGGATCTATATAGGTGTGTTCAGGGCGGGACTGTTATCAAATGTGTAAAGTTTGGGGCAGATTGGACCTTTCACAGCAGAGTTATAACAACTTCTTGCTTCACGGCGAAACATCAACATTCGCTGCACAGCCACGCCTACAACTTTGCATGAAAATGCACAAGCTTCAGAATCCTGCATTACCAAATTGTTATTGCTGTTCTCACTGAATTTGAAGGCAATATGCTCAACGGCCTAGTAGTAGTGTATCAAAACCTAAAATATGTAATTTCCTGTTGCCAGTAGGTGGCGCTATGACTATAGCTTAATTTGATCATGTGGATGTCTTTAGGGTGGTGCTCTTAACCAGTATGTGGACTTTTGTACTGATTGGACCATAGGCAATGGAGTTAGGACAACTTCCTCTTTCATGGCGAAACATCAAAACTTGACAAAATTTTACGCCTGGCCACGCCCACACCCACACCATTCAATGAAAACTCTTTTGATAATTTTTCATTCTCATGGCGTTTAGATAGTACTGACCAAATTTGAAGTCGATCGAGTAAAATCTCTAGGAGGAGTTCGTCAAAATACAAAATGTGTGATTTTTAAAAAATGTCAAAAATCAAAATGGCTGACTCCCTGTTTCTTTGATGGCATTGCTTCAAGAGATTTTTTTGTCGGGCTTAGTCAGTTACATAATTATACCAAGTTTCATACATGTACGTTATACTGGAGGCAGGGGCTGCACTTTAGAGTGCGATAGCGAGTCATTTTGCCACACCCATTTCCAATCACCACATCACACATAAATTTCCCACCTGACTAATTTTCCTGTCAACTTTCATGAGTTTTTTAGCATGGGAAAGCTCCCAAAAAGGCAATTCATTTCAGGAGAATAAATAAATAAATAATTAAAGCTGCAAGCAGCGTTGAACAGGTCTTCGCACACTGTCGCCTGTCGGGGCGTGTGCCCGTGGGGCTGTGTGCCATAGTCAGCCTCACGACTGCACACCTGGATAATGCAAGGCTCTGTATCTGCATACATTACTTACCCACTGACGGAGGGATTGTGATTTGCCTTATTTTGTCCACTATGTGGTGCTAGACACCACCTAATAATTTTGACTCGTCTTTGATTATATCATGTGACCATAAAAATGTAATCAAAATCAAACAAAAATTGTCACACAAGACATTTTTGCATTTCCCAGCGTGTGGCGCTATCACTGTTACTCAATATTGCTGTGAAGATGTCTTCAGGGTGGACTTTAAACATGTCTACCAAATTTCATACATGTAGGTTAAACACAGACTCTGGAATGCTTGAAGTTTTACAGGGGGCGCTGTGGAGCCAATTTACCACAACCGATCCTGTAGTTCATATTATGCTCAACGGCCTAGTAGTAGTGTATCAAAACGTAAAATATGTCATTTCCTGTTGCCACTAGGTGGCGCTATGACTTTAGCAAAATTTGGTCATGTGGATGTTTTTAGGGCGGGACTCTGAACCAGCATGTGAAGTTTGGTACAGATTGGACGTTCGACAATGGAGTTATGACAACTTTTTGTTTCATGGCGAAACATCCAAACTTGATGAAATTTTATGCCTGGCCACGCCCACACCAGTCATTGTGGGTGTCATTCCTTATAACAGTCTTCAAAGTGCTGGATCCCTTTATGATGCCAAGTCAGTAGAATCATGGCTATGAAATCATTTTGACTTCAAGGTGTTTTTGGTGACAGTCTTTTCAGTCCAAGACTTTTATGAGTATCACATCATATTTTGATCAGATGATTTAAAATTGGATTGCCAGTCCTGATGATACAGTTTTGGAGTTCCATTAGAACTTTCATTTTAGGGGGCTGCAATCCAATTTGCATCCAGGAGGCATCGTCACTCTCAAACAAATGATTTGTTACATTACATTACACACCAGCTACAGCACAACACAACGCTTTAAACAAAATAAACGGTATGGACCAGCCCTCATTTGTTATGACCTGGCTCAGATGGCCACAACAAACAAGGAGACACACCACGTGAAGCAGTTCACCAAATACTTTATTTAAACAAACTAATGCAAATTAGACCAAATTACAGTATTAATTAAATTAACTATTTACATATGGAGGTGAGACATCAGTAAGTCAGTAGTGTAAGGTGTGCATGAGTGAAGTATGTATGTGAGGATGTTGTAAGGTGCGAAACATAATAAAACTTCAACACAAGATAACGAACCAAGATGTGGTCTGCCTGTAGGAAGAGCAGAGAGCAGAGGGCAGAGAGGCAAAAAGCAGAGCAGAGAGAGACATTAGACTGACTCCAGGCCTTAAGTAAACTGGAACCTCGGTGCCACAGGTGTTCCAGATCACTCTCACCTATACCTGCAGGAAAAGGCAGATTAATAACTTCTCACCCCCAAGAGGACCCAAGGGACTACATTTTCATCATGACTAATCTGCCAAAGACATCACACTCACACAAGAATCTCACTCACATTATTTCACATGATACAATTTGTCATCTGACAAACACATCTGGAGACCAACCTGTCAAAGCAGAGGCTCCGCCCACCTTGAGTCTTAGATCTGCTCCAGGTTTCTTCCTGTTAAAGTCAGTTTTTCTCTCCACTGTCTCCATGTTCTTCTCATGGAGGATAGTTGGGTCTCTGTAGAATAAAGAGTTGGTTTAGACCTGCTCTTTTTTGGAAAGTGCCTTGATATAACTTTAGTTGTGATTTGGTGCTATATAAATAAAACTGACTTAAGCCAAACAGTAGCTTCCTATAAGAAATGATGACTTTGTTGTTTTACAGGAATGTGTCTTTATGTAATGTCATCCCAGGAACGGGAAGTCTTAACCTCTTTTTTTATAATAGGTCATTTGAAAGATGAGAGGAAACTAATGAAACCCAGAGGAAGTGAAGATCCCTAGCTGGTTTGGGCCACAAAGTCAAGGCCATGACCGCAGACACTGAATACAGTGTTTACCCTACCATTCAAAGCGACCTCCCACCCCCCAAAAAGAAAGGGACAAAATGTTTTATTTATGAAATTTACATTATATGTGCACTTGTTTCGTTTCAGCAGAACATGAGCGTCTTTTATACGTTTTGCTGTTTTGATCAGTGATTCAACTCTCTTCTGCTCTGGTCTGGTGTTCCTACCGAGGGCGCGGCTTATCCATGCTTCACACACAGAGAGGCTGAGCGAAAGAGAGGAGACAGGTTGAGCGACAGTAACCCGAGAAGAGGACGTCGGTACGTTAGATGCAATAAAAACGTCCCCAAAACCAAAAGACGGGACAAACATCGACCCCAACGAGAAAACCAGGCCAAAATATCATCGTTTTTCAAATGCGCGGCTACACTACCTGTCGCTACCAAACTGAACCTGGTACCAGTGGCGAGGATGCTAATAGCTCATCCGCTGCTGAGGGGAGGGAGGCTAGCCCTGCCCTGAGCACTGACACAGCTGCACCCAGCACAGCACAGGAACACAGGCTTTGACTCTTCTTAGCTGTCAGAGAGGAGATACTCCTCCTGGCTCTAAAAGACAGATATAGGTAAGGTTTGGTGTAAAAGTAAATTAAAATGTACATTAATTACACCAAACATCTTGAAGCACTCACCACAATTAAAGTCAAGGCAACAGCTCCACCATGTGGCCAGGATGATGAAGAGAACGGATGGAATTTATTGGCATAAACAGAGAATGATGTAATGATATTACAGCATTACATTACAATTACAATTACACTGCACTAATTCTAAAAGCACATTATGAAAAAGGATCATGTGATTACTTTGCTTTGTGTGCAGACATCTTGTGGCCACTGACATTCATTACTCCAGAAAGGTGTTGTCTTCTCTGTAAATGTGATGCATGCTGGTGTAAAACCGAGGAATGAGCTCAGGCCTAATGCAGGCTTTACATTTTACTATTGGTGACATTTGCATGTCCAAAAAGGCACTATTACCTTTAAGGCTATTGATTTTCCTCCATGTGTTTCATGCTCTTGCTCTAAGTCAGTGATGCAGGTTGTAAAGTTTCTATTGGCTTAAACCTTTGGCTCCTATACTCCCAGCTGTCTCTTTTGTGCTGTAGCTGCAACATATGCATCCTTGTTTAAAGCCTTAGAGCAGCAGATAAAAAAACGTCTTTCACTGCACCCTTCTCCTTTGTCTGCCTGATGGATTACAGCGAAGAATTTATGCAAACCTGACTTATAAATGTTGATCAGGCGCTCTTTAGCATCATAAATCATTACTTAAAGCATTTTCTGTGCCTGACTGTGGAAAGACTCTGGGGGAGACAAGAAATGCTACAGAACACCTTCAGCAAGTTCTCATTCATGTGTTCATTCATTCATGCTAAATCATGGTCACTGCAAATATAAGAGAAGCTCTCATATCTGTTATATATTTTTCTGCTGTACTCTTTAAATGAAGGCTCTTGTATTTCTGAACACTTAACCATGATTTTCCTTGTTAGCCCTGAGACAGGCTCACCACCTACAGGCCTTCTTTCATAGCTAAATGGATCAATTTCCTGGGTCAAAATCAGTATTTGAACTGGCCCGGAGCTCAGTTGTCCATCCTGGTTTGAGGCACAACAAGCCATTTATATTATACCCACATCTCTATTCATGGATTATAGAGAATGTGGCACTGAAGCAAAAGCTGCTCTGGAGAAAACAGGCGCTGGCTTTTTCAGTTGCCTCGTCCCTCTGTCTGTGTGAACAATCCATATGTTGTGGTTATTTGGTTTGGCACTGGGATCATGTTCACAGCAGCGCTCAACTGTACATCCACACAATGAACCACAAGGCTTTGAACCAATGTTTACGTTAGACGTCTCGCTGCTTTCCTGTGGGGACATTTGTGTACTTCCTGCTGTCAGTTGGGATGAATTTCCATAAAGACAGACAAGAAGGTGTGTGTAAAATAATGCATGCTGCTCTGGGGGAAGGTTTTTTTAAGCTTGGGTTGATTACAGATGGGTTAACTATGTGCATCTTGTAGATTTAGCTTCAGAATTAAAGCCTGACTGGCCTTCAGGGAAAAAAGGTAGATCTGCTCATTGTAAGATCTTATTCCTATGTCAATGTGTAATTCCCACAAAACTCTTCTGGTACGCTTGATGCAGCAGCAGCAGCAGCAGTGCTCACTAATTGGACTCCCAACTTCATGCAGTAGAGTGAAAATTTCTTTACAGGGGGCGGCCGGTACAGCCTGCAGGGGCAGTGACCTGACCACCGCTGTCAGCCTGCCAACCAGAGAGTGTTGAGGATAAAGGCCGAAACACTCAGTGAAGGTTGGGCACCTCCTCAAGACCCGGACCAACGCATTCAGAGGGTGTAACCAGCTACAACCGGGCCCTCACCCATCCCCAACACACACATATCTTGGCTCATCTGTGAGCTGAACACTCAAGTGTTCCAGCTTTACTGTATGATTTCCACCATGATGTATTTTTTTTCCCTTACTCTCCTGTGGTGAATTGCTGCAGCTCCACCATGAAGTGAAAGTGAAACTTAAGTCTCAGTCCTCAGAGAAGAAGAAGAAAAGAAGCTTGGTTGGAAGTTGCATGAAGGACGGAAGGATTGGCTGTAGCCTGACTGGGCTGTGATGGACCAGGGATGGCAGAGGGAAGTGACAGATCAGGAAGTGAGCTTGGAGAAATGGAAGTAGGGCTGGAATACTCTTGTGAAAAATAATGGCAGGCAAAATTGTAGAAAACAGAGCAAAATTTAAGTTCAGCTGGTAATGTACTATACGCAGTAGCAGCAGGAGATCGAGACGAAGGGCAGATGGTGCTTCATTTGCTGTGTGGAACAAGTTCATCTAACCAAAGCAATAAACAAATTGATCAGTGAGAGTTTTGATCGATGACAGTTTTGATCGGTGAGAGTTTTGATACATGAGATTTTGATCAGTGAGATTTTGATTGGTGAAAGTTTTACGTCGTGTTCCTGTTGATTCTTTGCAAGGACAATACTCAGGGAAGGCTATCAGATTAAACTCTCAGAGGAGGGTGCAGGCAACACTGGTAAATGATAAAAAGATGGCTTGAGGTGTAATTTCAGGAATATCCACAAACATGCCAATAAGTCAAATTAAAGAGAATGCAAAAGAAGCAAAGGTTATAGAGGCAACATATCTGAAAACCACTCATAATGGTGAGAAATGTGACAGCCTGTCAGTGATGTTGGACTCTGAGGAAAGACTTCCATCTAAAACTTAAGTAGGATACATGAGCTATGAGGTCAGACCCTATATTCCCCTGCCTTTGAGGTGATTTAAGAATAGGCATGTATCCACAGAGTGCAAAGGCAAACTAAGACGTGGAAGTCGGTGAAAACGAGTACAGAAAGTGTGAAAGATGAGTTGATCTGAAGTGCTGCAACTGTGGAGGGGCACATAGGTCTGCTTACTGAGGGTGTCAGACCAGTTACAGAGCAGCTGAAGGGCAGAGAATGAAATTTTCCCAAAGGACTACATACACCGAAGCAACAAAGAAAGTGTTTGTGCAGCCAGGCAATGTATTAACGTACTTCTGTATTAAAATGAATACAGAAGGCAACAAAATGAGAGTGTGAGGGACGTAGCAAAGAAAAGGAAGACACACTGATTATGGAGAGAAACCAGTTTCAAATCAAATCAAATCAAATCAAACTTTTGTTGTTTGCTGTACATTGTGCAAGCAGAATGAAATAGTGTTTCCCTGGGATCCAAGATAAGATAAAATAAGCTATTCTTTATTGTCCCCGTGGGGAAAGTCTTTCTTTGCATTTGACCCATCCCTGAGGAGCAGTGGGCTGCCTTTATGGCGCCTGGGGAGCAAACTGGGGTACAGTATCTTTGCTCAAGGATACTTCAACTTGTAGACTTGCAGGGGCTGGGGATCGAACCACTGACCTTCCGTTCCGTGATCGACCGCTCCACCTCCTGAGCTACAGCCGAACAGAATAAATACAGAATAAAATAATAATAAAAAGAATAAAATAAACCAAACCACACAACAATTGACAACACACAAATCCCTGAGACGTTGTTTGGTTCTAAGAATAACAGTAAAGTGGCGAGTGTTGCATGACCTCGTAGCAAGTGTTCCATCTATGTGCTTCACGGTGCTATATTAAAGTGACAGAGATCAGTTAACGTAACTAATGGTCCATAGTCCAGATCAGCAGTTAAGCAGTTTGACAGCTTGTGGGATGAAGCTGTTGACCAGTCTGGTGGTTCTGCTTTTGATGCTCTGGTACCGTTTGCCTGATGGCAGCAGTTCAAAAAGTGTATGGAGAGGGTGTGAGGGGTCCCTGGCTCTGTTCAGTGCCCTGTTCCTGCATCGGCTGTGGTAGAGTTCCTGGACAGAGGGTAGGGAGGCTCCAGTGACCCTCTCAGCTCCCCTCACTACCCTCTGCAGGGCCTTCTTGTCTGCCATGTTGCAGCAGCAGTCCCAAACTGAGATGCAAAATGTCAGAACGCTCTCTACCCCCCCGTCTGTAGAACATGGTGAGGGTGCTGGTGGGGAGAGATGCTTGTTTCAGTTTTCTCAGAAAAAGTGCAGTCTCTGCTGGGCCCGTTTCACGATCGCTGTTGTGTTCTTTGCCCAGGTGAGATCGTCAGAGATCTGCACTTCGAGAAACTTGTTGTTGTCCACTCTCTCCACCGTACCACCACTGATGCTGAGGGTTGTGTGCTCAGGTCATGTCCTATGAAAGTCTATGAACATCTCCTTCATTTTGTCCACGTTGAGCACCAGGTTGTTGTTTGTACTGTTTGGGGAGATAAATTATATTTGTACCCGGAGGTACATTTGTTTGCAGAGAGAGTCACATCAGACAATACATATTGTGTAAAAAATACAAACAAACGTGAAAAGTGCAGAGTGCAAAAAGTGCCTAGAGGTTCTAATCATCCAATAGCTGGTCAAAGAGAAAACCTGCTAAAAATAGATAAAATGAATAAATAGATAAAATTGCTAAAGAGATGTGCATCAGACAGTAAAAATCTCATCAATGCTCTGATTTGTTCCACTCAATAATGGCTGCTGGAACAAAGTATTTCTATAGTGCCTTGTTCTGGCAGAATCTATGCCCAGAAGGAGGTCACAGTCATTAATGGTATTAAATGTTCTACACTGGCATCAGTCTTATCACCAGCGGCCAGGAGTTTAGAAAATTGTTTAAAATTCACAAAATAAACCTAATATAACATTTGAAAAGAAAACATGGCTGGGGCCGCAATGGGATTCTGTAATTTAGGCTTATTCAACTATTAGGATAGGGAGACTGGAAAAGGCGGTGGTGTCGTAATGTGTGTAGAATGGCATGAGGTATAATCTCGTCAAATTAGAGGAAGAACATGAGTCAATAGTCGTCAAGATCTAGACAGGAAAGTATAAAGTAACAATATTTAATTATTCTAACCCATGTAAGAGATTGAGCCTTGACTTAATACATATTATGGGTGGGCTTTTGGTGATTTTAATGCACAAAGCACACTGTGGAGAAGTAAGAGAACAGAAGCAAATGGTTGAACTATAGAGGATAAGGGATTGGTGTGTGTGCATGATGGGAGACAAACTACATATAACAATACTCAGAATAAGGAAAGTGTCATTGATTTGACATCAGAAGGAATGGCTGGTGTCACAACCTGGGACGTGTTTAGTGAGTCACCAGTGGGCAGCGATCAATATCCTATAAGAATTAAGGTTGGAGCAGAAGTACAGCATGAGAAGAATCTGAAGATACAAAGATGGAACAGACAAAGCAGAATCAGATACATTTTGAGCATTAAGTAAGATGTAATGTGATACTCAGAGGAGATGCATCAGATGGGATGAGCTCAATAAAAAGTTGGTTGCAGTCTTTCTACAGTCATCAGAGGAACCGAGGAGAGCAGATGTACCAGAGTGTCATGGAACCTGCAGGGAAGCTGTAAAAAGGAGGAACTGGGCCTCTAAAAAAAACCAACTAATTCATGAGAAACATTCATTCAGCACAAAGGTTACAGGTCATAAATACAGAAGACCATAAGTGTAGATAATTATCGTAATAGGATAGGGAGAGACACACAGCTGACTGATGTATGGGGAGAGAGCAGAAGAATGACACCTACAATCTGGTAAAAACCCGTCAGATCCCTCAAACTATAGACCAATAGAACTTACATCACAGTCAGGTAAAACCTTGGAGCATATGGTATCTGACAGAGTGGAGACCTTTCTGTCCCACTGAGGGCATACTATCTGTGAAAATGAAGTGTTGTCAAGCCGTACCTTTTATTTTTCATCCTGGACAAGCTAAAAGTTAATCTGATACTAGTCCTAGAAATCAAGGATCACCATTTTTACTGAATGTATCAAAACATTTTTTTTTTTACAAATTCACTTGTGATCCAGGACCACCAGCAGGCCACAGTTTTCACCTCATCAAATGTCTCAATACATCTCCGAGCAGGAGGAAGAACTGCTGTGACATTTATAACAGACGGGATGAGTTTTTTGCCAGGACAAGCTGTGGTGATTTCTCTTGTGTGGCTGTCTCTTACCTTTACCAAGTAATATATTGATAGTGCTCGTTAAGACAGTGTGGGAATTGTGACAACCCTCTTGTCTTCCTGTTTGGGCTGCCCTTCTTGTTAGGAGGGAAACAGGAAAGGCATTGATTTCACCTGTACCTGCTGCTCCTCAGCTATATAAGCTGGTGGTTTCAGCAGGTTTTTCTCTCTCTCTCTGGGCACATGGACATCGGGTTTGTTTGGTAGATTTCTTTTGTGTTCAAATGCTTTATTCATTCCATATCACTGATTTACATACATTTATATGACTTTAGTTAGTTATCTTCTGCTAAATATCTATTAGTTAAAAGTCATGTGTTGTCCTCCCCTCTTTGTCCTTCCCTTGAGCTGGGCTGTGACAAAGTTGGGGGCTCGTCCAAAGGTTGTGATTTGGTATTTTGTAAGTTGCTAAAGAACAGCTTGTTGCTAAGTAGACTTTAACAAAAATAAGTTGTTGGAGAGTGTCACACATGATGTTAGGATTATAGAGAGCTTTGGTCTAGTTCCTTTGTTGGTCTACTGGGTTTGTAGGGCAATTGTTTGTTTGGTAGGTGCTAACCTAACTGTGGGTGGCTTTGTTTTATTGGAGTTTCTCCTGGTAGGCTTAGCAATAAGTTCTATTAGAGAGCTTGTTGCAACTTTCTTGCTTTAGTGTGGTGGTGAAAATGAGTAGAACTATATGCTCGGGATCACGTCCGTGGGTTCCTGTGAGCGGCTGCATAGCAGGTGCTTTCCAGCCCCGCTGGTTTACAGTGAGTAAATACCCCTCACCGGTAACTGCACGAAGACTAGGGTTGAGTGTACTTAGTCAGTTAGATAGGTACATTAGTTAGTTTAGGGGGAGAGACTCCAGTGTGTTTGGCCACCCGTGATTAGGTTGGTTATAGGTAAATTCATTTTTTGTTTGCTAAAGAATATTGACAGTTGGAAAAATGTCCTAAACTAAGTGTGGCATCTGTTGTGGATTGTTTAATTCAGTCTCCTTCTTAAACATTGCTTGAAAAGTGTACTAAAGAGCAGTTATTGAAGATCGCTGAACATTTTAACATTGAAATTGGGACAAATCATCTGAAGGAAACTGTAAAGAGCATTCTGAAAGCTAATTTAATGGAAGATGGAATTTTGGTGAGTGAAAAACCTAAGCAGGTTACTAAGGTCTCTATGTCTTCCATGCCAAATTTAACATTTGAGCAACAAAGGGAGTTAATGATTATTCAGATGGAACATGAAAAATGTATGCAGCAAAGACAGTTAGAAGTGGAAGTAATGAATCAAAAAACAGAGCAAGAAAATTGAAGATGGAACAATGTAAACTTGACCCGGTGAAAGACTGCAGTTGTTGGTATATCTACTGCTCGATTTGATATTGCCAATAATTTGAGGTTGTTGCCAAAGTTTAACGACAAAGACCCGAAAACATTCTTTTGTATGTTTGAGCGACTGGCAAACTCTAGAAATTGGCCTGATCAAAATCGCACCTTAATGTTACAATGCGTTTTTACAGGTAAAGCCCAGGAGGCGTATGCGGCGTTATCATCAGAAGACTGTAAGGACTATAAGAAAGTAAAAGCAGCAGTCCTAACAGCTTATTAATTAGTTCCAGAGGCTTACAGACAGCGTTTCAGGAACTGGAGAAAACCTGATGAGCAAACACATGTAGAATTTGCTAGGGATTTGGGTCTGCAGTTCAGTCGCTGGTGTTTGGCATCCAGTGTAAACTCATTTGAAGAACTGTGCAATTTGGTTGTTCTTGAGCAATTTAAACAATCAGTACCCAGTTACATTGCCACGTACATTAATGAGCGTAAAGCAAAGACTCCCACTGATACTGCTGTCCTTGCAGATGAGTATGTATTGACATGTATTTTTGGTTATCAGAATTGAACTGATTTTGGTCCACATTCTAGTGTTGACAAGTCTCACTTTCAAGACAAAGGCTCTTATTTGAAAAATGATGGAGTTTGTAATTTCTGTCATCAACATTGGCATTGGAAAAAAGAATGTCCATCTTTGAAGACAAAGAGGCTTTAATGTGTCACCAGTTAAATCTTCTGCGTTGTCTGTGCCGATTGCCTATACCAATAAAAATAGGTTGGTGACTCCACTTCAGATGCAAACTAAAACTTTGACTGCAGCCGAGAATGCAGCAGGTTATGCACCATTCATTTCTGATGGGTTTGTGTGGGCAGTGATGAAAAAGTTCCTGTTAAAAAACTGAGAGATTGTGGTGCCTTGGATACCCTTGTACGTGAGTCAGTCTTGCCCTTTTCTCCACAAACAGACACAGGAAGTGTGTCCCTGTTCGAGGAGTGGGTTTAATGACATTTTTTGTTCCTGTGCATGAGATTTTTTTGTCCTCCAACTTGGTACAGGGAGATGTGGGGTCGCTGTGCGTCCAGAGTTGCCTGTCGAGGGAGTTGATGTAATCTTGGGCAATGATTTAGCTGGAGCACATATTTGGCCTGACATAGTAGTGCCTGCTGAGCAACTAGGGGAACTGTCGGTAGTGTCTAATGTAAATCATCAGGTGGAGGACGTACCAGAACAGCCAGTATCTTTAGTTTGTGCAGTAACACGGTCTATGACTGCTAGTGAAGAAAAAACTGGAGCACAGCAAGGTACTGTCAAATTTGCTTTACATTTACCTGCTGACCTCTTGTCTGTGCCCCATAAGGAGCTGGTAGAGGCTCAAAAGTTGGATTCCTCTTTGAAACACCTGTTTGATTGTGTAGTGCAAATGTCTGATTTGGAGAAAGAGTCTCCAATATATTTTTGACAGGATGAGTTGTTAATGAGGAGGTGGGTCCCTTCTGGGGAAAATGTGGTTTGTGGGTTTGTGGAGCAGGTGGTTTTGCCTGTTAAGTACCGATAGTCTGTGCTTGCAACTGCCCATGATGGTACAGCTGGTCATATGGGAGTAAGGAAAACTTATGATCTTATTCTGCATCATTTGTTTTTGGCCACTGTTAAAAAATGACGTTCCTGCATACATTAAGACCTGTCACGTCTGCCAATTAACAGGGAAACAAACCAAACTATTACACCTGCACCGTTGCAACCCATACCAGCAGTAACTCAACCATTTGAACACCTCATAATTGATTGTGTTGGTCCACTGCCTCGTTCAAAGTCGGGCTGTAGCTATCTGCTAACGGTAATGTGTCAGTCGACTAGATATCCAGCTGCATATCCTCTGCGTGCAATTTCTGCCAGATTGGTGGTTAAGGCGCTGAGTCGGGTCATCTCTGTGTTTGGGGTCTCCAAAATAATTTAGAGAGATCAGGGTTCCAACTTTACATCACGGCTATTTAAGCAGGTTCTTAATCACCTCCAGATTAAACATTATAAATCTTCAGTTTATCATCCTCAGAGTCAAGGTGCACTAGAGCGATTTCACCAGCACTTGAAATCTCTTATGTGTGCTTATTGTACTGAACTAAAAGCTGACTGGGAGGAGGGACTGCCTTGGCTTTTATTAGCAGCTAGAGAAATTGTACAAGAAAGCACTGGTTTCAGCCGCAATGATCTTGTGTTTGGGGATACTGTGCGTGGCCCACTAGCCATTATAAAGGATAATTAGGGGTCCTCCAAACCTCAGCAAAGTCTGTTAGACTATGTTAATGGATTTAAACAGAGACTGTATGAGGCAGGACAATTGGCTAACACAAGTATTGTCCTGCTGATCAGGTTCTGGTGTTGTTGCCAGTGGTTGAGTGTCCTTTTCAAGCTAAATTTTTTGGTCCTTGCACTGTGTTACGTCAAGTTTCAAAGCTCAACTACTTGGTTTCTATGCCAAATAAAAGGAAGGCAACCAAAATCTGTCATGTAAACTTAATGAAACCATATCATGTCCGTGTCCCTGATACAACTGAGTCTGGGGCATGTGGTAATCCCATACTTCTTAGTTGTGTTGATTCAAAGCCTTCTTTGGGGGTGGCAGCTTTGGAGGAGGAGGAAGTGGTAATGGGCAGTGGAGTGTTGCAACCTCGGCTTAAGAACTCAGAACTTCTGAGTAATACGCATGAGTTGTTGGGTCACTTGGATGAGTCTCAGAGTGAGGAGTTGAGTGACATCATTGACCATTATTCATCTTTGTTTTCAGATACTCCATCTTGCACGGGCTTGATTCAACATGATATTGATGTTGGTGAGGCTCAGCCCATTAAACAACGGTTTTATCGGATGCCTCAGGAAAAACAAGAAATATTACAGTCAGAAGTTACTTACATATTAGATAACGGTTTGGCTGTGCCATCCTCCTCAGCTTGGGCTTCTCCATGTTTATTGATTAAAAAGACAGATGTGTCTTTCAGGCCTTGTACACATTTTCGGAAGGTTAACGCCATCACAAAACCAGATTCCTACCCACTACCTAGGATGGAAGATTGTGTGGATCAGGTGGGGGCGGCACAATATGTTAGTAAGTTTGACCTCTTGAAAGGGTACTGGCAAGTTCCTCTTTCTGAAAGGGCACAAGAGATTTGCTCGTTCATTACACTATAGTTATACTGTTATGCCATTTGGGTTCCGTAATGCACCTGCAACGTTCCAGAGACTCATGAATAAAGTTGTTTCTGGTTTACAGGGTTGTGCAGTTTATCTACATGATGTCATTTATAGTGACACGTGGGAGGAACACCTAAACCGGATAAAGGCGTTGTTTGAGAGGTTGGTTTGGGCCCGTTTAACAGTCAACCTCTCAAAGTGCGAGTTTGCTAGAGCTTCTGTTACGTATCTGGGAAAAGTGGTGGGGCAAGGTGAAGTGCGGCCAGTGGATGCCAAAGTAACAGCCATTAAGGCCTATCCTATACCCTCAACCAAAAAGGAGCTAATGCGTTTCCTTGGTATGGTATGGTAATTTTGCCTCTGTTGTGGCTCCACTTACCAACTTGCTGAAGGCTGAGGTAAAGTTCAGTTGGTCTCTTGATTGTCAGAAAGCATTTGACAAGGTTATGTTGTGCAAAGTTGTTTTTTTTGTTACTGTCTCTTACCCTGCAAGTGTACACTGATATTAGAGGAGTGGTTCACTGCTGCACTCTTTACCCAGTGAGCGAACTATTGTCCAGATCACGTCAAAAGTATGTGATTTCTGGACAACGTAACGTCCCCTGGACGTCTCCATGTGAGTCCGAAAGAAAGTTTTTTATACGTCTATTTTTGGAAGCTATATCAACTTTATCAGTGTTTCTATCCTAGTTGTGTATACAGTTTAATCATCCTCATAACAGATTGGAGGAACGGTCCCACAAAATAAAAGAAACCGTCTTTCATCTGCACCGTAATTGTCAAAGGTTGAATTAGACGCAACTTTTTGATGGGAAAAAAAATGGTATTGAACCAGTAATCACCCCAAGCCCACAGAGAAGAGCCCGGATTCCGATAAATCCTGCATAATGATCTCTTCCCTTCCCTTCGTCTTCCAGCTCTGACAGACCAGTGTGCGTCACAAATGTGCTAGAGTATTCTTCTTTCTGGGCTTGTGGTTCTGCTCCCACACTCCTACACCTGCCTGCGGTGCAGGTGATCAGCAGCAGGGGATCTGGACAATGGTTTGCGCACAGGGTAAATTTCGGGCTAGTATTATTTGATTATTTGTCTGAAGTTATAAATACTGGTATGTCAATAAAGACTATTGGATCTAAAAAATAAAAAAAAATATTTTAGTGTCACTGTGATTATTGAATTAAATTGTCCATTTAAAACAAACATTTTTTTCACTACAATTCATTAAGTCTTCAGTTGTAATAGTCAGAAGGCTGTACTGATGAAAAATAGTACTTTACTAAAGTATGTTACCTGGGTAGAGATACTTTAGTTGAGTAGTGTCATTTTATGTGACTTAATACATCACCACATTTCACCTTGCTGCATGTCGATGCCTGCATCCATTATCTATAACTTTATTAGGAGTAAAAAAGTATTTGTCAGGTGTGTCCTGGGTAAATAAGGTAACCTACAACAAAAAAAAGACTTAAAGACTAGAGTTTCAGTATCATATAGAAAATCACACCATTGAATCCTAACTGGTACTCAGAAGCAATCTTATTACCAGTCTGATTTTTACTTAAAAAAGTTTCTCATACAATCAGGACAGTAATGATCCTGTAAAATGATATGGAATAAATGCTGGTTATTTACATTAATGCAGGATAACCATTTTATTTGTTAGCTGACACTGCATATCTACAGTGAATGTACAGTATACCACTTCACTCACATACTGACTCGCTTTGATACCAAACTTTTATCATATTTTTTTGTATTTTTTGCCATATGTTAGTGACCATCCATAGCAGTCGTCTGACAGCCAGCTGCAGAGACCACTGTCATTCATCCATCTGGGAGGACCATTTATTTAGATGAAAATGAGATTGTAACTCATTGTCTACCTAACTATAATATGAAAGAGGCAAAGTTTGTGTTTTGAATCTGTGAAACTCTTTCTTTTACTTTACTTTAAAAGAAGTGTGTGGCTCAGGAGGTAGAGTGGTTGATCATGGAACAAAAGGTCGGTGGTTCAATCCCCAGCCCCTGCAAGTCTACGAGTCTAAGTATCCATGCGCAAGATACTGAACCCCAATTTGCTCCCCAGGTGCCATAATGGGTCAAATGCAGAGATCCCTGTGGGATTAATAAAGTATCTCCGAAAAAAAAAAAAAAAATCTGCCTCAATCAATTCGTAAAAACATTCCTTCTTTAGTTAGTTAGGAAGGAAGAAGGAAGGAAGGAAGAATTTCTGTCCCTGGTTTACTGTACACCCCAACACACACACACCTCTAACACTCCAGTCATCGATCCTCACATGTAATGTAGGCCTCCCTTGACACATCAATTTGCCAGACAGCCAGTGCTTCTTACCTTTAATGTTGAAAATCAAAACGTGTTTTTTCATTAAAGCCCATAACAGAACCAAATAAGGTACCCTGACCAATCTATGGGCACCGAGTCACTGGGCTCCATCAGAAAGTGGCCCTAGGGTCACGTAGAAACATCAGTCATGTGTTCTTGTTTTCATGTATGCTATACAAAATGATCCCAGCTGGCTTGGAGCTACAGCATGAAGCACTGCTCCTGTCAGAGGTTAATGAAACTGATGATGCTACAACTGAATCACTTTTTGACCATCATTCATTTTCTGTGTCCAGCTTCCAGGTGTTAAACGTGGATGCCCTAAAGGAACAGCCCAACATTTTAGTAAACACACTTTATGAAAACGTCAAATGAGAAGATTAATATTTCTGGCCCCGCTTTTTAGTAAGGCATCATTTCTAAGTGGTTATAAGTTGTGACTACTGATTGAATTGATGATTAAATTAATTGGTATTCAGAAATTTGAATTATTTAGAGATTAAGTAGAAGCCACAATGTTACTATTGGAAGAGGCTGTCGTTTGTGCTTATGCACCGAACGGCAGTTCGGAGTATCCAGCCTTCTTGGAGTCCTTGGATGAGGTGCTGTAGGGTCCCTACTGGGGACTCCTTCTGGGAGACTTCAACGCTCACGTGGGCAATGACAGTGTGACCTGGAGGGGCGTGATTGGGAGGAACGGCCTGCCTGATCTGAACCCCAGTGGTGTTCAGTTATTGGACTTCTGTGCTAGTCACAGTTTGTCCATAACGAACACCATGTTCGAACATAAGGGTGTCCATAAGTGCACTTGGCACCAGGACACCCTAGGTCGTAGGTCGATGATTGACTTTATAGTTGTATTATCAGACCTATGACCATATGCTCTGGACACTCGGGTGAAGAGAGGTGCTGAGCTGTCAACTGATCAACACCTGGTGGTGAGTTGGATCCGATGTCGGGGAAGGATACCGGACAGGCCTGGTGCACCCAAACGTACAGTGAGGGTGTGCTGGGAGCGTTTGGCAGAGGCCCCAGTCCGGGAGATCTTCAACTCTCACCTCCGACAGAACTTCAACTGTATTCTGAGGGACGCTTGGTACATTGAGTCTGAAGGGACTATGTTCTGCGCATCAACACTATGTTCAGTGTTGAGGCGGCCACCTGGAGCTGTGGCCGTAAGGTTTTGGGTGCCTGTTGTGGTGGTAATCCCAGAACCCGGTGGTGGACACTGGCGATTAGGGATGCCGTCAAGCTGAAGAAGAAGTCCCACCGGGCATGGTTAGCCTGTGGCACTCCTGAGGCAGCTGACAGGTATCGACAGGCCAAGCGGAGTGCAGCTTCAGGAGTCGCTGAAGCAAAAACTCGGGTGTGAGAGGAGTTTGGTGAGGCCATGGAGCATGACTTTCGGATGGCGTCAAAGAGATTCTGGCAAACCGTCAGACGACTCAGGAGGGGGAAGCGATGCTCTGTTCTCACTGTGTACAGTAGGGGTGGTGTGCTGCTGACCTCAACTGGGGATGTAGTCGAACGGTGGAAGGAGTACTTTGAGGGTGTCCTCAATCCCACTGACACGTCCTCCATGGAGGAGGCAGATATGGGGGACTCAGAGGTGGACTCGTCCATCACAGGGGCTGAGGTCACTGAAGTAGTTAATAAACTCCTCTCTGGTAATGCCCCAGGGGTGGATGAGATTCGCCCTGAGTACCTTAAGGCTCTGGATTTTTGTAGGACGGTCTTGGTTGACATGCCTCTGCTACATCACGTGGAAGTCAGGGACAGTGCCTCAGAATTGGCAGACTGGGGTGGTGGTTGTTAAGAAGGGGGACCAGAGGGTGTGTTCCAACTATCGGGGGATCACACTTCTCAGCCTCCCTGAGAAGGTCTATGCCAAGGTACTGGAGAGGAGAGTCCATCCGTTAGTCGAATCTCGGATTCAGGAGGAACAATGCGGTTTTGGTCCTGGTCAAGGAACGCTGGATCAGCTCTTCACTCTCACTAGAGTGCTGGAGGGTGCATGGGAGTTTGCCCAACCAGTCTACATGTGCTTTGTGGATTTGGAAAAGGCATACGACTGTGTCTCTTGTAGGGCTCTGTGGGGGTTGCTCCGGGAATATGGGGTATCGGGCCTGTTGTTACGGGCCATTTGGTCCCTGTATGACCAGAGCGAGAGTTTGGTTCGCATTGCCAGCAATAAGTCAGACTTGTTTCCAGTGAGAGCTGGACTCCGTCAGGGCTGCCCTTTGTCACTGATTCTGTTCAAAATCTTTATGGACAGAATTTCTAGGCACAGCCAGGTGACGGAGGGTGTCCGGTTTGGTGGATTCAGGATTGCTTCTCTACTTTTTGCAGATGATGTGGTCCTGTTTGCTCCATCATGCCGTGACCTCCAGCTGTCATTGGGACAGTTTGCAGCTGAGTGTGAAAAGGTCGCGATGAGAATCAGCACCTCCAGGTGTGAGGCCATGGTTCTCAGTCAGAAAAGGATGGATTGCTCACTCCAGGTCAGGGATGAGTTGCTGCCCTAATTGGAGGAGTTCAAGAATCTTGGGGTCTTGTTCACAAGTGAGGGAAGAATGGACCAGGAGATTGATTGACGGATCGGGGCAGTGTCTACAGTGATGCGGACTCTGAGCTAAGCTACAAGGCAAAGCTCTCGATTTACCGGTCAATCTACGTTCCTACCCTCACCTATGGTCATGAGCTTTGGGTAATGACCGAAAGAACAAGATTGCGGATACAAGCAGCTGAAATGAGCTTCCTCTGCAGGGTGTATGGGCTCACCCTTAGAGATAGGATGAGGAGCTTAGTCATTCGGGAGGGGCTCAGAGTAGGGCTGCTGCTCCTCCACATTCAGAAGAGTCAGCTGATTTGGTTAGGATGCCCCTCGAACACCTCCCTGGGGCATGTCCCACTGGGAGGAGACCCAGAGGTAGACCCAGGACATGCTGGAGGGATTATATCTCTCAGCTGGCTTGGGAACACCTTGGTGTACCCTCTGAAGAGCCGGAGGAGGTGGCTGGGGAGAGGGGGTTTGCTGCCCCAGAGCCCTGGACCCAGATAAGCGGAAGAAAATGGATGGATGGGTGGATGGATGAATGGACATGTCACATACACCAACAAGCATGTAAACATAAATATATGTATGTATGTGTGTGTGTATATATACACACGCACATACATACACACACACACTGTATGAGACACTGTTAGGGCTCTGTCTTGTTCTGAGTCGGTCTGCTTTCTCTATAACAAGACCACCTGTCCAATATGACCACATTTCATCAGTCCTTTGAGTCGTCATCTCAACCAGGTTTGACCGTCATTCAGTTTCAGCAAAACTGACTCTGAGCCATCGACTACTCACCAACAAATGATCATTTTAATCAATTGCACACCATTTTTTCCATAACTAACTCCTTAGCTAGTTTTGGTTCTTTGAAACTCGTCTCCTGTCCGTCGTTGTTATTCTTAACATCACTGCGTGTCTCACAAACACCCTCACAGTCCCGAAGCCGGCCCTCACCTCAGTAAAAGCTGCCTGTTGTTTACTCACAGCCTAAAAAGAATCACTTCTCACGTGTCTGCCATATGCCACATCATAATACCTTGAGCTTTTTCTTGCACTATTGTTTGTCTTGCACTATTGTTTGTCTTTTTAACTTTCTTTAATTTTCCCCTCGCTGTCTTGAGGGGTGCTCTTTGCACTATGGAGGCCAAGCAGTTGATTTTTGCTTTGGCCTTCTGCTGTTTGTTTATTTCTGTTTCTTCCTGACCATGACCGTGTCTGGGGACCTCGTGCGCTGCCATGGCCCTATTGTTTACAGTAGGGATCAGCTGTTAGCGCTCCGTAACATAGCGGTGCTGCCCCACGAGAGACCTGATGTCCCCCGAGAGTTGAAACGGAGGAGACGGGGGACCCGTGCCGGAGCCGAGCGTCGTGCTAGGAGGAGGAGATATCGACCAGTCCTCCCATCCATCATCATGGGGAATGTGAGATCTCTCCCCAACAAGATGGACGAATTAGCGGCGCTGACCCGGCACCAGAGGGAATACCGGGAGTGCAGCATCATGATGTTCACGGAAACATGGCTGACCGCGCTAACTCCAGACAGGGCTGCAGCGCTGGACGGCTTCAAGCTGTTGCGCGCGGACAGGACGAGGGAGAGTGGTAAGAGGAAAGGAGGAGGGCTGGCAGTGTTTGTGAATGATAGATGGTGTAACTCTGGGCACATCACTGTTAAAGAACAACTCTGCTGTAAGGACATTGAACTGTTAGCAGTTAGCATGAGACCTTACTACCTGCCGCGGGAATTCACGCATGTTATCGCGGTAGCTGCGTATATCCCCCCCTCTGCTAACGCTGAAGCAGCCTGTGATGTCGTTCACTCTGTCACAGGCAGGCTGCAGACTCAACATCCACAGGCCCTCCTTCTTATTTCAGGGGACTTTAATCACGCCGCTCCATCTTCCACTCTGCCCACCTTCACCCAGTACGTCACATGCTGCACCAGAGACAATAAAACACTGGACTTACTGTATGCCAACACCAAGGAGGCATACACCTCATCAACCCTACCTCCCCTGGGAAGATCAGACCACAACCTGGTTCATCTCCTGCCTGTGTACAAACCTCTCGTACACAGGCAACCAGCTGTGTCCCGCACAGTGAAGAGATGGTCCGACGAGGCTGACGAGGCTTTGAAGGACTGTTTTGATACAACTGTGTGGCAGGAACTCTGTGATTCTCATGGGGAGGACATCAACAGTCTCACTGACTGTATCACTGACTACATCAACTTCTGTGTGGAAAACACCGTACCCACCAGGACTGTACGGTGTTTTTCCAACAATAAACCGTGGATTAACCCTGACATAAAGGCTCTCCTCAAGGAGAAGAAGAGGGCCTTTAAGTCAGGAAATAAGGAGGAGCTGAAGATTGTACAGAAGGAGCTAAGGAGGAAGATCAGGGAGGGGAAGAACAGCTTCAGGAGGAAGATGGAGGATCAGCTGCAGCAGAACAACACCAGTGGAGTTTGGAAAGGCCTGAAAAACATCTCTGGCCACAAGGAACCAAACTCCCAGGCTGTGGGGGACCAACAGTGGGTGAATGATCTGAACTTATTTTTCAATAGGTTTGATCAGTCATCTGCCCCTCCCCCAGCCCAGCCAAGCCTGCTGCAACCCCCTTCATTGGCACCTCCAGGACACTGCCCCACCCCCTCCTCCACCTCTCTTCCTGCAACACTCAGCTCACAGCCACCCCCCACTGCTCATCTCATCAGCTCAACACCACCATCCCCCCCATCCACAAACTTCAGCACACAGCCCACCTGCTCCACCCTGTCCCTCACAACTCTCCAGGTGAGAGATCAGCTCAGGAAGATGAAGGCGAGGAAGGCTGCGGGTCCGGACGGCATCAGCTCCAGGCTCCTGAAGTCCTGCGCAGACCAGCTGTGTGGGATAGTTGAACAAATGTTCAACCTGAGCCTGAAGCTGGGGAGAGTGCCACAGATGTGGAAAACATCCTGCGTGGTACCTGTCCCCAAGACTCCGCACCCCAAGGACCTCAACAGCTACAGGCCGGTGGCTCTAACATCCCACCTGATGAAGACCCTGGAGCGGCTGGTCCTTGTTCATCTCCGCCCCCTGGTGAGCCCAGCGATGGACCCGCTTCAGTTTGCCTACCAACCTGGCATTGGGGTGGACGACGCCGTCATCTTCCTCCAACACCGAGCCCTCTCTCACCTGGAGAAGCCGGGAAGCACTGTGAGAATCATGTTCTTTGATTTCTCCAGTGCTTTCAACACGATACAGCCTCAGCTTCTGAGGGACAAGCTGGAGCACACCAGTGTGGACCAACACCTCACATGCTGGATACTGGACTACCTCACCAACCGCCCACAGTATGTGAGGTCACGGGACTGTGTGTCCGACATGGTTGTCTGCAGTACGGGGGCCCCACAGGGAACGGTCCTGGCTCCGTTCCTCTTCACCCTCTACACTGCAGACTTCCACTACAACTCACCCACCTGTCACCTGCAGAAGTTCTCTGATGACTCTGCCATCGTCGGCCTCATCATAGATGGGGACGACAGGGAATACAGAGAACTGACGCAGGACTTTGTGGTCTGGTGCCAGCAGAACCAACTCCAGATCAACGCGGTGAAAACCAAGGAACTGGTGGTTGATTTCCGCAGGCACACACACTCCCCCCCGGACCCGGTGAACATTCAGGGAACAGACATTGAGATGGTGACATCTTATAAGTACCTGGGTGTTCACCTGAACAATAAACTGGACTGGACAGACAATACCACGGCACTTTATAGGAAAGGCCAGAGCAGACTCTATCTGCTCAGGAGACTCAGGTCCTTTGGAGTGCAGGGAGCACTCCTCAAGACATTTTACGACACCGTGGTGGCATCAGCCATTTTCTATGGTGTGGTCTGCTGGGGCAGCGGCATCTCAGTGTCGGACAGGAAAAGACTCGACAAGCTAATAAGGAAGGCCAGCTCTGTCCTGGGATGCCCACTGGACCCAGTGGAGGTGGTGGGAGAAAGGAGGATGACAACTAAGCTGTCATCCATTATGGACAATCACTCCCACCCGATGCGGGACCAAATAACAGCACTGGAGAGCTCCTTCAGCGACAGGTTGCTTCACCCAAAGTGCGTGAAGGAGCGCTTTCGCAAGTCTTTCCTTCCTGCAGCTGTTAGACTGTATAATCAGCACTGCTCCCAGTAGACCAAACAATTAGTAGTACTGTGAGAATTACTGAGACACTTTTTCTAATAGTACTGTGAATATATTTTTGAGACACTTTACCCCCCTCCTTTATTGTATTGTATTTTTAAAAATGTTATTTCCCCTCCTCCTGCTGTGTTTTTTGTACACTGTGCTGCTGCAATATTGTAAATTTCCCCACTGTGGGACTAATAAAGGGATATCTTATCTCTTATCTTATCTTATATAAGCAACACTTGTTTTCTATTTTTGTCAACGACCTTCCACGGGTGTGCTCCGACTGTTAAATTCAGTTATATGCTGATGATACTGTTATTTATTCTTCTAAGCCCAACATCTCACAAATTCAGTGTTCATTACAAAATGATTTTGAGACCGTTCAAAAATGGTCATCTCACAACAAACTCCTGCTAACTAAAAGTCATACTATTGTATGATGTTTGGCACCAGATCTAACCCTTTGCATGTACCTAATAACTGGTTGATTATTGTTTTGGATGGGACATGCTTTGAGAAAGTCGATGAATGTAAATACTTACCGGTAGGTCTTTGGCTTGATTCTCAATTGTCTTTCAAGTCTCACATTGACTCAGTCATAAAGAAAATAAATTGCCGCCTGAGAATATTATACTGTTCTTTCAACTGCTTCACGTTACAGGTAAGGAAAGGAATTATCTTACAGTTGATTTTACCAATTTTAGACTATGCTGATATTTTCTATCAGAACACTTCAGAGACAAGTCTTCATTCTCTCAATGTCCTTTATAACAGTCTCTGTAGATTTGTCCCGAGGTGTCCTTACAGAACTCATCATTGTTTTACGTATGAGTCTCTAAATTGGTTAATGCCGAAATCAAGAAGACATTTTCATTGGTTGTAATTTATTTTCAAATGCATTTATTTCAACTATCCTTATTACTTTAAACAGTTGTTGGTTCCATATATGTCATCATACAATCTGAGGCACACCAAGTACCCTTTTTTCCACATTCCTACAATCTCCAAAGAAATTGGGCCTCGCGCCTTTAAATTTAAAGCATCATCTGATTGGAACAACTTGCCCAGTTCACTGAGATCCATTACCTCCTTTTCTTTATTTAAGTCATCTCTTCTAACTCATCTACAGACAACCTGCTCCTGCTTCAAATGATAAGAGATTTAGAAATACTTGTGAAGGTTCATGTAAGTATGTAATAGCAACTTTGTAACAACCTCGTATGGGTATGTGTACATGTACATCATGTATTATTATTATATTTGGGAAATCTGTGGGTGTGGGAGTAGCTTGGCCAAGGAGAGCTCTTTTCTCCGTGTGAATGAATGTATTTGCTTGTTTGTTTTGTGTGTTGTATTTTTATATATTGTATATGTAATGGTGCATGAGGACCCCCTCGAAAACGAGATGGTTCATCTCAAGGGGTTTATCCATCTAATAAAGTTCCTTACACCTTGTCTTTTTTAAATCTCAGGTCAGTTTGTGAAACATGTTTAAGTAGGGGACACATTGAGCATAGAACAGTTACTGATGATACTTCTGACTAATCTCCTGCGTTGACATCACTGTAATGTAGCCTAGAATGTTTAATGATGCTCTGTGAAGGCTGTAGAAAACAACATCATGCCAAATAACTGACGAATGTCCCGGTCACTTGATTCAGACATACCTAATTACTTACCAACCCTGATGGGCATATGATGAAGCGCTGTCACCCTCAACTGGTCTTTAATGTATTCTGACTACATGAAAGCATTTTTTTAAATAATTTAATATAATTTCTGAACTGTCCATTTCTGGTACATCTATGCTTTTAGCTAAATCTTAAAATTAGCTGGATAACATGCAAAGCTGTTCTTGTTTTGTAGCTAATGTTCATCTCCTTATCTTAGCATGTTAACATGCTAACACTTGCAAAATGGAGCAAAAACAAAATCTATGGTTCAGGAGACGTACCACCATAGTTATTACAACAATAGCTAGGGCTGTTTCAATCAGAACCAAAGTGATTGATTGAATAACATTATCATCTGTTAAACTCCACCATTGGTGTGGTTAAAAACAGCTCAGAAATATGCAGTTCTATTAATAAAAAGGTGGAGTAATTTCCTGAACCAACCTGTTATACTGTTGTGAGGAAACGGTTCATTTGTCAGGACAGTCTGTACTGCAGCAGCATGCTGAGTGTTATAAAGACATCTATGTGGAAAGTCATTTGTGAGCTATCGATGCACAAGCCTGCAGTGCTTCTTGTGTCTATAATTGATTGTATAATGTCATTTATTCCTCCCTTGAGAACAGTGCAACAATATGTCACAACATTGTACCAGATGGCCTTGAGTGCACATACCCAAGCAACGTCACACAGACACACTGGAAGAAAGGGCTGGAAACCTCAAATATTCATGCCCCACAGTTTAACCAAATATTGTAAAGTGTCAAATTAACAATTGGAATAATGAAACTAAAGCTGCTGCAATGTCTCTGGAATCCTGAATAAGAAGGACGCATACTGACGACTTCACCGTTCTACCTTCTGGGGTTTAGTAGAAGGTATACAGATATAACCATATGTGCAATGATACATGTTTTGCTTGCAGTGATCATTTCTCCATTGAGAAAACTTTTCCAAATGATCTCGTTATTGATGGAGGATAAAATCTACCTTTTAGCACAGTATTACAATGGAGTGAACAAAGTATAGCAGGAATAAAGATGAAGGGTCCAAATGCAGAAAACAGATCAGGTGTAGTTGAAGGATTTAATTAGACAAACTAAGGCTTATCAACTAAGGCCTTTGAAAAAACTAAGGCCTTTGAAGAAACACAGAGAGGCTAAAATAAGAAGGCAATATAAAACAAATCCAGAAGGTAAAGCTAAAAAAAAATGTCCAAGCAGATCCTAAAATATCAGATGTAAGGAAATATCAAGATGCTTGGCACACAATGTACAGACCAAATACATGAGGGAGGGAGGACTAACAAGACACAGGTAAAAAATAATATACTATCTAAAATACAGAAAAAACAAAGGTAAGAAGATTAAAACAGGACACGTGAACTTTGTAAATGAAAGAAGAAATAAACTGAACCCAAAAACATGACACTGACAGATTAACTGGATGTTGTTCATATATATTACAGGATAAATTAGACCTGCTCAGGGTGCTGCATGAAAAGTCAAGAGGTCAGCACTGTCATTAGCATTCATCAGGGGCCCTTGAATATCAGGACAGAGTTCTATTTAAATAAATTATGTTTCTCCTGCAGGCAGTGATGCACAAAATTAAGAAGAGAAGACGGTTCAAATATGCACACAATGTTGTAACATATAAAACATAACTGTTTTTCCATAAGCTACCACCAGACAGGCTACATCTGGCTAATGTTCCATTCACAGGTTTAAACAGAAATTAATTACACTGTTAAAACTTTGAAGGCAATAGAAAAACCACAAATCAACTCATTGACTTTGAGGGTATCACATGATCTTTTTTGACACGTTACATATATTGTTGTTTAAAGGTTGATCTGATATCAGAATGTTACTTTAGGATTAATAATAGCCTTATATCTAAATATATTGGTCTATTAGTTCCACTTCTACAGAGAGAGGAGGAGCATTCGTAGGCAACATTTTGCTTTAAGGATTTCTCTCTGCAGCAGTTATATCTCCATCACCTCTCTATCTGAAAGCTTCTTGACAGTGATAGTGATGTATTAAAACTGATATGGGTCTTTATGTAAGCGGTGTTTAACTTAAGACTTTTTCTCTTGTTAATCCTTCTTCAGTCAAAACTTATTCAGAAAGAAAACAAATGATGCTCCTGCATGAGGTTCATGTCATGGTTCATGTATGCTGGGCATAATGCATGGAGTGTGTTAGATGTAACCTGCAAGCATTGATCTGCTAGAGACTTCACTATGGCAAGGAGACGCTTCGGCACTCTGAGGGCCAGCAGGGAGAGGATGAGGGCCAACATGGAGAGGATGAGGGCCAATGATGGGAAAAATACAGAATGTACTAACAGATGTGTCTTTCATATCATCATATAACCTTGTATGCCTGTAAAACATAGTGATACCTTTGTTCATTGTTTAATTTGTATCTGCTGTCTCCTGAGAAGGAACTGTGTGAACAGGGTGGTGTGACTAGATAATCACCCTGGACACGGACCTCCTGATCCTACGTGGGGGGGCACATTCCCTTTTCAGGAAACAGAAAGTATATTATCTTGTGTTTTACTGTTTTCTGCGCTCTTCACATGTGAGTGTTGTGCCCTCACATTGCATCTCCTTGTGAACAGCCCAAATGTGTATTTGTCTTTGAGAATAAAGAAGTAACATTGACCTGATCCAGAGGACATCTCTTTATTTTGACAAAACATCCACGTGTTAGAGGCTTTTTACCTAACATAACTTGGGGGGTCGTCTGGGATCCCAATATCCATTCCTCTTCCACAGGCTTCAGGACTGAAACCACGCTTAGGGAAGTCTGGGACTCCTGAAAGAAAGACCTCAACCCCAAGACGTTACAGTTTTGGTTAAGGATTTGTTGAATGGCCAGTTCTGCTGTGTGTGGGGAGGACTGCTTTGGTGACGGGATCCTGAGAAGAGAAACTCCTTGGATCTGGGGCAGTAGGGGATTGTTACTTGTGCTGTGAAATACATAAGGACGACCATATCCTTATGTAGGAGGTGACTTGATCCACCGAGTGTAGGGAAATACCATATTCCCGAGTCTGTAACCCATCATAGTTACAGGATTACTACTTTCGCCCCTGACTAGAAAAGATTTCCGGGAAACATTCTAAAAGACGGGAAATTGTAGTGGTCACATAGGAAATTGTTGCTTTCGACCCTGATTAGAACAGATTTCTGGGAAACATTCTAAAAGATGGGAAATTGCAGCAGTCGTGAGAATGCCAATGTATGGACCAGAGAGTGTGAAATATTTAAAGTGTTGGAAAAAAAATGTCACTTTCCAGTTAATGGAAGTTTTAAAAAGAAAGATGTGTGTAGATTGTGTGGATGGATGAAAGAAGTGTGCAAGACTGAGAAGGATGAGAGAAAGTATGGATGGAATTCAATGTTATTATGGAAAAAAGAGAGTGAATTTGGAAAAAAAGAAAGAAAAAGTAAATATTAAAGAAAAAGGACAAGATACTGGTCAGCTTTTGTCTTTTGTTTCTTCAGGAGATGATGAATATGCGGTCCGAAGAAATCTCGACTCCGCGGCCAGCAGCGGCAGATCCGGGTCCACAGCCAGAATGTGCTCCACCTGCCCAGCTGAGACATCCAGCGGAACCACCGGCTTATCAAGATTCAACACCCAACGATCCTCATCCAGCAGCGGCTCCGTATCAAGCTGATGATACACCTGCCAACCTGTATCCGACCTTACCATCAGACTATGTGGCAGAACCATGCATGTCACCACCATATACTCACCAAGGTACCAGCTATGGTAGCGACAACGTCAAGAAAGAACTTTTCACACCACCCTGGCACGCAGCTGACATGTTCAAAGACCAAACCCTATGGTAGATGGGCCCTACCAACAACAGTTTAAAATGATTTTTCTGGACAATATGAATCCTGACTACAGCAAATATGTGCGAAAACAATGTGTAACATGGAACACATGCACACTGGACATTATCAGAGACTATGCCTTGAATGCAGAGCGCTATCAAGAAGAAAGTGAGAGAAAAGAGACGGAGCAAAAGAAATGACATGAGAAAGCAAAGACGAACAGAGAAAGCATTTTTGTTTTCCAAGAAAGTGAGATTTATTACCAAGGCAGAGGCCGAGGACGACACAGAGGACGACACAGAGGATGAGGAGGAAACAGACCGAGCAGGTCCGAAGGACGAAACGGTGTTTGCTACGTCTTTCGACAACATGGACCCGGGCTCCGCATGACTGACCGTGGACCCGTCTCAGGTGATGTAGTCGCACACATACCACACACCTATGATGAGGCTTTTGTAAATGATGAATGTGATGCTGCTAAACCATGTGACGCTGCTGAGCTAGAAATAGTCTTTTTGAGTAATACTATGGCTTTTTACTGTCCAGACACATAACCTACAAACACTTTGAAAATTGGACAGAAAAATGTTGAATTTTTAGTAGACTCCGGAGCTACTGTATCTGTTTTGATGGTGAGGGATGCCCCACCACATTTTAAAACGTCTAAAAAAGCATTGCATGTACAATCTGCTAACGGTCACATCAGTGTTGACAGATATACTGAGCCACTAGCTCTTGTTGATGTCGAAACTGGTAAAGAAGAACACCATGCATTTCTACTGTCAAAGTGTTGTCCACAAAACCTAATGGGGAGAGATTTGATGATTCTTTTAAATGCAAGTCTCATTTCTACAGAACAGGGATTGAAAGTTGTCAGAAATTGTGCCTATCAAGGGGTAATAATGGGAATTGAGGAGCCAACCTATTATTATACGTTTCTGAGGGACCGCGCTCAGTGACAAATGCTTTAATTCAGAAAGCAAAAACTGTTCTTCCACCAGGGTCAGACACACAGAGCACAGCTGATATGCATTGTACCATGAAATTCATAACACCTGGTCCAGACCACACATATGAGACAAAGTTTTTTAAAGTCCCAAACACAAGCAGGAAATGCAGCTGCATTAGTAAAATTAAAACCAGAGGATGAGATACTTTTTAGAGGGAGCACTGCACCCCACATCTCACTTGGAAGGCCACGTGACCAGTCCTGGCGTAGTGTGGGCGGTTTTACAACCCGCTGCTCTGAGACTGGTGCTGGACTCCAAAGGGTGGGGGTCCTGACTATTCTCCTGCTCTCGATGCAGACAACATGCCTTTGAAATGGTTCACACCTGCTGTAAAAGCTGCACATCTGCACACCAACAGCAAGAGAACACTATGACAAATACACCTTGTGGACGACGGCATCCTGCAGGGAGTGCCTGAATGTTTATGGTCAACAGGACCAGCTGATGTAGGTTTGATAAATAAGGCTACATCTTTACATGTCACACCTAAAGTTCGTACAGGCCATTTAAGAGACAATATCCCATCAGACCAGAAGCAGAAGAAGGGATACAACCAATTTCTGAAGCATTAAGACAAAAAGGAGTAATTATTCCATGTCCAGATTCACCATGCAATACACCATTATTTCGTGTAAAGAAACAACCACCATCAACAGGATGGAGGAAGGTACAAGATCTGCCAGCTGTAAATAGTGCTATTATTCCTAGAACACATGTTGTACCTGATCCACACACATTGTTGTCACAAGTTCTAAACACAGCGACGTTTTTCACTGTAGTTGATCTAGAAAAATGACACTTGATTTGGAAACTTTGAAATTAATGCAACAACAAGCTTCACACATTGAACAACAACAGTGGAGAAAACATTGTTGTCAAATCCAGCACAACATTTGGAAGGGACCTAATGGAAAACTAGTTTTACCAAAAGCATTATATCCATATGCTGCTCAATTGAGTCATGGTGTTACACATGTCTCAAAGGAGGGATGGTGGATATAATACAAAAACACTTTTACACAACAGGGTTTAGAACTCATTCAAAACAATTTTGTGATAAGTTTATCATTTGTGCAAAATACAACCCACAGGGAAACATTAGACAATCTCTAAGACTTTTTCCAGAACCTACAGGTCCATTCCAACATCTTGTTATGGACCTCATTGAATTAACACCACATGAGGCAAAGAAATACTGTTTGGTGATAGTGGATGTGTTCTCTAGATGGGTAGAAATATTCCCTACAGGAAAAGCAGATGCTATAGCTGTAGCTAAAGCCTTGTGTAATGATGGGATTCCCAGATGGGGGATCCCAGAAAAATTGTACAGTGATAATGGACCTCACTTTGTGAACAATGTTATCAATACTGTTGGAAAAGCATTGAACATTGCATTAAAACATCATTGCAGTTATCATCCACCGTCAGCAGGCTTAGTGGAAAGAACAAATGGCACAATTAAATGCTTGCTTTAACTTACCTCCCGAAAACCATGGAGAACAGGAACATTTGGCAAAGCGCTACGAGGAAGTCAAAAAACGGAGGGCTTTGCTTGATTGGTAGTGGAAAAATGGAGCTCGTGATTGGATTGGCTAATGGAAAGATGGAACTGGCCAGTTAATTGGCTGTCAAAGATGGACCTGGACATTTGATTCCCTTGAAAAGATGGAGAACTCCACACAATGGGTTTTCAAAAGATGGAGCTTGTGATGTGATTCGCCTTCTCATTCAGACGAGCGGCTGTCGGGTAGCGTTATCTGCACCCCAAGAAGTTTCTAATCTAAAACTTTTATAAGCTCAGCCCATATTTTTAGTAAACATGCCGACTGAAGAAGACAGTAAGTGGCAGAAATAACACAGTAGATGTGGCCTATGTCAAGTGCTTCACTTATTTGTCCCAAACATCCCTAATGGGAGTGAGTTTGTCATTTACATGTCAGTAAATGGTAACTCTTGTTTCCCAATTGTCAAAGAGTAGAACTCTTGACAATACATGAAATATCTAAATTGACATGGTAGCAGGAAAAACACTCCGGCCTGACTCAGCAGCCCATAAGCTATAGCATTAGCCTCATTACAGGATCTGTGCACCCCAGCAAGAAGCAACAGCCCTATGTTAGCATCCAGGTTGACTGTTTCCATCCAGCTGTTGCCCAACACACTTCTCCCTTCCATGTCCGTCATCTCAAGCAGGATCTTCTCAATAGACTGTGGTATGAACAACTTAAAGGCTGTCTTTGTGTCTTGGACATGTGACACTGCATCTAGTGGTCCCCAGCATCATTCTGATGATGTTCTCAGTCTCTGACCTGCCTTGGGTTTCATAAGGGATTGAGGACCATGATATATTGCCATTTTTTACATGAAGGCCTCCTGTTGAGCTTTTGTCTCATTTGGGTCCACCTCTTCATCAGATGTGTCTTCATCATGTCCAGGATCGTACTCAACATGATCCTCATCCTCAGAAACATCACTCCAGTTGACTCAGAGTTTCTGTGGGGGTTGCCATGGAAGTCAAAAAGGGGTGTTTCTAATAACCGGTCACCATAGGTTCAATAAAAGACCCAAAGTTTCATAAAAATCCTCAAAATGTATTTTGTGTGTTTAGATCATGTGTGAACAAAGTCATGGAACCTGATGAGCAACAGATGAAATAAATACACTTTTTAGAGAGAAAACTAAATCGGTCAGATTTGACTGGAACACAACAAAAGGCTTAACAATGTTTTTCACATCTTTATATATTAAGTTAAATGTAATGGAGCCTTTAAGACTAGGAAAAGTACAAATACAAATAAAACGTTGTGTCGCCATACAAAGTTCAAAATAATGTACAATACCATACCATAAATCTCTTTCTGCAGGCTTTACAGACATTAAACTGGCTGAGGATGAAAGTAATGTGCCTCTCCACTGTTATACTGAAATATCAACTGTCCAGAGGCTGATAAGTCTGGTCAAACAGCTCTTCGCCTAATGTGGAGTCATATTTGCAAATGACAAAAGACTTTTACAAATGTGTCCACAAGTGAAATGAGATGACACAATGTCTGACAACTGACCACCTTCCTTCACATTCGATCCAGACTATTCCACATGAAAAAATAAAATCCTCAACTCTCTTTACTGTCCTAAAAACCTGGAAATGTCATTCCTGTTGTCTGTTTAAATATTTCCTGCAGCCTGTTTAGCAGCCTATAAAGCTCTGCACTCCCTGCACAGTGTGTGAACTGGCAGCAGCTGACGTGGAACGGTGGCATGGAAAGCATCGGTCTGTGCCAAACAGCTCCCTCGTTGATCCTGTAGTACAGTTCAGTCCTGCTCTTTAGGGTCGACAAACAGCAGTCGCTGTTAAAGCCCAACAATTTATAACACAAATTAGGAGACCATCTGGATTTTACAGAGGGATAGCAGTTTAATGCTTTACTGTAGAAAATGAAATTTAACATATGTTGTTATTAAGGCAATATTTGCTTGCTTTAGTCTGAGAACATATTTCTTCTGACACCATGCAGTTTTTATGTCAGAGTACTTCACCTGTTTTAAGATACCCTGTCCTTAATCTTAATAATACGTTAGAACTTCTTATTCCAGCTCTGAGTAGCTGACTGGATGAAACTAGAATTACCAGAATGTTACAGCTGAAAACGATCTAATCCAAGTATCTCACATCTTTTTCATCTCTTCACATATTCAGAACTGTGAGCTGTTTTTGTGGTTTCTGATAACATTTAATAAATTAGCAGGTTGTTTGTTTTTTATTACAAGACATTGTAAAGCACTGTCATATTTGTCATCCTTCCATATGATTTACCTTCTCATCATTCAGATTAATCTAACTGTATGTTTTATGCCTGTCACCAGAACCCTTCATCTGATCTACTTCAGGTTTGATATGTGGGTTGTTGGGGGACCAAAAACAAAGAGTGTTGAATATGGAGCCATTTGGACATTCAATATTAATAGATTTAGAATAAACAGGTCAAGAGCTTGGCCATGTCCTCACTGACATCCACAGACCAGTGTATGACCCAGAGATGAACCACTTCATGACATTTAATCTTCGTTATCACCTTTCCTGATGCTAACAAGCCTGCACAGAGCCATGTGATGCTCGGGCAGCTGAGTCAGATGAATCCTGAGATGCAGGCCTGGAAAGCAGCGCTGCTCCTATCGCCAACATGAAGGCAGTGGAAAGACCACAGATGTGAGCAGAGCTCTGCGGCTCATTGACTGCTGGTCACTTTGTCTACTGGATGCTGGATATATCCTTACTGTGTGTGTGTGTGTGTGTGTGTCTGTATTGGATAACAATAGTAGTAGAAATATATTAATTACTGGCCACCCTCAACATTTGGAATGTATACAGAATAAGTCCCTCCAAATACATACAGTATATTAACCCTCCAGGTCCAGGTTATGTGCGGAACATAGTTGTTCATGCCTGTTTATTTATTATTTTTTTAATGATATTTGCAAAATGTTTTTTGTTTTTTTAACTTTACCTGGCAGTGTTGTATAAAGGGGAAAGGTTACCCCGAACCTGTATCCATACCAGATCCACCTCAAAAGTCAATCAACTCTTCTTTGGCTCAACGACACAAAATTATACTGTACCAAAACCTTTTGATATCCTGCAGACAATCAAGCAAACCAATGTGGGCGATGACATAACTTCCTCCAGCTCTTGTTTCTGCAGGCAATAAAGTTAAACAATAGCTGACATATAGATGTACAGTACCAGTCAATAGTTTGGACACAGTTACCCATCCACTTGAATGGGAAACTATGTACAAATTTTTTACTGGTAGTGTATATAAAGTAAAACATGTTAAATGTAGTACAGCAGTACAAAATGACAAAGTTCAACCAGAAAAGCCACAGCTAGTTAAAAGCTAACATGAACAGTTTAGTGAGCTCTCTGCCCTGATATCTATAAGTGGTGTTTTCCATAGCTTTGGGTCATTATTGACTAAAGCTGCATCCCAAAGAGCCTTTTTCTGTCAGGAATCTGCTCTGCCTCTCCCTGGCCTTGTGTTCCTGCTGAGTTGCCCTCCTAGTGTTTGTGTCCTAGTGTCTGTCTGTGTGTGTCTGGCCTACGGTGGCCATCTGTCCGGTTTTGAAACACCATATCCGTCCACCGGTGCAGCCTTGAGCCGGATGCTCATTTGTCCTCCTTTTGAGATCATCTCTATTTACGTTATATGTAATGGTATAAAAATAAATAGCCTGGATAAATAGACAAATACAAATTGGGCAATTTTAAGTACATTCCCCTAAACAACTATTGGCTTAAAGCAGTGTCAAATAAATATCTAGTTTTTCTTTGGTTAAATAGGCTGTGTAATCAAATGTGGCTTCTTGATGTTGCGTCATAGTGGACCGGGATCGCTGCGCTGCCACAGAGACACTCCACCTGCAAACCACAAAAATGCCCAAACGACAGACTTCATTTAATCCCGAATGGTCCAAAGAGCACAGATTCATCACAAAAAGCAGAAAGGATGACTTCCATGCTTTGCACGTTGTGTTGTTGCAATTTGGATATAAGCAGCAACGGAAAAGGCACTATTGACCAACATGCTAGCACAGACAAGCACAAAAGCAACAATCAAAGTGCAGATGCATCACTTTTATCGTTTTTCCGTGAAGCTTCATCGCCTCAAGATGAAAAAATCTCCAATGCAGAACTTCGTAAAGTTTATCATGCAGTCAAGCACCATCAATCTTTCAGGAGTGTAGACTGTGGTATAAATGTTGATGGAGACTCAACAGCAAAAGGGGTGACCTGTGGAAAAACAAAAGCCAAAGTCTTGTGTGAAAATGTCCTAGCAGACGCATGTGCATTATAGAAAAGAAAATGAACTGCCTTATTCAGTGGCAACTGATGCATCAAACAAAGGTACGATCAAGTGTTTTCACTTTGAGGAGGATTGGACTTTCACAGTGATAGCAACGAAATGTCGGACGCTATAACAAATCAGCTGCTGGCTAAGCTGGAGATGTCTGGTCTAGATGTGAAAAAGATGTCAGCATATGCAGCAGACAATGCTAACGTTAACTATGGAAACACACCAGTGTTTATCAGAAACTGAAACTGGCCCAAAAAGATGTGCTTGCTGCAAACTGTTTCGCCCATATTCTGCATAATGCAACAAGATATGCAGCAAGCACCTTTAATGTTGACATTGAAAATGTTGTGCTGAAGGTTCATAGCCATTTAGCACCTCGGCTAGCAGAATGGCGCAGTTGAAGGAATTCTGCGAGTTTGTGGAAGTGGAGGAATGTGATCTGTTGCGACTTGTTGTCACAAGCTGGTCGTCTCTGCTACCATCTATTAACAGAATCTTGAAGTTCTGGAAACCCCTTACCAGCTACTTTCAGAGTCTATGAGAGATATTGTGGAAATGCTTTGGAGAGGATGCACTGATGTATGTGAGTATTTTCTCTTCCTCAGTCATATTCTGAAGGTGTTCACAGACTGCATCGAAGCACTTGAAGCCAAATCCTTTAGCATAACCTCTGTGTTTAAGGACTGGACCGAAAGGGAAACTTGAAAGGCGGTTCAAGGTTTTTTGGCTTTGTTTTGAACAACAAACTAGGGCAGCTAACCTCTGATCTAGAAATGCAAGGCTGATTTGTTTGTTTTCTATGAAAGAGCCAAGAAATATGTGAGTGAAAGATACGACTTCTGAGAACAGCTTTCATAGCAAAGTGTCAAAGTACAATTTGCTAGTCATAAATGTATTAAATGTCTTTTAGCTCCGTATGGTGACACTATTTATCACCCCCTTTTCAGGTGGGAGGTGGCAGTTTATGGGGTGGCAATGTAATATCTGCACATTTGTGGCTTCATCAAAAGGGGAACTTGTGAAGCATGGTACTTTGGTCATGGATATTGTGTACCCTGTTTTCATTTAAACGGTCCTTGTTCCTTTAAGACAAGGGGTGATCTTCCCACACACTTGTATAGATCTCTCAATTCATGACAAGTTGTCCAATCTTTCAGATGTAAAATTTGTGATTTATTTTATCCAAATACCAAAGACTATTTTCAATGTATTAATTCCAATTTGAAAAGACATGAAACCATAGAATGTGCTTTTGATGGATGTGATTTCAAGACAAACATATATGGGACTTATGCGCCACACAGAAGTAGAAAACACAAATTGTGTTCATGGAAAGATAAAATGTGCCTTTTAACAAAACAAAAAACAAACAAACCAGAAAAAAACTTCTTTTTTTTCCAAATTGGTAAAAATCTAGTTGAACTTAGTCTCATATGACCTGTTTCCACACAAAATAAAAGTGGTATGATGTTCAAAGCCAAAACATGAGAGCCAAAACATCAAAGCCAACTAGAGGCTCTCAAGGACAGCTATGTATAAATTCTCACACGACTGCAATGTCCAAAATCCTCCAACAAGGCCAGACACAACTTTACAAGAAGAACGAATCTACTGAGAAAACAAAGACATGTTCAGATTTAGATTATTGGTTGAATCCAATGGATCAGATGACCTCCATGTAACACCAACTGAGGTCCCTCAAAGACCAGATGGGGACGTGGAATTACTAGTTGACCTCCATGAAACACCAAATCAGGTCCCTCAAAGACCAAATGTGCATGTGGAATTACTAGTTGACCTCCATGAAACACCAAATCAGGTCCCTCAAAGACCAAATGTGCACGTGGAATTACTAGTTGACCTCCATGAAACACCAACTCAGGTCCCTCAAAGACCAGATGGGGACGAGGAATTACTAGTTGACCTCCATGAAACACCAACTCAGGTCCCTCAAAGACCAGATGGGGACGTGGAATTACTAGTTGACCTCTATGAAACACCAAGATCAGATGGGGACGTGGAATTACTAGTTGACCTCTATGAAACACCAAGATCAGATGGGGACGTGGAATTACTAGTTGACCTCTATGAAACTCCAAATAGGGTCCCTCAAAGACCAGATAGGGACCTTGAAACAACAGAACAAAAAACATCACATGATTGCTTTGAGGAAACTGTTGAGAAACGTCCCTGGTGGAAGAAAGTCAAAAACACTGTTCATAAAAAAGACACAAAGTATGGGAGCAGGGATATACCCGTGTACGAGCAGGAGCCAACACCAGAGACGCCGTCTTTGTGGAGGCAGTTCAAAAAGTTTGTCACACCAAAACGCTACCGTAAATACAAGAGGATGTGAGATGCCCCTTAAATTCAATGAGGCATTGAAAGGTCATAGGACAGCGAAGAGGTTCACTTCTTGTAAAAAATCAATATCAATAAATTGATGAAAAAGACACACTTTGTGTTTGTGTGTGTTTATATTCATGTATTCAGACTCTTGTCTGCTGTTCATTGTGAGAGTCTCATGGTGTGATCAATCAAATGTTTGCTGATAAGTTGATTTAATTGATAGGTGAACAGGTTCTTTCAAGGCTAATACTAAACTATCAGCCTGATGTTAGCTCTGCTTTACTTTTAATAAACAGCTGTAACCATGTCTGCTAGATGTTTTTTCTGTGTTATAGATGTACAAACACAGATATCCGCAATATTTATCACATTATCACATTAGACTTGACACACACAGACACACACTCAGCAAACACTTATTGCACAGAAACATAAGAAAACAAATCAACACTGTCTAGTGCAAAAAGTTTTAAAAATGAAACAATTTAAAATGTTAAAATAGGGGTTAAAAACCCAAACAAACAGTTGTTATATGTAAGAGATGTTATTGCACCTTAGAAATGTGTCATTATTGCACTTCAAAGAGGGGAGTGGTTGATGAGGATGAATAACAGGTATGCATACGGAGATGGACGGAGCCTTCTGTATGTCTTCTATATTCATTCCTACGAAATCAGACACATTTTTGGAGACGGATACAGACGAGACGGACAAAACTGAGAAATACCACCAGAAACGGTTGAGGGCAGTGTAGCTACAGTCCAAGCAAAGCATGACAAATGTGTACGGAAACAACGAAGAAGAAAAGAGTGAAGCAATGAAGTGTAAAAATAATAACAATAATAATAATAATAATAATAATAAATGGGCCTTACTCTCCATACATCTTTGGTTTGTTTCCAGTGCTGCTGTAACACTTAATTTCGCTGTGCAAGGATGCGTAAGTATGTTATATTAGGTAAATGAAAGTAAAATTATTGAAGAATATGATTAATGTGAGTGCAAATCATTAATGAATCCCTGGAGGTTTTAAAACAGCATGAAAGGTGCTGTCTATTGTTGAACAAGACACTGAATCCCTGTCAAAAACACTGTGACCTCTGACCTCCCTAAGGAGAACACAAAAACATACATTCTAATGGCCATGTTGGACAGTTTCTTTGTGCCATAGGTGAGATTAGCCTGACAGATGTCTTGCAGCTTGATGCTCAGACACTGAGAGTAAATCCCTCTGATTAAAGTGAACAGAACTGGGCCAGACTGGCCATGGTGCAGCTCTCATGTGCCCAGACATGTCTGCAACACAGCTACCCTTCATGGTTCTCCAGAGAGTGATCAGAAATAAGAACTTGTGCAATATTAAAGTCTCTATGACCAAGCGCTCTGTCTTCTGCCTGGCGCAAAGTGGCGGTCAGCGATAGTTTCCGACAATTGCAGAAGTCATTTTTTCACCCAGTGCCCAGGTTGTTTAAGTAGCAGATATACTTGCACCCAGCCGTGCAGACATGGGAGTGTTGGTCTTAAGGTGAGGTGTGGTCAGGCGCGCTGTTGGTGCATTGCTATCTGGAGGCAGCAGGAAGCAACTGCACCACTGACCGACAAACACTTGGCCTGTCAAGGCCACAGTGTTTTTCCTGCAATAAGGACACATCAGCTGCACCTACAAAGGTCAGGTCACAATGTGTGTACATTCTGCTTGTTTCACGATAGTGACGCACAGATCGACACCTCTGATGGTGGATATAGTCTATATTTATTTGTTAGAGCCTAAATACATAAGTATGTAAATGTAATGTAATGTCATTATATTGTTTGATGCAGATATGGTTGAATTATTTGAGGATTGTTGATGTTACATTTTTAATTGAATGTCAGCATTGTGTATCAGTCAGGAGGTGAGACTTTTCCTCTGTGTGTCAAACAGTTTCTGACTGTAGTATAAATGTTGTTTTTAAAGGCTAGAAACCAACTAATATGGACAGAAGCAGAATAAAAATCCTCACCACCTTCTACAGGGCCACCATAGAGAGCGTGCTGACGAGCTGCATCTCTATCTGGTACAGGAACTGTAACGCCTCAGACCGGACGGCCCTGCAGAGAGTGGTGAGGACAGCAGAAACAATCATTGGGACTTCACTCCTGTCTGTAAAGGACATTGCCCACAAACGCTGCCTGTCTAAAGCCTCTTGTGTGGTCAGAGACCCCGCCCACCCCTGTCACGGACTGTTTACCCTCCTCCCCTCTGGCAGCAGGTACCGAAGCATCAGGTGCAGAACAACCAGGTTCTGCAACAGCTTCATTCCCACTGCCATCAGACTGCTGAACTCTTCATTCCAGTAATTCTTCCATCCATCCTGTACCACCAAACCATTTCCATGTGCAATATAACCTCATATCTCATACAATGTGCAATTTAATATGTTCCTGTTACACTTACCAGAGTATTTATTATAATGCAGCTCAACCAGTGCAATAATCCTGCTCCTGTGCAGTATCCAAGTCACTTCATGTACAGCCTGCTATTTTTCTAATACTGTTATTATTGCCTCTTACTTTTGTATTTTTCTTTATTTTGTGATGGAGCCAATCACATCATAATTTCATTCTGCTGTGTTCCTATCTGGTGGATAGTCTGAATGACAATACAGTTCATCTTGAATCTTGAAAATTGAGTCGATCAAACTGTTCGATGGCTTCATAAACATTGCAGCTGTCTTACTGTGTTGGTTTGTATTTGCACACATAATGTGTATGGATAGTACCAAACTGTTGCATTTTAAATCCATGCTAGCAGCCTGGGATAATAATGTTCTTTCAGTTTGTAAGTCCACCTCTTTGATCAGGGTTGAAATAAGTCAACTGGTGGATGGATTTCCATGGTATATATATAATATTCATGGTTAGGATAAACCTGAATGTCTTTGGTACCACCACAGTACCACCAGCACTTTGACTTACCTGTTTGTTTTTTCCTGATCCTAAGAATGAGAATACATTAAAATGGATTTCAAGTGATGCTTCAGCCACACACAACCACATTTTGACACCATTTTAATAATTAAGACATACACTACCAGTCAAATGTTTGGACACAGTTTCCCATCCACTTGAATGGGAAACTGTGTCCAAACTTTTGACTGGTACTGTATATCCTCACTAATGATGGTCTGATTACATTGATATCCATGGGCAGTGCAGTTAATCCACAAATCAGGCAGGCTGGGTCATAAAAATCCATGTTCATGTGTGTGGAGATAACAATAAATAGCTTTCTGAAACACCAAATACAACATGCTGTCACACCCACTGGTAAAGGCTCGAGATGACATTGTTGTGTAAGCATGCCTTTGTATTTGACTCACCTGAGTGAATCTGTCTAATCATGGTGTGTAATGGAAAAGCAAACTGTAGCACACAGACCTTTACTTTCTTAAACTTTAAATTGAACATGAAGAAGCCTGACTCACGGCAGCAGAGTCAAGGCTGAGGAGCTCACTGCCATTTAATATATTTGTTTTTGGCTTGTTAAAGGAGAATCTTAGGATAGTGATTCTTGTAAAAGCACACAGCAATAACTAATGATGTGGCCTCTACAGCAAGGAGCACAGTCTCCTCATCTCATTTCATATATTTTTGCATCGGCTTGTTAAGCCAGATAGATTCATATTATAACACAGTGGCTCATGTAAAACAGTTTGGTTTGGTTTACAACAGGAAGTTTAAAACCTCTCACTATAATCAACTTTATTTGAGCTCTTTCCACTGACGTCTGTTTAGTCTTATGAGGACGATTCCTTTTGGTACAAAAACAGTTCTATCCGCTGTCTCAGACCACAATGGCTAGAATCTCTCAGATGATCATAGCCCATTAGTGAACATCTGATGACAGAAAGCTTCAGAATGGTTCAATTAAAGTGCTTTACAGATCAGCATCTGGCACCACTTCCCCAATCCAATAGTAAAACTAAGGGGGGTATGTTTGATGATGTGTTCATACCTGTAGTTTGGTTCATTTGGTCCAGAACAAATGTATAAAATGATAAATTGTCTCATTTGAGTTCTGGTCTGGTTCCTGTTCACGCTGACTTTACACAAATGAACCAATGAAAAAATTAAAAAGTTACAAACTGACAGGCACATCAACTATTGGACAGGATTATCATCCTGCATCATCAGTGCATCGCCAGGACCCATGTGATGAAGATGAAGCTGTGTAGTCTTTCATGCTTCTTTAAGTGTTTGATCGTTGATGTCAAAAAGAGCTCACCAAAAACATTTGATTCCCATCATGCAAATTGAAAGCTTGTCATGTAGAAAGACTAACAGGATAGAGACAGGGTGAAAGGGGGCGTTTTGCACATGAATGATGTGTTAATTACTGTGGAATCGCTGCCACACAGTTTTAATGCAATCTAATGAACTGACAATGACCGGGAGTGATACAAGCACAGAGGTTTTACCTGCTCTACCTACTGATAAGGGACAATACTATTGATATGAGACAATACTATTGATAAAGGACAGTACTAATGATAAGAGACAATACAACTGATAAAAGACAGTACTGCTGATAAGAGACAATACAACTGATAAAGGACAATACTACTGATAAGAGACAATACTACTGATAAGAGACAATACAACTGATAAAAGACAGTACTGCTGATAAGAGACAATACAACTGATAAAGGACAATACAACTGATAAAGGACAATACTACTGATAAGAGACAATACTACTGATAAGAGACAATACTACTGATAAGGAACAATACTACTGATAAGAGACAATACTACTGATAAGGGACAATACTACTGATAAGAGACAATACAACTGATAAGAGACAATACTACTGATAAGAGACAATACTACTGATGAGAGACAATACAACTGATAAGGAACAATACTACTGATAAGAGACAATACAACTGATAAGGGACAATACTACTGATAAGAGACAATACTACTGATAAGAGACAATACAACTGATAAGGGACAATACTACTGATAAGAGACAATACAACTGATAAAAGACAATACTACTGATAAGGGACAATACTACTGATAAAGGACAATACTACCGATAAGAGACAATACTACTGATAAGAGACAATACTACTGATAAGGAACAATACTACTGATATAAGACAATACAACTGATAAAGGACAATACTACTGATAAGGGACAATACTACTGATAAGAGATAATACTACTGATAAGTGGCAATACTACTGATAAGAGACAATACTACTGATAAGGAACAATACTACTGATATAAGACAATACAACTGATAAGAGATAATACAACTGATGAGAGACAATACTATTGATAAGAGACAATACTACTGATAAGAGACAATACTACTGATATAAGACAATACAACTGATAAAGGACAATACTACTGATAAGGGACAATACTACTGATAAGAGATAATACTACTGATAAGTGACAATACTACTGATAAGAGATAATACAACTGATGAGAGACAATACTATTGATAAGAGACAATACTACTGATAAGAGACAATACTACTGATATAAGACAATACAACTGATAAAGGACAATACTACTGATAAGGGACAATACTACTGATAAGAGATAATACTACTGAGAAGTGGCAATACTACTGATAAGAGATAATACTACTGATAAGTGACAATACTACTGATAAGAGATAATACAACTGATGAGAGACAATACTATTGATAAGAGACAATACTACTGATAGGGGACAATACTACTGATAAGAGACAATACTACTGATAAAGGACATTAGTAATGATAAGAGACAATACAACTGATAAGGGCAATACTACTGATAAGGAACAATACTACTGAGGTGCAATGTGACATCCCACATTGTTTTGTCTCTAAGTATGTCCGCTGTGTGTCTTCATAAAAAGCTTTGAGGGGCAGTGGGATGATAGCAGGTGTTTTGTCCCACCTTCAAGTGTAGTCATTTGGAACATTAAGAAGTACTTTCACCTTTAGACATAATGTGAAGGAGTTAACATATGTTCTTCAAACATATTTATTTCACAGCTCTTGCTGCTTGGCTGAAGAGACACACCAGAGAATCAGAGAACAAGAGAATAAATGGCCTGTTCTCCAAAGACCCATCCAGCATGTTCTGCCATCTGCAAAGTAATGACATATGAGGAACACGAGGACAGACCCACCCAGAGCTGAGACTCAGCAGCACTTGTAGAAACATATGGGAGAAAGAGGACGTAACAGCTGACTCTGCAACCAGTGTGGGTTCTTCTCAGTGACACAAGGACAGATGACATTCCTCTGCAGACTTGACTTTATTTATAACTAACAAAATAATAATTCAGCTTTTCAGCTTATGACATGTGTCTCACCACTCTGTCAGTCTTCAGTCTTGTCAGACACACTCAGGTCCAGAAAGTACTGCAGATAAGGGAGAGAGAGTTCAACACAAAACATCTGTGATAAATACCATGATATGACCATGATAACCATGAAGAACTCCATGTGGCTGTGGAAAACAAACCTGGAAGCCAACTCCAAGGCCATCGCACAAGTCATCATCAAGTGCGGCATATACACTGTCCCCACTGCTGTTCTGTATAGGCCTGAACCCCCTCAGCCAGATCATCGAGAGGAGTGGATATGGATACGAAGGTTCAGAGGTGGAGTGACCATCAGCCACCTCCTATACATGGATGACATCAAGGTGTACACCAAGAGTGAACGAGACATCGACTCACTGATACTCACTGATCCATCTGACAAGGATCTACAGCGAAGACATTGGGATGTCATTCGGCCTGGAAAAGTGTGGCCATATGGTGGCAAGGAGAGGGAAGGTGATCAGAACTGAAAGGGTGGACCTACCAGAAGGCAGGATAGTGGACATACATGACAGCTACAAGTACCTCGGTATCCCACAGGACAATGGAAACAATGATGAGGAGGCAAGAAGATTAGCCACAGCCAAATACCTCCAGAGGGTAAGACAGGTGCTGAGAAGCCAGCTCAATGGGAGAAATAAGATCCAAGCCATCAACACGTATGTCTTACCAGTCATCAGATACCCAGCTGGAATATTGAGCTGGCCTCAGGAGGAGATAGATGCCACTGATGTCAACACACCAAAACTCCTCACAATGCATGGAGGGTTCCACCCAAGTCCAGCACCCTGAGACTCTACTAGCACCATAAAGAGGGAGGATGAGGATTAGTGAGAGTCAGAGCCACAATCCAGGGTGAAACAAAGAGCATCCATGAACACATCAGGAAGATGGACCCGGGATGGACTAATCTATTAGTAGGTGTTGCTGCAAAAATATTTCAGGGTCCCTGTGATGAAAGTTTTGCAATACTGCAAAGTAAAAATATCTGAATTGTCCAACATTTTGAAACCATATCAAGTAAAATTACTATGAGATTACTGTACTTAAAGTGTCAAAAGTAAGTATTCTTGAAATTGTCCCTGTGAGTGATTTAAAAAAAATATTTTATTAATGTTGCTAATTATTACTTATTATTTTAGATGACCTATCATACATAAAAAAGCAGCACTCTACTGCCACACCTGTTTAACCTGTGTATAAACATTCAATATAATCCTTTATCCTGAGGATCAAAATCAGTTTAACTGAACTTTAAACCACATGAAGAATGCATGAAGAAATGAACATTCATCACAAACTGTGTGATGAATGTTCATCACACAGTTTCTTTCAGAGTGAAGAGGGACCACATTTCATTAAATAATGGGACACTGCTCATTTATATTGCCACATACCCACCATGATGTTTACAAGATGTACAAAAACAATATTCTTATATGACGGAGGGGTGAGTTTATGGGTTGGTTTCATTTATATTTGACACCAGGTTAATATTTGGGCTGTAAATTAATTTTGGATAACTCTTTAGAAATTTTATATGATTTCATTATTATATACCACTATTAAACAGCATGAACCAGAGTCTGTCAGAAGGTCTGTTACCCAGATCTAAGTTATAATTTGATGATACATGTTCTGGATTCTATGTTGTTTTAACCACATCTTTTAATCAGGAGCAGAGTCTGACCCGCTGGATGTTCGGTTTTTTAACTTTTCAGACTGATGGCCAACTTTCACTGCCGCCAGCTTAACCTTACTGGGTTTGTTTTTAGCTTTGTCGCTAGGTTAGCCGTTTGCCCTTTTAATTTTATTTGTGCTTTTAAACTTTTTTCTCCTGGATTTCCGTCCGACATGCCGCCACTCATGCCTTGGGAGGATTGTATACAATAACAGAACGCAAAATAAATGATTGCTGACCTTAAGGATGATATATGCCTCCCAAAAAGCATGTGAGAGGTTTTTAAACTTTTTTACAAACAAGGTCAAAGAAAAAAAAAAAAATTCCCCCCCGACCAAATTAAACTTACTAGTAGAGTTATCCATAGTCATTTTAGCAGCTTCGAACCCATTTCACTTACTGTTTTAACTGACTTAATTTCCCATATGAAGCCAACCACGTGCAGCCTTGATTTCTGGAGGATGTTATTGATACTTTTGGGTAGCATTTTATCGTTTATTAATAGTTTCCTAACAGAGGGCATATTTTCCCTCCATCCATCCAACCCCTTTTAAAGAAACCTAACCTTGACACATCTGTTCTTAAAAATTTTAGACCAATTTCTAAACTTCCTTTTTTTATCAAAAGTTGTACAGAAGGTGGTTTCTACCCAACTTTTAGCATATATGCATTTTAATAACATCTTTGAGAAGTTCCAGTCTTTTTAAAAAAAAATTTAATTTGTTTATTTCACCTTTATTTTACCAGGAAAGTCTCATTGAGATTAAAAATATCTTCTGCAAGAGCATCCTGGCCAAGACAGGCAGCAGCAAACAAACCAAGTTACAAACATACAGAATACATATATATAGCAATTTACACAGAAATAAATAAAAAATGTCATAAATTGAGATGAAACATCCATAATTAGTTAAAGACGTGAATATCAGTCAAAACATCTACAGCCTGATGTCTCTTCATCCAAGTCTTTTAAGAAGTCCTTGAATGCGTTCAGTGAGACCAGCTCCTCGAGATGAAGATCATTCTGCAACTGATTCCAGGCAGAGGGAGCAGCAAACTTAAATGACTTTTTTCAAAGTTCTGTACGGACTTTAGGGACAGTTAGTAGGAATAGGTCCTGAGAGTGAAGATTATAACTTCCCGTGGATTTTTGATTGATGTAGGTCAGGAGATAAAGAGGAAGCAGACCCACAATAGCCTTATAAATCAGACTACGCCAGTGGTTAAGTCTGTGAGTGGACAAGGCAGTCCATCCAACCTGGGCATACAATACGCAGTGATGGGTAAGGGCTTTTAAGTTGGTGATAAACCTTAGAGCTCCATGATAGACTGTGTCCAATGTGTGCAGCCATTGGGAAGATGCATGCATGTATAAGACATCACCTTAATCCAGCACAGACATAAAGGTGGCTGCAACAAGATGTCTTTTAGCCTCGAAGGAAAGGCAAGACTTGATTCTAAAATAAAAACCCAATTTTAGTTTGTTTTTTCACCAGTTGCTGAATATGAGGTGCAAAAGAGGGTTTTATCAATTATAAAACCCAGATATTTGTACTGAGATACTGATTCATCTCAGAGGCCTGGAGAGTGGTGATGGCTGGTTTTAGGGCCTCACACAGCACGGAGACCGCCCTCCTGAAGGTGACCAATGACCTCTTTTTAGCAGCCGACGGGGAGTTTCATTTGATGCCATTTTAATAGACCGCCTTGAAACCTGGGTTGGTCTCAAGGACACTGCACTTGGTTGTTTTTATTCATATCTTTTAAACAGAACCTTTTCTGTCACCATAGGTAATTACTCCTCGGCTTTACGAGCACATCTCCATAGCAACCAGGGGAAACAACACGCTAGACCAGGTGTACACCATAAGACGGGAGGCATACAGAGCCCCGCCTCCACCTGGGCTTCCCTGACCATATCTCCATCATGCTGATTCCTGCTCATCGTCCTGTGCTTACACACAATAAGCCCAAAACCATCACTGTGTGGCCCAGCACAGCTGTTCCCATGCTTCAGGACTGCTTTGAGCGAACCAACTGGCAGATCTTCAGAGAGGCTGCGACCAACAAGGACAGGGTGGACCTGGAGGAGTATGCATTATCTGTTTGCAGTTACATCAGCAAATGTATGGATGATGTCACCGTCACCAGGAAGATCACCATCCGCCCCAACCAGAAACCCTGGCTGAATGGAGAGGTGTGGTGTCTCCTGAAGGCGCAGGACGCAGCCTTCAGATCGGGAGACACAGGGGTACTGAGAGCAATGAGGAGGAATCTGGTGGCTGGAATTGAAAGAGCAAAGGCAGAGTACACTCGTAAAATACAGGGTCACTTTTCCACCAATGACCCCCGGACCATATGGAAGGGCATAAAAACCATCACTGACTACAGCAAGAGAGATGCTGAATGCCCCCGGGACCCATCTCTCCCAGATGTCCTTAATACATTCTATGCGTGCTTTGAAGCCTCCAACTCCTCCCCCAGCTCCAGGCTCACTTTTCCACCAGGCGAGCTGCCTGCTGAGGATGCGAGGAGAACACTGCAGCACATTAACCCCCGGAAAGCAGCAGGCCCAGACAATATTCCGGGAAGGGTTCTGAGGGACTGTGCTCAAGAGTCACAGGAGTCTGGACAGACATTTTCAACACCTCACTCTCCCAGGCTGTGGTGCCAGTCGGTGTGTCTTAAGACATCCACCATCATCCCCGTGCCCAAAAGTACAGTAGTAAAAAGCATGAATGACGCCCGGTGGCTCTCACTCCGATAGTCATGAAATGCTTTGAGCGGTTGGTCATGGCCCACATAAAAAACAACATTGACATCAACGTTGACCCACACCAGCATGCCTGCAGGAAGAACTGCCCTGCATCGGACGCAGTGTGTTCTGTCATCCACTATGCTCTCACCCACCTAGAGAGCAGGGACTCTTACGTAAGGCTGCTCTTCCTGGACTTTAGTTCTGCCTTCAATACAATCATCCCACAGACTCTAGTCAACAAACTACTGCTGCTCGGACACAAACACCTTCCCTCTGCAACTGGGTCCTGGACTTTTTGACACACCGGCCACAGACCGTGAAAATCCATGGCATCTCGTCCTCCCCCATCACCCTCAACACCGGCTCCCCCCAGAGGTGTGTCCTGAGCCCCCTGTTGTACATGTTACTCACATACGACTGCTCTCCTAAACACCTGGGCAACCGTATTGTGAAATTTGCAGATGACACAGGAGTTGTGGGTTTGATATCCCACAATGATGGGTCGTCGTTCTGGCAGGAGGTGAAAGATCTGGTGGACTGATGCGGGGAGAATAACCTCTGCATCAATGTGGGGAAGACAAAGGAGCTGGTCGTGGACTTTAGGAGGAGAAGCCACACCCCCTCTCCCCTTTTCATCGGAGGAGCAGCTGTGGAAATGGTCTATACTGCGGAGTCCACATTTCCAGGGACTTGACGTGGACCATCAACACCTCCAACATCATAAAGAAGGCCCACCAACGCCTTTATTTCCTCAGGAGGCTGAGGCTGGCAGGCCGGCCTCAACACCCCAGTGCTGGCAGCTTTCTACCGGTGTGTGGTGGAGAGTACACTCACCTACTCCATCACCACCTGGTATGGGAACTGCTCTGCTGCTGACAGGAAGGCGCTGCAGAGAGTGGTGAAAGCCGCTCAGAAGATCACTCACAGCAGCCTCCCCTCCATCGAGGACATTTACACCAGCAGGTGCAGGAGCAGTGCGGCCCGCATCATGGGGGACCCCACCCACCCAGCCCATAAGCTGTCTGACCCCCTCCCCTCGGGCAGGAGGCTGCGGAGCATTTAAGACCAGAACAACTAGGCTCAATCGCAGCTTCTACCCAGAGGCTGTAAGACTGGTGAACTGATACACCTTCACTGCTCTGCCCTGCTGTGCTGCTGTTTTAACATGCTGCTCTGTTTTTAACAGTTTTTAACTGCTTTTTTCTCTATAGTTATTTATTATATGCATAGCTATTCATTATTATAGTTATTATTATAGGTTTGAGTTATTATTTGTCATTATGTATTGATCTATTACTTATCAGTTTCTTTATTATAGGATTTATTGTTATTGTACGCTGCTGGTCCTGAGAACAAATTTCGTTTCATGTGAAAACATGCAATGACAATAAAGAACCTTGAACCTTGAACCTTGAACCAGCATTACCTGTGGTGTACTGCAGGGTTCAATTTTAGGTCCAATTATATTTTCTATTTATATGCTTCCACTCGGTCAGGTCATTCAGCATCACAATGTGTCCTTTCACTGCTACGCTGACGACACACAGATATACCTTCCTCTGAGACTGGCTGACCCTGGAAGCCTAGCTGCTGTGGTAGACTGTCTCAATGACATCAACAGAAATTTCCTACAATTAAACCAATCCAAGTCCAAAATCATACTCTTTGGTCCCCCAAACTCCATCAGTATTATCCATAATCACCATTATCCTCCTATATTTATTAATTTTTAATCTTATTTTTACACTCTTATTCTCTTGTTTTTATCATTTTTAGCTGGCCAGTGGGATGCCTTCTTCTTTTTTATTGGTCTCTGGTCTGAGATGTCATCTCTTATATTTATATTCTCTTTTCATTTTCCTTTATCTTTCTTGATTCTCTTCGACCCTCTTTGACTATTTTACCCCTTTGTTTTTGTCTTATTTATTCATGTTAACCATGTGGTGTGATGTCGTCTTCTTATTATCTGTTTATTACCCTCTATCTATTACTTACTACCTTGTTATATTGATTTACTTTATTTCGTCATCATTCCCTCTTGAATTTATTGACCATTACATTGACTTTGCCTCATTTATTGGTTTGTGTCACCCGCTGTGTATTTTGGAATTTTAGCTGCAATTTTAACTTTTTCAACTGTCTCAAATCTTGTCTGTCTTATGGTTTTGCACAAACATTCATCATGTTACCTTGAGTTTCCTGTCTTTGCTTGATTTGTCAAAGCACTTTGTAAACAGTCGTTTTTAAAGGTGCTATATAAATAAAGATTATCATCATTATTACTTCTTCCTACTCATTTTCAAGCATTGCTATTCTTTGGCTGGTTGTTCTCCTTATTTACTTGTTTTCATTTCTGTGTTCGAAAAAAATTAATAAATTTAAAATTCAAAAACTTAGGTTTGTTATTGTTGTTATTTTTGTTGTTGTTGTGTGTAGATGATTTTTTACCTGTCGGGTCAAAAGTGACCTCAGACAGTCTTATTACCATTATGATTTACAGTTTACATGGAAATATGGACAAAGGTTATTGAAATGTTTGGATCACTTCAGAAAATTTTACAACTTTCGAGTTGAAAAAGACAAGGCAACACAAAAACCCTAAATACAACACAAGGGTGAGGCGCGTTTAGCTCCGTCTCTAGAGTGTGGCCCCCTATACTGAGGCTGCAGTCCAGCGGCAGGCGAGGGTTTGATTCTGCCTGTGGCCCTTTGCCACGTCTCCCTCTTCACTCTCTCCCACATTTCCTGTCTCCATCACACAAATAGATTTATTAAATAGATATTAAAAAAAATACAACATAGGGGTTCAGTAAGAGCTACTTATCTGTGTCAGGGGATATGTGCAGAGGTCATGTGATGCCTCAAGAGGTAATGTTTTAATCACATTTATCAGTCTGTTCACTTGTTAGTTTGCAGAATATTTCAAAAAGTTCTTCACATCTTTCAGCTTGGAATGGAGGAGAGGTGATTAGAGGCGATTAGATATTCAACATTAAGGGTTTATGAAAGGTTTCCTATATTTTTGTCTAACAGCCCTCTTGAGAAAACAAAACATGATCAGTTGTCACTACGATCTATCGCTAATCAACACAGACATAAAAATCATCAGTAAAGCTTTATCCAGTAGAGTTGAAACTGTAATCTATAATCCACATCAAACAGGTTAAGAGAATCATTCATCAACTGGGTTAAAACACTACAACTCACCAAGAGCCACCATCACAATAAATAGATTAACATCATTGTGGTGGAGTGACAGAATCATGTGAAGTATAACTTTACATTATTGCATGAGATCACTGTTCACTGTGTATTCAGTTTAAACAGACAGCACCAGAGGTTTGTGTTACCTTAATGGAATCTGCTAGATGTGAACACTGCAGTTCCTGTCTGTATAAGACACTGACTAGTTCTGGTGAGCATGTACCTGGCTGAAGGTCCAGACTCAGAGGCAGTCAGTGTGGATCACACTGACCTGGAGATTAGGAAGTGGGAGAAGCAAGGACTGTGATGGATTGATGGATCTACCCCACAGAACAATGCTGTCCCTGGATAGACATTCAACAGCAACACTGCAAAGACAGATATATCAACCTTGACATTTATCAGCTCCTCCATTGAACTGCTTTAAGAATATCACTGTTGCCACAGCTCTGACAGCTTGGTAGAAAAGCTAACAAGATCACCCTGTAAATACAAACCAATATGGAATAATCCAGATTACCTTCTAGATAAAAAAACAAAACACTGAATGTCACTACTTGGAAAAACAAAGACATCACACAACTTCAGCACACAATACAGAACTCAGCTGTCATTCCCTTCAAAGAAATATCAGAATGACAGAACATTTTTCTTTCAATACCTACAATTCCAATCAGTCATGACTCACAGGATCAACTTAAAACAGGACAAAATTCAACCATCATCACTACCAGAGGCAAAAATAAAAATCCTCTAAATTATATAAACTCGTAATAGTGCTGAGATAATAAACTAGAAACAGTCTAAGAATGCACACTTTACTCCGTAGTACTAAAGTTTTAATAAAATAAACAAGAGGAATCTCTCGCTACTTCACTTTGAATGACAGGGCCTTTTTCATTGAGTTTGTATTCTGACCAAGTTGAAATGTGGGCATTTATCTGAAGTCCTGTAATGTAAACACAAAACCAAACACTAATGAATAAAATGTGTCGAACCCTCAAGTGAATTTGACCACATTTGATGCTATGGCAAACTTTAAACTACTTACAAAGATCATAATCAAGACATGCTGCAGGATAGCAACCAAAAACATTTCGTAGGAGACAATCCTGGTGGGCAAAGCCTGTAAATGTGAACAGTTTAATGAGCACCACTGCCTTTGCTTATGAGCTTCTTAATTGGCTGGTTGACCTAAAATAAACACACACACTTTAGTGTGTATGGCCAGTGTGTGTTATGCTCACAAAGGACTGTACATAGACTGAATAACAAAGGGCTGATTGGACCTCTTTCCACCCCGGTGAAATCCACCTATGTCTCCGGTTTACCTGGTTTTCATGTTTGCACCTTGGTATCCTGGTCCTGTTCTCTGCTACATGAACAAAAATAAACTTGTTAAAATGTGTGTGTGTGTTTGTGTGTTTGTGTGCATACGTATGTGTGTGTGTTGGAGAGAGAGTGACACAGAGACTTGAGCCTCCAGAGGTGAATCCTAGACAAGAATGAATTTCATCTTCTGCTCTCTTCACTACTGACAGCATTAGAAGCATGAGGAATGGAAGCTTATTGGTCACCACTGACTGGGTGGCTTACAGGATCGCCATCGATCCCTGGCTTTGGAGCACCATCTGCCACATCGGGCCAATAGGAGAGCCATCACTCATCCAGCTCCTCCTTCAGGTCTAAAGTCTCCCATTATTCAGTCAGGCCTTCAGAGAGCGTCCGTCAGCCTGGAGCTCTGCCCTGCATAAGTGAAGCAACAAGTGAAGTAAATGTGCTCATTGGTAGTCAGCCCTCATTTTATCGACTTCTCCAGGCTGCCTGATAGATGCTGCGCTGGGCAGACCACAAAAATGTTTGCTATGATTATTTATACATTATTCTATGTTGAAAGCAGTTATGGTTGTTAGCTATCACTGGCTATCCCCTCATTGACCAACCAGAGCCCCGACTTTTGTAAAATGACACACAAAATGCTTGGTGGAAAAGTTGGGCATGTGGCAGAAAACCCATCAGAGGTTCCTTAATTCATTCTTCACTTCCTTTAACATTACAAGAAGGGCTTTTTCAGCATTTCTATCAATTCCACATACTGAACAGACTTTCATGACAATTTTTATGTTCATCCTTAAACAGTTTTTGTATCCTGGGGGATAGAGACATCTGAAAAGCTGTAGGGGAGGGGGCTTAAGTAAGAAGGGTGTAGTGGGGAAGGGGTTCAGTACCCTGGTCATGTGACTAAATGTCAAAACTGGGGGTACTTTTTGGCTGAGGGCAGTGAAAAAGTCAGTGTCTAAAGTGAGAGGATGTATTTCTACATGTTTATTGTATCTTGAGGAGACTATTTTTTGAAATGTTGTTTTATAAAGATAACATTTTATGTTTGTGTTGAAAAATAGTGAATTGCATTTTCAGAGTTAAGTAAATCTTGCAAGAAATGCATGTATCTCCCAGGATACATTGCCCTAATCGAGGTAAAAAAAATCGAGGATTTTCTCTAATGCTGATGTTTTGAGGTCTGTAAAGTACAGAAAAGCAATAAAACTTAAAATTTTAATATTATGAACGCTTTGTTTTAATCTTAAATGTAAGTTATACTAATTATGCATTTTATGTTTTTGAAGTTAGTCACAGATAATGTACTAACACACATTCTACACTGGAAACTGAAGTGATTCTAGTTTTTAGACCCCGTGATTCAGATGTGTCCCAGACTTCATAGGTTCTTTCTTGCCCCATGATACACGATTCCACCTGGTTTCATGAAAATCAGGCTGGTAGTTTTTCTGTAATCCTGCTCAGAAACAGACAAACCAACAATTCAGACCTGAAGCACGATCTGCATGATCTTGTAAATCATGTAATTATTACACCTGAGGCCCACAACAGTCTGTCGCCCTGAGGAAGTTTGATAGTCCAGCCTTACTTTGAAGGGAAATTCCTGTATTTTAAATAAAAGGTGTTATATATTACATATATTTATGTAAATGTTTCTTACTCCCCAAAGGTTTTATAATTGGTCCAGTAGATCACCTCAGCCAGAAGCCCGTCACAGAAACACTGCAACGTAATTCTTTAAGCCACTCAGACCACAGAGTCATGTCCACTGAGAGTCAGTGTCAGACAGACTCCGGTCCCTTGGTCTAGAACACATGATCCAAAGTCTGGCTCAAGTGTATTAGGGCATGTCTGACTGTGTTTTAAATCTTTTACGGTGTTTCTGCTGTGTCATTGTAGGCCTACAGTCCTACATCATCTCCAGTAGGTTTGTCTGCAGAAGCTACAAGACACACCCGCTACATGATACATGCTGAGCAGCCTCTGTTTTGGTTTGAGTTTATTTTGTGGTGCCGTCACTGAGAGAACCCAAAAGAGAGTTCACTGCTAAGAGGGCTTTAATGTGACTCTTCTCCAAAACAAAGTCCACTAGTCTGGACTCACCAGAGGAATGAAGGATATATACTGTATTCTAATAATAATCATGTAATAATTAACACCATCATCGTTATTATTATACGTTATCTCTATGTTCATTAATAATATATGTTATACATGACAGGTAATTTATGGCCTGTTGAGCAGCGTCTGCTCTGTGAGGCTGTAACTATGACTACCTGTTGATGTTCAGCAGCTATATTTCCTCCACCCATCATGACAGGAAACAGCTGATGGGTTACGTCGGATGTATACCTTTAAGTCCTCCTTAACACCTCCATGAAAATATCATTCCTTTCCTGCTGAGGTGTAATGACTTTTGGCAAGGTGTCCTCAAATTGATGCAATGATGAAATGTATTCATCCATAACCCAGTTCTGCCTCCAGCTCTAATTTCAAAATAGGGTTATTTCCCACATATGAGCTGTGCAGTATTGCAGTAATTGGAGTGCTGGGCAGAGTGCTTAGTCTCAACATTAATATATGTGGACATTTAAACTGTCACCTCCCAAACCTGTCGGTAGCTGGACCAAAGTATATCTCACGTGTTCTCCTCAGCGGCTTCAAATGTTGTCTTCATGACCCTAAACCATGGGAACCAGCAGAAAAACGTTTTCATCAGAAGCAGTGAGCCCTCATAGGAATGAATGGAGCAGCGTTTGTGAATTGTATTTAGCTTTTCTTCATACTGCCATGACTTAGAGGTGCACACTGCAAAGAAATGACTATTAGGTGACCCTGATCTTATTCAGCACGATATTTAACAGTGAGCCAAATGGTAAATGGATTACACTCATCTAGTCTGACTGACCATTCAAAAAAACATTCTTAGAGCAATGGAACGGCCATTGGGAGCAAACTGGGGTTCAGTATCTTCCTCATGGACACTTGGACATGTAGACTGCAGGTGCTGGGAATCGAACCACCGACCTCCCTTCCAATAAGTGGACGACCGCTTCCTCTGAGCCACAGCCGAAACAAAGAAAACATAAAAGGATGATTTCATGTGATGACTTTCATGAACAACACTGGATACAATTCTGTCATGCAAAAAGTTGATCTGGAGAATAAGCATTTTCTTTAACTTTCAAAAGGCTATACATCAGAAACTATGACACTATGACATCCTGCCAACAATGGAGAAACAGAGTAAATCAATATGATCACTTTTTTAAGTGCTTTTTCATGACCTTTGAATTCCCTCTCAGTCTTGGAGATCCATGATTGGCTGATTAAAGTGCTGCAAAATCTGATATGGAGGACAGTGTAACAGAAATATTCATGCTCATAAGTGGCTCATATAGATGCACAAATAGTTAATGTTATAAACAACCACAACACAACTTGAATTCAAGCATTCAGTTTTACTCCACACATTCAGAAACACTAGAGTGATTTCTTAACTCCTACAGACCATAAAGGGGACATATTATGAAAATCTCACTTTCAGTGTTTATACACATCTAGTTGCTTATCTTTAGTCTCTACCAACCCACAAAGTGTTATATTTGGCCACTCAGTGACTTTTTAGTGAGCTTAATGAATGAGAAATATGTCGTTTTGACAGCCCGATCAGAAAAATAGGTGCTTTTTACGTCACTCTAATGTCCGGTTCTTGAGTATCTCCACCCCATACCTGAGTATCTCCACCCACACCCCAATATCACCTCCCACAGTTTTCGAACAAACTTGCCATACTCCACCGCCATTGTTATCTAGCAAGCACCGAGCTACAGGCATAATGTCGAAGGTACTTGCTAAGCATGTGAGCTGCGCAGTAGATGGTTGCACAAACCAACACAATAGTTTACATGGCCTCCCAGCCTCAGAGGACATAAGAGCTGAGTGGATTAACTTTATTTTTGATGGAAAAGTCCCTGCCAAGTTCCGCAAAAATCTCTACGTTTGTGCGAACCATTTCAAGTCCGACTGCTTCACCAACCTGGGTCAGTACAACTTTGGACTGGCCAGCAAGCTTTTCCTAAAAGAGGGATCCATACCATCAGTCCGTTGTGAAGCTGCAGAAGTGGGAAATGTAAGTATTTAAAATAAATTCTGCTGTGTGTTTCTGTGGTTGTTAGTATGATGTAATGTTTACAGCTGAGATAAACAATACATCTTATTATATATTGTGTCGTCTACTTGTTAATTGAGTGTTTGTAAGATGAACGTCATCTTGTCAACACTCTTGACTAACATTAGAGTTACATGAGAAGAGATTGTCGATGTTTCCTCTGGTTTTTTGATTCAGTAAAGACTCCCATTAAGCACCGCCATTTCACCGACCTCCGTCCCCCTCGTCTGCCCAACATGTCCGCTGTTACAGTCAGGTAACTAGCGTTTAGCGACGTTAGCATGTTGTGCTAGGGGTAAATGTGCTTTATGTCCTCTGTTACCCCGGTAAACGGACCGTGTGGATGTAAAGTATGTTTGTAGCTGTGACGTGACCAGAGCAGGCTGACTGTAATAACGGAGCAGTAACACTGTCGCTCATAAATGTAGGATATGGAGGCATATCTGCCGCCCGGTGAACTGTATACACCGGCCTCAGAACCTGAGAGCATTAGCATCTCCGTTGTTGTTGCTAAGTTGTTAGTGTCATCAACACTATTTCGCTTGCTTGGAAAACATTTATTTCTCATTTTAACGCTTGAAGGTGACATATTATACCCTTTTATCACAAGTTAATACAATTTCTGTTAGTCTTAATGAAATGTCTGCGACAATGGCGGGTTTAAATATCAATGGAATCAAGAAGAGAAGGCTGCAGCGGTGCTTGATTCCATTGATATTTAAACTCGCCATTGTCGCAGACATTTCATTAAGACTAACAGAAATTGTATTAACTTGTGATAAAAGGGTATAATATGTCACCTTTAAGTAGTTCAAGTCAGGTCAAGTCATTTCAGCACCAGATCACACCAGAGGTTACATTATGACACATTCTAACAGAGCATTACTGGACTGTACTCTCTCCTGTCTGAAGACAGGATTCCTGTAGGTCAAATCCAAAAATCACTGCAGTTATTACAAACTAGCCCTCCCAGACAAAATGCCATCAGTATTCCCAGACGAGGAGGGTAATACACTTTTTGTGGTGCCCTGTGGTAGGCAAACTTATTGTTCTAAATGGCATTAGCCTTTGTCAAATCACAAGAGATGGTTTTGTCATAGAAAGAATTTACCCTCGGGAAATAACATAAAAATAGTTACAGCAGGAAGACTTGCTCAGCCTCTGTCATCATACAAAGAGCTGGCTGGTGGGAGACGTAAGACAAAACTAGAAGCACCATGGTTCAGTCAGATGCAGAGTAGCCGTTGGTAATAAATAAATAAATGAGGGTTTTCCTCATCTTTCTTTCACTATATTTTAATAAAAGGCAGCAAACATTGGAGAATACGTACAGGAAGTACAATTTGTGTGTCAAATTTTAGAGTGGCATGTACTTAAGTGGATAGCAATATAGTGATATGAGCTTACATGAATTTATATTTAACCTTAATTTACCTTGATTAAAAAGGGGCACCACCTGATAAGTAATAAAAACAAATTTAATATTCAGTCAAACATCTGAGATCATAAGTTCCGAGTTAAATTGATCTTATTTCTCATCCATCAAGGAAAAACCAAGAACAATGACTTGAATGAGAGGATGTATTGAAACAAACAGTAATGAACATGATATAACTATGAAGGGATTATGGAGATTAAAACCAGGTTGAAACACAGATTAATATACTGATTAACTAACGGACAATTGTTTAAAAGAAAGAGCAATGGTGAAAGAACAGGGAATGATTGAATGGTTTCAGATCTGTAAAAAAAATGTGACTAAGAAAGGGTAACGGGTTTGTTCTTATGAATATGACATCAGTTCCAATGTAAGTAAAGCAGAGAGAGAGGATGATGTTTTACTGGGCAGAAGTTCTGCAGCGATCCAGGCTGGACTCCCGAAATCGCTGGTTGCCGTCTGCAGCTGGACACGGGAGATTCCTATCAGCTGATGGAGTCTGGAACAGTTGACTCTGCTACCGCATGTGGGTTCTCTCAGTGACGTGATGGCGTTTGTAACTGTCTTTATTTTACTCTACTCGGTGAGAAGATGACAAGGATGCAGGTGGATGCCCCCCTCGTGTCCTGGATCGTGGACTATCTGACTGGCAGACCACAGTATGCTTACAACACTGTGTGTCAGACAGAGTGGTCAGCATCATTGGAGCCCTGCAGGGAACAGTCCTCTCTCCCTTCCTCTTCACCCTGTACACCACGGACTTCAACTATAGGACAGAGACTTGTCATCTTCAGAAATTTTCTGATGACTCTGCTATAGTTGGATGTATCACCAAGGATGAAGAGTCTGAGTACCGCGCTGTGGTAGATGACTTTGTCAGTGTGAGCTGAACCACCTGCAGCTCAATGTGACAAAGACCAAGGAGCTGGTTGTGGATCTGAGGAGGACCAGGACACCGGTGACCCATGTTTCCATCCAGGGGGTCGGTGTGGACATTGTGGAGAACTATAAATATCTGTCTACATAGACAATGAACTGGACTGGGTGAGGAACACCGAAGCCCTTTACAAGAAGAGCCAGAGCCGTCTCTATTTTCTGAGGAGGCTCAGGTCCTTCAACATCTGCTGTACGATGCTGAGGATCTTTTATGAGTCTGTGGTGGCCAGTGCCATCCTGTTTGCTGTTGTGTGCTGGGGCAGTAAACTAAGGGTGGCAGACGCCAACAGACTCAACAAAATAATCCACAAAGCCGGTGACGTTGTCGCGGTGAAACTGGACTCTCTGGAGGTGGTGTTATAGAGGAGGATGCTGGGTAAGTCGCAAAGCATCCTGGAGAATGTTTCACACCCCCTTCATGATGTGCTGCATGGCCCAGCATCAGAGCTCACGGAGCAAAAGACTCGTTCCACCTAAATGCACACCAGAGCACCACAGGAGGTCCTTCCTGCCTGAGGCCATCAAGCTCCACAACTCCTCCCTCTGATTTAATCACTTGATTTTACACCTTGGACTTAAATTAGTAGCGGCTGGCACTTTACTGGACATTACACACTCTGTAACTTACCTTACATTTGCACATTTGGCTGTTTGCACTAATGTACTATAGTATATATTCATATTCATATTCTATTCATTTCTATTCTTGCACTCATTTATTGTAATTATTCATTTGTACGTTGTTCATTCCATTTATTTCAATTTGTTCATTTATATAATCTAGCTTTCTATTTAGCTTTCCTTTCTAACATTTTTCAAGGATAATCTGTAGCAAATCAATTTCCCCACGGGGATCAATAAAGTATTTCTGATTCTGATTAATGCACAACTAATAAAAAGAAACTTAAACACACAAGCTTTTCAGCTTTCAGCTTCCTCATGTCTCCAGTCTCTCTTAGGCTTCTGCAGTGTCACCATCATCCACTGCAATCAGAGAGAGCAGTTAGTCCATCACCAAACATCTGCATCATCACCACTATCTCTCTAACCCCGCTTACCTGAGCCGCATCTACACCCTCTCTCACCTGCTGCTGAGCACAAAACCATAACCCCAATACCACATACCCCACCACCCGACTTAGGCCGGGGAATACATCCAGCCTAGCCCACCCCCAGTGCAAGAGAGGAAATCAACCACAGCCATCTGAGCCCCCGGCCTATTGAACACCTTGAACTTAAAGGGCTTTAAAGCCAGATACCACCGTGTGATGCGGTGGAGCCACTGGAGCGGGACATGGTCTGAACAGAGGGAGAAAGAGCGTCCCAGCAGGTAGTAGCACAGGGCGTCTACCGCCCACCGGATTGCCAGACACTCTTTTTCCACCGTGCTGTATTTTGCCTCCCTCTCTGAGAGTTTTCTGCTGATGTAGAGTACTGGACGGTCGCCCCCCCGCACCTGCTGGGACAAAACAGCCACCAGCCCTCTGTTGGATGCATCAGTCTGCAGGAAGAAAGGGAGAGAGAAGTTAGGAGTGTGTGTGCAGGGTACGGCTGTGGCTCAGGAGGTAGAGCTGTCATTCTCAGAACGAAGGGTCGGTGGTTCGATCCCCTGCAAGTTGAAGTATCCTTGAGCAAGATACTGAACCCCAATCTGCTCCCCGGGTGCCGTAAAGGCAGCCCGGGTGCCGTAAAGGCAGCCGTAAAGGCCATTTTGTCCTTAGACTCTGGAGACAAGGGGTTCTGCCAGTAGCCTTTGGTTAAATCCAGTGTCGTGAAAATGCGAGCGGTGCCTCACCGATCCAGGAGCTCGTCGACCCGGGGCATGGGATAGGCATCAAAACGTGACACACCATTTACTTTTCTATAATCCACACAGAACCATATAGACCCATCCTTCTTACCAACCAGAACAATGGGGCTACACCAGGCCCAGCATAGACAGCTGCTGGTGATGTATGATCATTGTCTGCTGTGCAGTATTCATGCATCACACACAGTTCATACAATTTTTTTGTTTTTTGCAAGATGGCACTGCATGAGTGGCTGCCTGTTGCTGCAGCTCCAGTAACTTTTCTTTGCTTTTCTTCTTTTGTGAACTTTTGCGTGTTTCTTACTTTACTTTTTCTTTTTTTTGTACACCATCTCCATGACTGTCTCACTATGGATGTGCAAGTAGGGAGACTGATGGCTCACCTCTTGCCATCCTTTTTTGGACTCTTCTACCACTACATCAGGTGAGCCTTCAGCCATGACTCAGCTGTCCTATACCCGGGAACAGCTGTTAGCTCTGAGGAACGCACCGATAGTCTGCACAGAGCGACCCGACATCCCGCGGAGCTGAAGAGGAGGAAGAGGGGATGCAGAGCCGGAGTCCAGCGTCGGATGAGGAGGAGACGGTATGTAGGGTTTATACCGTCTCTTCCTCATCCATTATCATAGGGGAGTGTTTGATCTCTCCCCATTATGATAGAGGAGCTAACGGCGCTGACCTGGCATCCACAGACTGGGATGTGCTCTGTGCATCAAATGGGGAGGACGTTGATGGTCTGACCCACTGCATCAATGACTATAATAACTTCTGTGTGGAAAACACTATACCAGCCAGAACTGTACGGTGTTTTCCAAACAATAAACCATGGGTCACCCCGGATGAAGAAGAGGGCTTTTAGGTCTGGGGACAAGGTGATGCAGAAGACGATCAAAAAAGACCTCAAAAAGAAGATCAGAGAGGGAGGGATGCATACAGGAGGAAGATGGAGGAGCGACTGCAGCAGAACAATGCAAGAGAGGTCTGGAGAGGACTGAAAGCGAGGCACATAACAGGAGCAACAGGTGAGGTCCAGAATCTGGTGATCAAGGATGGGTGAATGAATTAAATCAATTCTTTAATCGATTTGATTCATCTCCCTCCCCGACTCACCAGAGTATGGACCAGCCATGTCCCAGTGTGTCCCAGCTAGGCCCTCTCTGGCTACCTAACACCTCAGCTGCAGCCTTACCACCCCCCTCCTCCCTCCTCTCCACTGACTTCATCCCCAACCCCCTCTCCCCCTGCAACCACCAACTGGAGCCACCCCCCACTGCAATCCCACTCTCTCCATAACAATAGATCAGGTGAGGGAATTCAGGAGGATTAGACCAAGGAAGGCTGCAGGTCCAGATGGTATCACCCCCAGACTGCTCAGAGATTGGGCAGACCAGCTATGTGAGGTAGCTGTGCATCTGTACAACCTCAGCCTCAGTCTGGAGAGGGTACTGTCAAAGATTTCCTGTGTGGTACCTGTACCAAAACATGCGTACCCCAGGGAGCCCAACCACTTCAGACCTGTGGTCTTGACCTCCCACCTGATGAAGACCATGGAAAGAGTTCTTCTTCTTCTCAACCACCTGCATCCCCTGGTGGGCTCCCAACAGGATCAACTTCAGTCTGCCTATCAGCTAGGTATTGGAGTGGATGATGCAGTCATATACCTGCTGCACAGATCCCTCTCACACCTGGAGAGTTCTAGGAGCACTGTGAGGGTCATGGTTTTTGACTTCTCCAGTGTTTTCAACACCATCAAGCCTTCACTGCTGAGAGGGAAGCTGGAAGGGGCAGGAGTTGACCACAACCTGACTGCATGGGCCATCAGTCCATCATGACTGACAGACCACAGTACGTGAGGCTGAAGGACTGTGTGTCTGATGTGGTGGCCTGCAGCACAGGAGCTCCACAGGGAACAGTGCTCTCCTCTTTCTTACTTACATTATACACATCAGACTTCAGACACAACACAGGTCACTGCCATCTCCAGAAGTTCTCCGATGATTCAGCCATTGTCGGATACATATCAGAGGGGAATGATCTGGAGGACAGGAACACCATCACAGACTTTGTGGACTGGTGTGGGATCAATCACCTCCAGATTAACACCACCAAAACAAAGTAGCTGGTGATTGATCGTCGCAGGAGGACCTCCCTTTTTACACCGGTTAACATCCAAGGGTTTGGATATTGAACAAGTGAACTCATCCATTCTCATGTCACCAGAGAGAGCATGCTCGCATACAGGAGGAGAAGATCATCCTCTATGAAGCTGAGATTGAAAGCCTGAAGCATTCCTTGAGGTTTCCAACATGAAGCAGGAGTGCACCCATTCTAAGGAGGAGTTGGAGAGGGAGAGAGACACTCTGCAGAGTCAGATTGATGGCCTGCAGGTGGTCATGAAGATGTTGCAGGCTGCAGTGGAGCGACAAGAGGGAGTTCTAGTGGCGAAGGAGTGAGAGATGGTGAGGAAGGTGCAGTCAACCCACGAGGAGGAGTTGCGTAAAATTGCAGCCCTACACGGAGAAAAGTTGGAGTTAGCAGACTGTCTTGCTGCTCTGGAGAAGAAGATGGCGCTGCAGGATGCTGCAGACCACACCCAGAAGGAGGCATGGGAGGAGCGTCTTCACAGCGCCCAACGTGGAAAGGAGTCTGCTCGCAGGGAACTGCAGAATGTGAGAACCAAACTACAGCAGCAAAACCAGGAGCTTGGTGTCCAGTTGGGGAGACTTACTCATTCTGAAAGTGACCTCAGAGAGACACTGGACCAGGTCAGGGAGGGGCTGAGGACAGCCAGAGCCGAGGCAGAGAGGAGAACCTCAAGGAGAAGCTGCAGAGAACAGCGGAGGCCCAGAAGACAAGGAAAACCCTGACTGAGAGGAACGAGAAGAAGCTCCAGGATAACGTCCAGCTGCTGGAGGCAAAGGTCGAGGAGCTGAAACTGGAAGTTGCTGCAGCCAAGAGATGTGCATCTTTCTCAGAGGAGAGAGTGCTAAGCTCCGCAGACAGTTGAAGGAGCAACAGCAAAGGCAGAAGGAGTTCAAAGGCCTCCTGTTTGGCGGCCCTGGTCCCGAGAGTGCTGGCCCCGCCTTCATGACCATACCCACTCCTTTCCATGGATCTCAGACACCACAGTCCACCATACTAGAAATGGAGCATCAGAGGCAGCTGTCTCTGCTTCATCAGAGGATTTCTGACCTGTGAAAAAAAACAGCAGATGCAGCTGGAAGAACTGGGATCTGTGGTTTAGAGGGACCCAAAACATTTAAAATATGTCATCCTGTATTATAACTTTCAGAACACCAGCAGTTCTTCTTGGTTTATTTCCATTGTTTTTTCAGCATTTGTCTTTGGAATGTCGTCACACTTGGTCAAACCTCAACACTGTTAACTGATTCTGACATCCTCAGGGTTTGATTTTGTATCTAGATGTTTACTGTTTGCAGATGTGTGCCTTTATGCCACTCTCGAAAAAAATGTTCATCTGAGTTTGTTCACTACAGGCTGGGAATTGCAGTGTTTCTACAGACTTTTGAAGTCATTGCCAACAAGTTTAACTTGAAGAATCACATTGAAACAATGATGTAAAGATCACATTTTTCAGATATTTGTGGTTATTTTATCTTTAGACGCAAAGTAACCGCAATGGTTAACAAAGTGATATCAGAAGGTCAAAGAAAATCTCTGCTTCTGCAGACAGTGTCTCATGTGGCTGTCAGCAGCAGCACACATTTCTAATATGATCTTACCTCCTTCTTCTAACGTTATTGTTATATTTAAAAGTGGATTTTAATTCCAAGATAGTTACAGTGTTTATAACAGGAATATGGCATATTTCAGTAAGGCTAATGACATTTACTGGTAAGATTAAGACATGAGTCACACAGTCACAGACACAGTCACATGATACTGAAAATTTGGAAATAACAGTGCCTTATTTATCACTTTTAAGGAAAAAAGTAGCACCATTCACTAGTTGTGATATTTTAATTTCTTTACTTTCAAACATCAATTTCTGTAATTTCTCAGTGGTAGAGCAGTCAACCACTTATCAGAAGGTCGGTGGTTCGATCCCCAGTCCCTGCAGTCTGCATGTCAAAGTGTCTTTGGGCAAATAATGAACCCCAGTTTGCTCCCAGTATCAGTTCCATTGGTGTGTGAGTGTTTGTGTGAATGGTTACTGCTCCCAATGAGCAGGTGGCGCCTTGCATGGTATGAATGTCACCACTGTATGAATGTTGGTGTGAATGGATGAATGCTGGCTGGTGCTGTAAAGCTTTGAGTGGTCAGTCAGACTAGAAAGGTGACATGTAAGTACAGTCCATTTACCATTTAATTATCTAAACACAATACCAAATAGGCATCACAATTTAAACATTTCTTTTTAAATTACAAATAAATACATTTTATCTGATTTGAGTAATGTATCTAAGTGCATGTTATTTGGTTTTAGTAATTAGCTCATACAACTACCTGCAACAGCATACTACTGCAAACTACAATAGATGAATGCAGTAGTAGGCCTATGTGGTAGTAGAGTTGTCTCGGTGGTGCCATTTTGACACCACCATACTGGTTTATACCGCTTGTCGTCACTGAGCCACTCAAGGGTCTAAGAGCTTTCAAAGTCGGCATCACTACATAAACTTAAAAATTCCTCTCAGGTGTTAACTGCACTTGGATACGGTAACGATGGAGATCCTATCAAACAAACACAACATAATTAACAAATGCCCTACAAATACAGCGTGGTTTGGAAATATAAAACATACCTACAATACAAACACAATTTATTTCTAATTTATCATGCCTCAGAAACAAATGCAGCATTTTGGAATAATCATTCCGGTGTGATTCCTCACAAATGAGGCAGATGGTCATGTTTACCCTGACCCCTTTCCCCCTTTGAGGCAAACGCTGATGCCATGCTCCAGCATGTTAATGTGATCCATCGATTGTAAAAAGACAACACAAAATATGGAAATGACATTTGTTTGCCAGATGGTTTAGTGAAGTGCTAATTTCATGCTACACATTTTGAATTACTCGCAATTCTTTTGCAACTTCATTTATTGCACTGATTGTATCATTTTGCCTCTGAAGAACAGCCTCTGTGAGGACACAGCTGCTGCAGGTTGGGGCGCATGAAGAGGAGTGGAGACACCCGGCGCACACCTTTCCTCTGCAGCACCACCGCTGACCCCGCTGGAACATGCAGCAACTACAAAAGAGAAACTATTAATAGAGTTCAATGTCTTTGTGCACAAATGTGTTAACACAACCTGAAAGTATCTGGTTTACACTCGTTTAAAACAAATGAATACAATCTTCCTACCTGCGTCATGGCATCCGCCCTGCATGAAATCTGTGTCCTCCTCCGTCTCCGTCACAACTCAGGAGAGATTCCCCAATTATGCCAGCTTCTGATCAAATGGCGTGAGCTCCTGTTTCCCGACTCCACCCCCCGTGGCACACAGACTCCACTGGTGTAACGCAATGCGCTTCTTTGCGTCTACTTTCAGGTGGGACCACTTCTTTTTGACCTCTGCCACAGTCCAACCTTCTGAGGCAGCAGCATTAATGGCTTCAGTCACCTGCTGTCATTGTAGGGCCTTTCTGGTGTTTGTTACAACAGCAAAGTGTCCTCCAAAGAGTGTTGCCTTTCTTGTTTCCACCTCTCCGACAAGAACTTCAGCTTTACATTGTGTGAAATTTCTTTTTTGTGCCCGTTTCTCCATAATGCTCATGATCCTAATTTATTCAGTAATCATGAATATTAATCAGGGGCATTTCACTGGCTTTTTATAGGCAACTGTGGGCGTGTTATGAAGCTCGCACAGGTGTGCCATATTTAGAGAAGTTTGTGATGTATAAAGGGAAATCAGCGTACGACGTGATTTCAATACGACAAAATCATATATTTGTCCATACGCCACCTTCTGACACAAATCCTACGCAGTTTTTTTTGTGCGTATGCATGGGTCAGAGTTGCCGTGGAGGACCGCACATTCTCCCGTCAAGTTTGCTTTTTATAAATCCCATGGATTGCGTAGAAAGCAGTGTACACCTTCTTTCGTGCGTACGCAGCGTTTATAAAGGAGGCCCCTGATCTGCAGGTCCAGTCAGAAATCTTTGAATAAACTGGAGCTTGAAAGCTGCCCCCTGCTAGCCAAGTGAACAAGTCCATGTCCCCCCTCCTCCTTGGGCAGGAAAAGGACACTCTGTAGGATGCAGTGCAGATGGTCCCAGAAGAAATCCACCAGAACAGCCTGCACTCTCGACAGCAGGTTTACAGGAGGGTTGAAGCACGCCAGCCGGTGCCACAGCATGGAGGACACGAGGTTATTAATAACAAGGATCTGACCTCTAAAGGACAGTTTTGGTAGAATCCACTTCCATTGTTTAAGTCGGTCTTCAACTTCTTCTAAAAGAAAATCCCAGTTCTTAGAAGAGAAGGTCTTGTCTTCAAGATAAACTCCGAGATATTTCATCCCTTCTCTCTTCCACACCAGGCCCCCCGGTAAAACCAACCTACTGCTCCGTCTGTCACCAACTGCTAAGGCTTCACTTTTTCTCCAGTTGACTTTAGCAGAGGAGAGTTTTCCAAAGTTTATTACATTTTCATTTAGAACATTAACATCATGTTGAGTTTAGACAAGAACAATTATATCATCGGCATATGCAGACAATTTAAAACAATTTTCCCACCCAGGAAAAGAGAAACCAGACAAATGAATCCTCAATTGGGTAAAAAAAAGGTTCTATGGTCAGAGAGTATAACATACCCGACAGAGAGCAACTCCCCTCTGAACTTTAAAGGGAGCATTCAAACCACCGGTAACTTTAAGTACACTCTCAATGTCACTGTACAAGACCCGGATCTTGGCTATGAGACCAGAGCTGAACCCAAAAGCTTGCAGCGTCTGCTACAAGTACTGGTGTTCAACTTGGTCAAAAGCATTTTCTTGATCTAGAGAAATCAGACCAAGTTCAAAGCCCAGTGAACCAGAGAGGTCCAAAATGTCCCGAATCAGAGTAATGTTGTCAGATATCAACCTGCTGGGTACACAGTATGTTTGGTCGACATGAATGACATGCTCCATCACTTTTCTTAGTCTCATTGCCAACACTTTATACAACAATTTATAGTCTGTACAGAGTAAAAACACAGGGCGCCAATTCTTAGTGTCCTTGGAGGCCTCCTTTCTTTTGGAGGTGGGTGAGGACAGCTCTCCTGCAGTTCAGAGGCAGCCACCCCTTATTCAAACTGTCCATCAGAACACACAACAAATCTTCACCGATAACAGGCCGAAAAGTCTTGTAAAACTCTGCAGGGAGACCATCTATCCCAGGAGCCTTCCCACTCTGCAGGGCCTCCTGCAGCTCCTGAGCAGAGAGCTGGACCTCCAGCTCTGCATTGTCCACCTCAGAGACTTGAGGAAGGCCTTCATAAAAGGACAGCGCCACCTCTGGTTCCCCCTGGAACCGTCTTGTAAAGCTCCTGATAAAAGCCAACAGTATATTGACGAATTCCAGCAGACTCCTACAGCAGCTGCCCGGTGTCACACCGCAAGGAGTGCATCAGCCTCCTCTGGCCATTCTTTCGTTCCAGACCAAAGAAAAATTGAGAGGGAGCATTCATTTTTACAATGTTCTGAAAGCGAGATCGAACCTGAGCACCCTGAGCAGAAATACCCAGCAGGTCAGACAGAGTTGATTTTTTGCTTTTGAGAACTTTAACTTGTTCTCATTCTCCTGTAGAGTCTGCTAAATCCTGCAACTTCACTACTTCTCTCTCCAGAACTCTCATAGTCCTGGCCATGTCTTTTGTGACGTTACGAGTGTCACTCAGAGAAAGAGATAGATAGATAGATAGATAGATAGATAGATAGATAGATAGATAGATAGATAGAACCACTTAAACCCCAGTTAATTTGTTCGGCTCATTCAAGTCAGGTGTTGGACTTTAATCCTGGCTTTTCTTAGCATCCTTTATGAAACAGGCTTTATCAGGCTAGTTTTATATTTACTGTATATAATGATGTAGCTCCTAAAAAAACACTGATCCAGCACCAGAGAGCGACTAGTTGCAGATACTAACTTACTCCCATTAAAGAAGACCTAACCCAATCCAAAACATTATTTATTCTACCTTGATTGAGGGGAGCACTGGAGGAAGTGGTTGAAAGTGGTGCCTCATGGCCGTCTTCGCCCTTTCCCCGAGGGGTCAAATTAACATACTCCTCTTCATCACTTGACATGCCCTGATCTTGTGAGGAATCAACCTTTTCTAGGGAAAAATATAAGAGAAGAGGAATAAAAGGAATAGCGTCAGTAATTGAGGCCTTTAGACATAAACAACAACTCCATTTGAATGGAATGAGTCAGGTGCACATTAAATCAAAATAATTTAGTATCTGAATGTTATACATCACATGGACATACACAACATATTCTATGGGGAAAATATGAAAAAAATATAGTTAACGTGACAGACCGTACATTTGTATTCCTCCAATTTGAAACATATTGATATGGTTCTTCATTTCTAGACTTACCAAATACAACATAAAAAGTACTTGACTGTATCGATATTCTCATAAGACAAGAACCATGGGCTGCCCTACCATTTGAATTCAATACATTGCACTAATATATCCATACCTTCAGGGTCAATCACAATGTCATCAAGGGTTTGACCTTTATACTGTGAGAGTCTCCACTGCCAAAAGCACTTTGGTCATTTTTGTGAGTTGAAGTGTTGAAGTGCTGGCGGTAATACTGCCTGTGCACACGAATATCATGACCCAGAAAGTTGGCAAGTTGGTCTGCTTAATTTTTTTTAAGATTAAGTACCTGAGACATTGTTGCTATGTGCTTCCAGAGACTTGTTGAGGTTGAGACCTCAGGATGTTTGGCACCACTCTCCCATGGAGAGTATGTATTGTATGTCTGGATGTATTCTCCCCCTCTGTAAGCTAATAACGTTCCTGGTCTAGCAAACATGTAGATGTTCTCTTTGGAGACTCCACACACATCATGAGTGTCAGCTAGGAGCTCCACAGCTGAGACCATTGATGGTTATAAGAGCACACGGACTCCTCTTCCTGGTTTTCTCCTGATATCTACTCTGGTGAAGGCATGTGACCATGTCCTCATTGAGTTCGGACTTTTTCCGTGTTTTGAAAGTTGCCAACTCCATTCTTGACACCTCGCCTTCTCTTCTTCTGTTGAAAATGATCACTTGAGCAAGTGTCACTTTGGCAAGTGTTGCATAGTTGTTTGCATAGAGACACAGAGTCAGCATTCTTTCAGCAACAAATTTAACATTCTCCATGTGAAAGTCCAAACGTTTGACATCTTGGGTGAAAGGTAATGTTGTGCATTCCACTTTGACTCTCTCACAGTGGTTGTTGTGCCTCTGGTAATCAATCCGTTCCATCTTAAATTTTTAATAGTCTTTAATTCTGGTGCGAACTTTACAAGCCAGTCTCTGTCAACAGAGGACAAATTGTCACTCTCTACAAGCTCACAGATTAAACCAAGACTATTGCCTGTTTTGCAAGCTAAGGTAGATTTACAAGAACGTGTTGTTCTCTGGATTGTACCCAGCAAACTCTTTCAATGCAGATACCATGTGATTGAAGGATAGATGAGTTCCTCTGCCTTCCAGATAGGAGTATTCTTTTGAGCCACAAGTAATAGTTGCCCAAGTTCTCGAAGTCTTTGTCTTATGTAGTCATCTTCCTCTTCCTTGGGGTGTCCTTAGGGCCGACTGTGGTGTTTCTTTTTACTGGGCTTTCTGCATCATCTTGTTTTGCTGGATATAACGGGATGTCACAGAGCAGGCAGGGGCTTTTTGACAACTGGATACAGTGGTGTCTTTTCAGGTTCAGAGGAACTTCCGGCTTCAGAGTCTGGAGCACAGTTAGAATCTGTGTGATCAGACTCATCAAGGCAAGTTTCCATATATGTTATGTAAATGATTCTGTTAAATAACATAGGTCATCTTTCACAATACTAAGTGCTATGCACTGTGTTGATGCATTGGACTATTACATGAACATGATTTATTTTAGCTGAGGGATATGGCATATAAAGGCTATATTTATCAAAGACACAAAATTAAGAACTTCATACAAATATAAAAATGTACACTACTGTTATTACACAGCAGTAAAATACCTGTCTTTTTCTTAAACTCCTTTTTGAGTCATCCACTGGACGATTCCCAGATCTTTGACAACATTACAACGTCCAAGAGGTTGAGTCAGGTTTTATGATCCTACCTGATGTCTGTCACTGTCATCAATAGTCGGCTCACTGACATCAGGTACCAATTTCAGTTGGAAAAGGAAAAAGGACAAAAAATAAAACCAACCATGACAGCTCAAATCTCATGATGATTCTACATTTTCAACGTATTCAGTATGTGGGGATGTAGGCGGGTCCCTTCTTGTCACATTTGGGAACATTTCAACTACTCAAACCTAACCAGAACGTTCATCTAGGTCCCGCCTTTAGTGACTGGTATGCAAGTCAATCTATACTTTAGGGTCATTCCAAACACACACACACACACACACACACACACACACACACACACACACACACACTACTAAAAACCTAACCTGGGACTTTCATCTAGATAAAGCCTTTAATCACCAGTATGTCAGTCTATCAATATTTCTGGGTTCATTCCAAACATACACAAACAAATTATCCGAACAGGGAACATACAGACAAGAGAATGAATGAATGATGCACACCACCTGTGTGGTGTTAAAGGTGCAGGCTACAGCTCCACAAATTTGTGGGTTCTTCTCAGCACTCACAGCCAGACAGGTTGCAGGTCTCAGGATACAGGCTTCATTACAGCACAGGTGAATCACAGGTAACAGTGCTTGGAATACAGAGCTCATGACTTTCCGAGGCTGACCCATTCAGCCTCTCCAACTGCTTAAGCCCTGGCAGGTTTACAATCAGTCTAGGCTCTTGGGCTCTACAGCCAACTATCCACTGCTCCCACCTTCTACACATCTCATCTGTATGTTCCCAGCACAGTTGCTATGGTTCAGGTAGAGAACCTAATTAAGGCAACACAAGACACCTGTGCCAATTAGGCTCCTCTCTACCTGATATCTTGGATTAAGGTGATACGTCATTTCTGGTTCGCAGGCAAAACCGGCCTTTGTTGTCTGTGAAAACAAAATGGTTTGTTGTTACCATTTTCATTCATTCATTCATTCATTCACTGTCTTTACTTGTACACATTTTTGCACTCTATTATTTTATTTGAATTAAAATGAACACTAAGAACGTTTTTTTATGGCATATAATTACCAAGAAAACCTTTGAAATAATGTGAAACTACGTTACACAACCAAACTTCAGGCTGCAGGTCTCGAGCTTTGCCTAATATCCTGCTGATACATGGAAAGATGAACCAACATCTTGGCCAAGTGTAGAGCATGGTGATATTTACTGCTACTTGATTGAAAATCCTGGTAATAAAGTTGTGTTACTCATATTAGCTACCCTTCTGTTCATACTCTTGGTCCTAGACTGCATAGTTTTCCACCAAGCACAGGCTGGACCACATTGGAAATAAGTATGTTATACTTCATGTGTTATCCTCTGTATTCATTGATATTTGTATGTATACTGACCAACAGTGGAAACGCATTATTTTACCCTGTAAAACCCTGTAATTTCTAATCACTAGCCCTAATCTACTGAAACAAACAAACGTGTTTCACTGAATAGACTTTTTAAGTACCCACAACCAAAACATGTTAAATCATGAATAATGAATAAAGAACATAAAACAGCCATTCACACAGGGGAACATGGACGATGCTACGACCACTACCATGAAGCCAAACATGGCTCTCCAGCCACTCTACACTGAAAATGTGACTGTTCCAACCAGAAGGGGCAACCTACCAAAACTGCTGACTCAGAGAGAGATGTTCTAGATCTCCACACTCAACGCAATGACACCTGCTGGACTGAATGATGATTTTACCTCCAAATGTTTCCTCTGAGCAGGTCTCATCCAGGACTCCTTGGCTGCAGGGATTATTCGACCGTCCTCCTCTCTGGTGGGTGCTGGTTTTTACTTTGTGGCCAAGGAAGATGGCTCTTTAAGACCATGCATTGTCTTGGCAGAAAAGTGTGAATTTCATGCCTCTAAGACTTCTTTTCTCAGCTACATCATAGCACAGGGAGAGGTACAAATGGATCCAGCCAAGGTGACAGCAGTAAATGAGTGGCCAGCCCCAAACAACTCCAGCGCTTCGTAAGGTTTGCCAATTTTTACGGGAGATTTATTAGAAACTATAGTCGCGTCACGGCACCCCTCATATCACTCACCTCCACCTCCACCCCCTTCTGTTGGTCTCCACAGGCAGAGGTGCAACCTGACCCGTCCCGGCAGTTTATTGTGGAGGTGGATGCGTCTGTACCAGCGGGCTGCTTCTGATAATAAACTCCACCCTTGTGCTTTCTTTTCTCGCAGACATTGGGAATGACATTGACATGACTATGACATTGGCAACAGAGAGCTGCTTGCAGTCAAACTGGCCCTGGAGGAGTGGCGCCACTGACTGGAAGGAGCGGATCAGCCTTTCATCATTTGGACGGATCACAAGAATCTTGCCTACATTCAATCTGCAAAGAGGCTAAACTCCCGACAAGCCAGGTGGGCCCTGTTTTTTGGCAGATCCAACTTCACACAAAAGGATCGTCCAGATTCCCGCAACACCAAGCCCGATGCTCTGTCACGTCAATTCACATCTGAAGAGACCTGTCATGACCCAGAACCCATCCTACCACCGACCCGTTTAGTTGCAGCAGTCACCTGGGAAATAGAGTCACTTGTAAGAAAAGCTCAGAACCAACAGGCTGACCCAGTTAATGGACCTGCTAACTGCCTCTTTGTCCCTGAATCTGTCCACTCCCAGGTTCTCCAGTGGGCCCACTCCTCCCACCTCACATGTCACCCAGGATTCAGTCGCACTCTGGCCTTTATGTGGCGGCGGTTCTGGTGGCCAACCATGGAAGCAGACACCAGGTCCTATGTCTCTGCCTGCCCAGCTTGCAATCAAAATATGTCTCGTACAAGACCCAGCTCCAGTCTTCTGCATCCCCTGCCTATTCCTAGCCGTCCCTGGTCCCACATCGCCCTGGATTTCGTCACTGGTGGACCTCCCTCGAACAGTAACACAGCCATACTCACTATCATTGACCGCATTGTTAAGGAAACTGCTGATCTCCTTGTAGAGCAGGTGTTCCGTATTCATGGTCTGCCCACGGACATAGTCTCTGATAGAGGATCACAGTTTACATCTCAAGTTTGAAAAGCCTTTTGGGCCTCTCTAGGTGCCTCCACCAGTCTCTCGTCTGGCTACCATCCCCAGACCAACGGCTAAACTGAGAGAGCTAATCAGGAGATGGAGGCTGCCCTAAGCTGTGTCACTTCATGAAACCCCTCTTCCTGGAGTGTCCATCTTCCTTGGGTGGAATAAGCCCACAACACTTTACCCAATGCCTCCTCTGGTATGTCTCCTTTCCTTTGCTCTCTTGGCTACCAACCCCCTCTATTTCCATCGCAGGAAGAAGAACTTGCTGTCCCTTCTGTTCAAACCCACATGCGCCGCTGTTTCAAAATATGGAGACAAGCCAGAACCACCCTGCTCCGCTCTTCTGCCAGGACTCAAAGGCAGGCTAATCTCCGCTGCACCCCAGCTCCGGACTACATCTCAGGCCAAAAGGTATGGCTCAGTGCAAAGGACTTCCCACTCAAGGTTGAGTCAAGGAAATTGTCACCCCGCTATGTGGGTCCTTTTGAAATTGAGGCTATTATAAACCCTTGTGCTGTCCACCTCAAACTCCCAGCTTCTATGTCTCACATTCATCCCACCTTTCATGTCTCTAAAGTCAAACCTGTTGCCTCCAGTCCTCCGTGCCCTCCCATAACTGCCCCCTCACCTCCCAGGGTCATCGATAACCATCCTGCCTTTACAGTCTGGAGACTGTTAAATGTGTGCCGTCGAGGCTGGGGCCTGTATCACTTGGTAGATTGGGAGGGGTATGGTCCAGAGGAGTGCAGTTGGATTCCACGCTGCCTCAGACGAGCACCAGGTGGCAGCCATAGAGGGGGGGGGGGGGGGGGGGGGGGGGTTACTGTCACATCCACTGCTCCTCCTCCTTCCTCTCCGTCTGATTGCAGAAATGGGATCCGCTGAGCAGGAGTTCATCACAAGCTGTGACTCATACCAATCAAGTCTGCTACTTGTATGAGCCTCCAACTCCAGCACAGAGCCAGATCGTAAAACCCTGATACATTCCAGTCGGACTCCTGCTTTTTACACTCCTGCACACTGGACTCTTCTGCACCCTGGTTTCTCCTGTCTTCTCTCAGACGTGAAGTATCGTTTATGGATTTTTGAACCCAGAAATATTTCTGTTTAAAGAACCTAAAGATTTTTTTGAATCAAAAACTCTGAAGTATATTTGTGTTTAAAGAACTTAAAGACTTTTGAATGTTCAGTCAGCTACAGTCATTGTGTTTCAGGTGGACCTGCATCTCCAGCTCTGCTTTGAAAGCCTCACATCTTCATCCTGTTGTTGCTCATGAGAGGAATCACATTCTGCTGATAGACTGGCTTTTCATGTTCATTTGAAAAACGCTTCATCAAACTGCTGACGGATTCTCGCTGACTGCTCCGTCTTCAAAGAGCAGACATTTAAATGATGAATGATCAATTACAGACAGCTCAGACTCATCCTGCTGGATGATTGACTATAATATTTTACTGCTGTTAAAACTGAAGATATGTGTTTCCCTAAAAAGACAGGCTGCAAATTGATTGGAACAAAAGATCATGTATCTGCATAAAAAGCAAAATAAAAGCTCTGCAAACCAACATGAAAGAAGTCATAACGAAGCAGACGGTTACCATAAATTTACACTGAAGTAACACTAACGACAACAGCTGATGGCCAACTAGCATGTACACTCTGTGCCTGTTTGGCAGGAAACAACTCTCCGTACCAGCAGGAAGCAGTAGTCTTCATCAGCAGTCTAAAGGGAGACCAGCAGGAGGCAGTAGTCTTCATCAGCAGTCTGAAGGGAGACCAGCAGGCCAAGGGCCGAGAAAATACATAGGCCCAATCCAAATGTCCACCCTCCGGACTGTGGACTGAGCCCTCACGGACTTCAGTCGTACGTACCGTGACATGTTCAACGTCATCACGTCAAGTCTGTGAGGGCGAGAGACTGCAGGGCAAAAATTAAGACGCTGATAGACAGTCCTCAAATCTGTTTCACTTGTTTCCATGGAAATGTTTTTAAATAAGCCCCAGACCATGGCTAAATATAGCGGGTATTTCTTACATTGGAAGACCTCCTTCTGTCGTTTGTCCGCCATTTTTCATAGCCTATATTGGCATTACACTGCACTGCACTGCAAGGACTACAATAATAAAATGCATTTTGCTTACCTCTATGGCCTGTACTTTTACATATTTCTGTGTCATGATATGGTTGAATATCATTTCTGGCCTACATGATTCAAGCAACGTTATACTAGAGTAATTGTTTTACACATTCATAATAAATTATTTTTGTTTTTTTTGTTCGGCAAGTGGAAAAACTACAACGTCATGTCCGTATTACAATGAATTGTGGGTAATTAAATCAGTGAAGTCTGCACCCCAAGCGGACTCTCTGGAAGTCTGCAGAAAGTCCGCTTGAGGCCCCTTGTGGACTGGATGAATTGTGTATTTAGACAGCCTTCAGCACTTGCAGACTTACCGGGAACGCACCCGCAAAGTCCGCGAGTCTGCAAGTGCGGTGAAGTCGGGACATTTGGATTGGGCCATACTATACAGCAGTGTCTTCCTTCCATTTTATTTCTAGTGCACTGGTTTCACTTTTAACCAAACAACCAATCAGAGTGATCATCACCTCAGAGAATCAACATGGTCAAACAGCTGAGTGCTGCCAACAGTGCAGGACACACAATACAAACACTCACCGACATTATCAGTAACAGATTTCACCTAATTTACTGCTTGAGCTTCAAAAGTGAGGAGCATCTGGAAAGTTAACAACTTATTCAGATCATTTTTATTTTAACCACAAACAGGGTTTCATGTGTTTCATCATGTGAGAGTGATTGTTTGAGTGAGTGATTGAGGTGATCCCTGCTGGCTCTGTGTTACAGAAGATGAATCATTAATAACAGCTGCTGTAGCTACAGAGGAACTGACTCTATTACTGTCTCATTAGGCATTCAGACGGAGATGACAGGTGACAGGTTCCCCCCATAAACACACACGTGTTGGTCACACCTTCTCAACATACCTGTTGTGTTTTGGAGAACCGGTTCCTGCTATTAGCTCTCATGGAAACTAATGACATATTCAGCTGATGATTACAAGGGTATCTATCTGTATGCCAGGTCCCAGTGTGACATTTGGCTCAGAGATATGCTTGTGCAGCCTGATATATGACAGCATTGACATTTTAGATATTAATGTTGCACAAACTGTTTTGCATCATAATAAGTCTCCTAAAAATAGAGACTTCCTTTGTCTTCATTCACAAATAGCAGAAACTTACCCTTGTTTTCAACACAAATAATGAGAATTTAAGGACTCACTTACATGCACATGTATGTGATTCTGATGTCTTCATATGTTTTATATGTTTGCTTTGATTGAGGATAAAGGTATTCATGTTATGAACAGTCAAGGCTGTTAAGTGGACCGAACACAGTGAATATGGTTTCAGTAAAGAAACAGGATCGTGTGAGGAAACATGTCTGTATATGTAGGCATGGTATATCAATGGGGACCACTTGTTCCAAATAAGTAATGAATTGCTTTAAAGGAGCAGTATCTCTTGGCAACAGACAGAAACTACAGAACTAAACAGTGATTTCAGGGTTAAATGTGTATCTCAGTACAACGAAGGATTAGATGTACATGTTCAGGACCGAGGTGATGTTTTAACCTGAACTGTCTCCTTATAGTAGTGACAAAACTGTTTCTGTGCTCATGGTGCTGTGGGCTCCATCATCCTGTTTGCTGTAGCCTACTCTGTTGCTCCCCCTTCAGCTGGTCCAGAGGACATCCAAGGCCAAGAGAATGGAGGTTCCAGGTGGCAGCTGATGGCATTTCTGTTGTATATTTACATGTTTGTAGCGTGACTGCTCTGCTTCTTCATGAAGTGTCTCACAGAATCCCCTCACATATGTCATGTTTAGCTGTGTGGAGATATGATACACAATAGAGAACTGCAAGTTACTTTGTAACCGTTGTTCTCTGAGTGATGGGACTATCTCTCCACTAAGAGGTCAGTGTCAATCTGATATGTACCTCCTCTGATGCTAACCTCCTCTGGACACCTCTCAGGACGAGGCACTGGCCCTGGGGTGATGGAGCATTTTCGGTTGCTGCTCCCTACCTCTGGAACTCCCCACCCAAAAACACAAGAGACTGCAGGACCTCTCCTTCTAATCATGACTCTAAACTCAACTATGTTTGACTACTGTGTGATACGACCTGTGAGGTGAGTTTGTTACTTGTTATTTGAGCTGTTTTTTATTCATCTTTAACTTGTTTCTCTTTTTACCTGTAAAGCATCTTTGAGAATCTTGAAAAGTGCTTGTAACAGTTGACTCTGCTGCCACACTTGTGGGTTCTCTCAGTGAAACACAGATGATGGCAACCAGTAACAGACTTTATTTTCAACACAAAATAATAAAGCACAACGTGTACCTCAGGTCTTCAGTCTCATACGGGCAGCTTCCCTTCAGTTCAAACACCAAACACCTGTCATCATCACCACTATCTATCTAACCCTGCTTACCTGAGCCGCATCTACACCCTCTCTCACCTGCTGGTGAGCACAAAACCAAAACCACTACCACACTATAAATAAAATACATTATTATTATTGTTATTATTATGAATGTAAGATCAATGTAAAATCAGAGGGATGATGCACACCAGTGCCTGTTAAGTTTAGTTCAAAAATAGAACCCAAATGCAGACTCAGAGACTGGGAAATACAGTTTAGTAATTTATTAACAAATATAAAACTCAAAAAACAGGAAACAGTTAAAAAGAAGATGATCCAAAGTACAAAACAAAGAAAAACTTACACGGGGGAGATATCAAGAAACGCCAAGGAACACAGGAGAGAACATGAAGAAAAACAGGAAACAGACCAGGACATCGCACAGCAAGCTAAACAGACAAACTGACAAAGGAGGTAAGAAACTCACAGACTAAATACACAGGTAACAGAGGAGATGGAGGACAGGTAGCACAGGGAGGAGGAGACAACCAGAGACAGGTGGACATGATCAGACAATTACAGAGAAGGGAAAATGAAGAGGGAAAACCTAAAAGGGGAAAACATGAGGATAAACTAATCATAAGACAGAGCAAACAAACAGGGAAAGGGAGCAAAGTGGAACTAAAATCATAGAAGACTAAAACACAGACAGAGCAAACAAACAGGGAAAGGGAGCAAAGTGGAACTAAAATCATGGAAGACTAAAACACAGACAGAGCAAACAAAGGGGTAAAACAGATCATAAGAAAACACAGGAAATGCTAAGCAAAAGCACATAACATGGAAAACAGACTTTCAAAATAAAACAGGAAACAGTAACCTAAAATACTGAACCATGACAGTGCCTTATATAGACAGTGTGTCCATACCAGCACAGCTGGTGTGTCTTATAAAATTATCCACATCATCTGTCATCTGGAAAACGTACCTGGGTGGAGAGATCATCTCTTCACTCAGCCCAAGTGTGGCAAGAAGGCGCCGGTGTGTTGGGCGTCAGACGTCTGTCACGTCTGCTCTACTTACTATTTATTGTAATGATGTAAAAAGTGAAAAACTCCCCTCAGGAATAAAAGCTCTTTGACATGTGGTGACTGCATTGTGTTGATCTTTAGATTATAAGTGTTTTCTGTTCATCGATGTTCAGTGACAAGCATTAGTGTTTTACAAATACTTCAGAAAAGTGTGTTTTAGCCTTACCTACACCTCCATCCACACCTCGAGCAATAAGCTTTGGTTTTGAACTGAGTGAGGTAATCAATCAAGGTTAAGACAACAAAACTATTTGATAGGATTTGACTTGAAATTAAAAACAGATGATCCAATGCAAGAAGAACAGGGATCAGAGACACAACTCTGTGTGTGACACAGGATTAAAAGCTCCTCATAGGGTGTCTGTTTGCTCCCAATGATCCTGTCTGATGTACCGTTTCAGGTGAAGGTGATGGTTCACAGCGAGACATTTTACCTTCAATAAACACATTTGTTCCCTGGATTCATGCTTCCTGTGTCTTTCAGAATGGAAGAAAAAAGCGATAGAAGGTAAGAAACAGTTAGCAGTAATTTTATACCTTACAATTTAATGGACCAAAACATGTAAAACCTTTAAACATTAAAGTGAGATGATGCCGCTGACTCATCAAATATAAGATAAGATAAGATAAGATAAGATATCCCTTTATTAGTCCCACAGTGGGGAAATTTACAGCATTGCAGCAGCACAGTGTACAAAAACACAGCAGGAGGAGGGGAAATAATATTTAAAAAATACAAATAATATTTAAAAAATACAATACAATAAAGGAGGGGGGTAAAGTGTCTCAAAAATATTTCACAAATACTATTACAAAAGTGTCTCAGTATTGCAACAAAAAGTACTACAATTAGTTAGGTCTACTAGGAGCAGTGCTGATTGTACAGTCTAACAGCTGCAGGAAGGAAAGACTTGTGAAAGCACTCCTTCACACACTTTGGGTGAAGCAACCTGTCGCTGAAGGAGCTCTCCAGTGCTGTTACTCGGTCCCGCATCGGGTGGGAGTGATTGTCCATTATGGATGACAGTTTAGTTGTCATCCTCCTTCCTCCCACCACCTCCACTGGGTCCAGGGGGCATCCCAGGACAGAGCTGGCCTTCCTTATCAGTTTGTCGAGTCTTTTCCTGTCCGACACTGAGATGCCGCTGCCCCAGCAGACCACACCATAAAAAATGGCTGATGCCACCACGGTGTCATAAAATCCAAAGGACCTCAGTCTCCTGAGCAGGTAGAGTCTGCTCTGGCCTTTCCTATAAAGTGCTGTGGTGTTGTCTGTCCAGTCCAGTTTATTGTTCAGGTGAACACCCAGGTACTTATAAGATGTCACCATCTCAATGTCTGTTCCCTGAATGTTCACCGGGTCCGGGGAGGGCTGTGTGTGCCTGCGGAAATCCACCACCAGTTCCTTGGTTTTCCCTGTGTTGATCTGGAGTTGGTTCCGCTGGCACCAGTCCACAAAGTCCTGCATCAGTTCTCTGTATTCCCTGTCGTCCCCATCTGTGATGAGACTGACGATGGCAGAGTCATCAGAGTTCTCTGATGATCAGAGAACTTCTGCAGGTGACAGGTGGGTGAGTTGTAGTGGAAGTCTGCAGTGTAGAGGGCGAAGAGGAACGGAGCCAGGACCGTTCCCTGTGGGGCCCCCGGACTGCAGACAACCATGTCGGACACACAGTCCCGTGACCTCACATACTGTGGACGGTTAGTGAGGTAGTCCAGTATCCAGCATGTGAGGTGGTGGTGCATGTGAGGTGGTGGTCCACACTGGTGTGCTCCAGCTTGTCCTTCAGAAGCTGAGGCTGTATCGTGTTGAAAGCACTGGAGAAATCAAAGAACATGATTCTCACAGTGCTTCCTGGCTTCTCCAGGTGAGAGAGGGCTCGGTGTTGGAGGAAGATGACGGCGTCGTCCACCCCGATGCCAGGTTGGTAGGCAAACTGAAGCGGGTCCATCGCTGGGCTCACCAGGGGGCGGAGATGAACAAGGACCAGCCGCTCCAGGGTCTTCATCAGGTGGGATGTTAGAGCCACCGGCCTGTAGCTGTTGAGGTCCTTGGGGTGCGGAGTCTTGGGGACAGGTACCACGCAGGATGTTTTCCACATCTGTGGCACTCTCCCCAGCTTCAGGCTCAGGTTGAACATTTGTTCAACTATCCCACACAGCTGGTCTGCGCAGGACTTCAGGAGCCTGGAGCTGATGCCGTCCGGACCCGCAGCCTTCCTCGCCTTCATCTTCCTGAGCTGATCTCTCACCTGGAGAGTTGTGAGGGACAGGGTGGAGCAGGGAAGTGAAGTTTGTGGATGGGGGGGATGGTGGTGTTGAGCTGATGAGATGAGCAGTGGGGGGTGGCTGTGAGCTGAGTGCTGCAGGAAGGGGTGGGGTGGGGGGGGGGGGCAGTGTCCTGGAGGTGCCAATGAAGGGGGTTGCAGCAGGCCTGGCTGGGCTGGGGGAGGGGCAGATGACTGATCAAACCTATTGAAAAATAAGTTCAGATCATTCACCCACTGTTGGTCCCCCACAGCCTGGGAGTTTGGTTCCTTGTGGCCAGAGATGGTTTTCAGGCCTTTCCAAACTCCACTGATGTTTTTCTGCTGCAGCTGATCCTCCATCTTCCTCCTGAAGCTGTTCTTCCCCTCCCTGATCTTCCTCCTTAGCTCCTTCTGTACATTCTTCAGCTCCTCCTTATTTCCTGACTTAAAGGTCCTCTTCTTCTCCTTGAGGAGAGCCTTTATGTCAGGATTAATCCACGGTTTATTGTTGGAAAAACACCGTACAGTCCTGGTGGGTACGGTGTTTTCCACACAAAAGTTAATATAGTCTGTGATACAGTCAGTGAGACTGTTGATGTCCTCCCCATGAGAATCACAGAGTTCCTGCCACACAGTTGTATCAAAACAGTCCTTCAAAGCCTCGTCAGCCTCGTCGGACCATCTCTTCACTGTGCGGGACACAGCTGGTTGCCTGTGTACGAGAGGTTTGTACAAAGGCAGGAGATGAACCAGGTTGTGGTCTGATCTTCCCAGGGGAGGTAGGGTTGATGAGGTGTATGCCTCCTTGGTGTTGGCATACAGTAAATCCAGGGTTTTATTGTCTCTGGTGCTGCATGTGACGTACAAATATCAAAATTCACACAATTCCTCATCCCATAATAAACAATAAGGAAGGGAAGGAAGTGAGAATCAGTTTTAAATGCTTAGCATCTGTATGAATACAAGGAAGTATAAATAAAATAAAATCTATCTATCTATCTATTATCTATCTATCTATCTATTATCTATCTATTATCTATCTATCTATCATCTATCTATCATCTATCTATCTATTATCTATCTATCTATCTATCTATTATCCATCTATCTGTATGAATTGTTCTCTGAAGATGACTCCTGTAAATAAAGTTTATAGTTAAGGCTGCTGAGGCTGTGCCACATATATCGTCTTACTGATACAGATATAGAACACTGGTTTTACATGTTGGGGTCCATGAGCTGATTCCAGGGTGTTCCATTCATTTTCATAATTGCATCCATAGGTGTGCTACCTACAAGCCTGTTTTAGACACAGATTGCACAGTAGCTCTACAATAAAGACCCTTCCTTATTATTGACACAGTAAAAGAGGCATAACGTCGGTGTAAAGTCTAACATACGTATTGAGTTGGGGGCATTTGGTCACAGTCAACCAAAACCTCCTTCTGCATCATCAGTTAAAGTACAGATGATATAAACTGTCATCTGTCCTGCATACAGAGGTGCTAAAGAACCTTTCTGAATTCACCTTCATCATTGAGAACTGAGAGACACGTTAAACTCATGGCTCACAGTGGAAACAGATGCCTGACCCCTGTGGACACGTCTGAGGGAAGGCTGTAGATGACATAAGGATCTAATGAAATCCTCTATGAATGTGGTGCCTCTCTCAGAGAGGCAGTGAGACACTGGGTTGACTGGGTTTATCTGTTGCTCTCTCTGGGGCCACTTGAGACGCAGTAATTACCTGTAAATCCATGTCAATAACAGATTGACTCTATCATCAGGGATTAAACAGTCAATCCACCAACCCTTGGCACTGTAAACCTGTCTCTGATGACATCACCACTTCATCCAACACACTGGGAACTGGACTCCACTGAAGATGCTCTCAGAGAGAACCACATCTCCACACATCTCAGAATCATGCTGAGGTCAGGAGAGAGAACATTAGTATAATTTAAGAACTAATTTTGGACAACAGCTTTTAATTTGAGGTTATTTTCTATGCTGAAAATAAACTGCAAAATGTACTGAGGAATAGCTGAAAGGCATTTTATCCTTTTCATATCTTCACTTATTAACAGCAGAAGAACTGATCACCCTTAATAAATATGCAGGGTGTCTGTTCTTAGAAGACAGTGTGAGGCTCTGTTAGATTTGTCATCTTGGGGCCCAGTTTGACTCAGTTGGTAGAGCGGGGGCCTTAGTAGCAGTAGCCACGGGTTCGAGTCCACCCATGGCCCTTTGCTGCATGTCCTTCCCCATCTCTCTCACCCAAGGTGACACCCAGCCTGACCTGTCATTGATGTCCTGTAAGGCCCTAAAAAAACGTAAAAACATTGTGTCAGCTGGGGTGTGTTTAGCTCCACTCCTCATATTCATTCTCTCTTGTATTTATTGACCTTTATCTTGACTTTGCCCCATTTCTTGGTTTTATGTCAGCAAATATGTATTTTGTATTTTTACCCTAAATTTTAATTTTTTCAACTTTGTCTCAAATAGTTTCCTGTCTGTCAAAGTACTTTGTAAACAGTTGTTTTAAAGGTACTATATAAATAAAGATTATTATTATTATTATTATTATTATTATTGTTATTGTTATTATTATTGTAATAAGCTTTGTATGAAGCTGCTGTATGTGACCTCTGCTCCTATGTGCGATCTACTCTTTCTGGATTCACTCACATTTAAGGTCACATTGGAAGGTGTGTGTGTGTGTGTGTGTGTGTGTGTGTGTGTGTGTGTGTGTGTGTGTGTGTGTGTGTGTGTGTGTGTGTGTGTGTGTGTGTGTGTGTGTGTGTGTGTGTGTGTGAACTCATTTGCACATCGAATTTGCTGTTGACAATCAATTTGCATAATCAGGCAGGAATGTCATCATGTGCCCTCCCTTTGCCTCTCATGTGTTGCATTGTGGGTCAGTGAAGTCATGGGGTTTATAATTTCAGCTCCCTAGAGAAAATGTGATAAGGCCACTGAATGTCAGCAGATATCTGGGGCTTACATGACTGACAACTCACCAGACTTTGGCCAAGCCTTTGAAATATGTCATTATAAATTAAACCAATGAATGAGTGAATGGATAAGTGTGTAATGATGAGGACAAAGAATTTTAACAATGTCCAAACTACACATACACTCTGCTGGTTACACACTAGTGATGACGTACACTTAGGCTGACCAGATCCCAACAAACCAGATGTGGGACAAAGAGTATATTTGTGTGGGACAATGTGGAAACATTACCAATACTGAGAAGTAGCCTAAAATATGATATAATGTCCATCTAACTTAAATCCTAAAAAATAAACACATTACGCAGGTTACAGTTTAGGTCTGTAGCATGTTAAAAACGTAAACATATTATTATTAGTACTTTTAAAAGTAGTTGTTTTTTATTGTTTAACAGTGAATCTGACTAAATAAACACAATAAAACACAACAGGCAGGTTGTTGACATGGGGATCTATTCTCTGAAGTATTCTCCTGGTGTTTTAAAAAGGTTTAGATCATGTGGGCATATAAAAGTGAGGGTGAGCTCATAGTTTATCCAAAAAAGAAAAGTAACACATTTAGATCAAGGTCTGATCCTACCTATATCTTGTCCAACCACAGATATTAACACATGACTGATTGTGACTCAAACTACATAATATTACTGGAACACAGATTGAACTGGCCTTTATTTGAAACATGTATTTCTAATGTTTTCATGTAATTTTGATTTAAATTTTAGATGCTGTTTTGTTGTTTTTTCAAAGACAAACGTCCTCAGATACCATTGCTTGAAAAACACAGACATTTCTTGTTTACCTGCACCCGTGTAATGTGTAATTATAGCAGCTGCAGATAATTATACTAAATCAAAATAGATTTGAAAAATATAATTCTGGGGAGTGATAACAGAGCTACTAATACAACCATGCATCAATGCAGACTTATATGTATGCTGCTCAACAGTACTGAGTTATTATTTAATCATGCATTAACTTACTACCATAAAAGGCATTTCCACCGTCAATACAAAACTGATCAACACATTTCACTTATATGTCTTATTTAATTATTCAGGGATGTTTCAATGCTTTCATGTTTAAAACGTGAAGTAAACGTATGTATCTTCATAAAACCAACGTCAGAAGCTTTAATCTCATTTGCCACTGAGTTTGCTGCATCCTCACCTGTGAGTTTATCATATACTGTAGTTGACAAAGCTCTTTAAAGAGCAATATATTTTAGCAGGAGTTAACTTCCTGTCAGTCTCTGGGTCATTTTATTCACACTTAGCAGTCGCATCACCTCCTGTGTAGACTAATTTCACTGTTGAGTGGCCTGCCTATAGTAACCCATTTGTTTCTGGGCAGCACCCCATGGTGCTGATTTTTACTGGGAACTGTATTAAACTTACAGTTGTTCTAGAAATAAACCCTCGGGTCATGGAAGTAGGTGATGTCAGTGCAACCCTGCTAAAAAGTGCATTCCAAATTTACTTTAAAAGTCTGTTTTCCTGTGTTCCGTCATAATTAAGACAGTGGACAGGCTGTTTCCAGTGCTTGAATATTTCAGGAGAAGAGAAGATGCTGGAGAGAATCTTCTGACTTCACACTGAGATAGAAGTGGTTCCAGATAAGGGCTCTACGGTACACAATTCCCACTGAAGCCAACGCAGTCCAGAAACCTGAGCTGATGATGGTGATACTGTACACTACCGTCTTCAGGCCTTTACACACCATGGAGATGACTTTAAACAGTGGACACAGACTTTAACATGCATTCTTTGTAATGGCAGGCAGGGGGCGACACCAGTGGTTTCAGAAAAGAAAAAAACAAAAAATACTTCTTCCTCAGTAACCAGTTCATTGTCTCAGTCACTAATGTAACCTCTTTTGAAATACAGTATGATGTTCATTTTTAAAATGATGGTTCAATTAAAGTAAAGTAGACATAAAGCAGTACACTAACATGTAGTGTACAGGCTTATCTACTACTGTAGTTCTTCTTCTAGCCCAGATGAAGCATCCATAGTCAGAGTTTATTGTTGTTGTATGTGCAGGTTTTAGTTTGTAGACACTCGTTCTCATATGTAGGATGTCAGTGGTGTCAGCCGCCTCAACACTCACATCATTATTATGCAATCATAGCAGGTTGATCCATGTCTTCACAAGCCCCTTGAAAGAGTCTGTTCATGGCAGGAATCTTACGTCTTAATGCTGCCTGGCCATTCTGCAGAAAAGACACAAAGACATAATTACAGCGTTGTTCTACCTCTAAGCTGGTAGCAGTTAGACATCTGTGTAAAATGTCCCAGCAAGAAGGGACAGACGTGTGATGATAACGTTTTCAAACCAACACCAGAGAATTTAACAAGCTGCTACCTCAAAGAAGTAGAACAGCAACAGAACATTGGGAGGCAACAAGGTTGTAAAGCTCCTTACATGAATAGCAGGAGATCGACCCCCATATACCAGGGACAATAAATGACTGTCATTGACATGTGAGGCCATTGTCATAGACACAGTTGTGTTACACCTTACTTCATTTGCCTCTTGAATACCAGCAAGGTATCTAAAATCACACGATGTAGCATTATGCCATCATTATTTATTATCAAAGCCAGGGAAAGGAAAGGTCTGAGTTGTTTTATGTTCTGTGTTAAAATGGCTACAGTGAGGAGTGTGGAGGGAGCTCATGAACATCAGAGGGAGAGAAAGTTGGAAGATGTGGTGAGAGTGAATCAGGAAGTGCAATGGATTAGTAAAAGTTTGAAGGTTGATTCTTCTGAATCAACCTTCAAGGATTACCATGACATGGATGACTGAGAATCTACACAAACAACGGATTAGTAAGCATGAAGAACAGTGATGAGGAAGATGAAGAGTGGATAGTCAGTTGGCCCAGATGACATACTAGTGGAGGCATGGAAATGTCTGGGAGAGACGACATCCTCTTAGTGAGAGGATGCCTGAGAAGAGGAGAACAAGGAGGTACAGAGGCATAGAATCGACCAGCCACAGCAGGAGGTTATGGGAAAGAGATGTGGAGGTGAAGATCTGTGAGCAACAATATGGTTTCATGGCAGGAAGGAGAACCACAGGGTTGATGGAGAAGTATGGAGAAGGCCAGAAGGAGCTGCTGTGTGTTTGTGGATCTTGAAAAAGCTTTGGATTATTATTATCATTATTATAAAAGTAATTATTTTATTTATCTACGATTATTATTATCTCCATCGTCCGCTCTTGGATCACTCTATATCAGGGTCAGACTAGGGTTGCCTCCAGTTTCTCCACTCTGGCTGGCCGTGTGTTGCAGATAGGACTGAATGCTCAGCGTTCTCAACACATTTCTTTTGTCATTAGAGTTTCTACTATCAATGATGAGTCATTTCAAATGTTTGTTACAGTGTGTTGCTTATTATCAAACGGCTCCCGCTAGTTTTTCAGTTGTTTGTAAGTTGTTAAGATGTGTTTGCGCTGCTCCTGCTGGCCTCGCCATACAAAACTCCTATAAGGACATTGCCGATTTAAGGCAGCAATAGATCAAACCCTACATTGAGCTGTACAGTTGTTTTACAGATCTAATCTTTTATGGTTCTTTGGTTTTATGCATTTCGGCTTATGTCTACTGTATAAAAGAAAGTGTTGTTTATCCTGTGACACATGCTATTTACTTAAAGTTAGACTTGTGACTTTTTCGAATAAGAACTTGTTGTACAACAAAAAATTAGAACTTTAGATTATAACTGCCGATTATTTTTTGTGACCTGTTATAGGACAGTTTCTTTTGCACCCCCAGGAATATTGGATTAATTTGATGGCAAGCTACCCTTGAATCCTGGATGAATTGAACTGAACATCCTCCAATACATGTGGTAGGACCAATGAACACTGGACTGGGAACTCAAGGGAAACAATCTGAAAGGTGTATTAAATGTTTGTATATGTTTATGTTATCTTGTTTAATAAAAACAACACAAACAGTTTCCTGTGTTTGTGGCATTCATACACTTTGGACTCCTAGAGTGAACCTATCTTCTATGCATCTTTGTTCTATAAATAAATTAGCATTGCCATTTAGCATAGCCTAGCATATCCATTCAGCATTTCCTAAATTTGCTACATATGACAGGGTTATAAGAACAGCTATGGTATTTTTGAGAACAGTGTGACAGTGGTGAGTTGTGCAACAAGAATGATGGACGAGTTCAAGGTGGAGGTGAGATTGCCTTAACGATCAGCTCTGAGCCATTTCTTGTTCACAATGGTGATGGACAAGTTGACAGAAGAGATCAGATAGGAGTCTCCATGGACTATGATGTTTGCAGATGACATCATGATCTGTACTGAAAGTAGGGAGCGGGTGGAGACGAACCTGGAGAGGTGGTGGTATGCATTGGAGAGAAGGTGAATGAAAGTTAGCAGAAGCCAGACGGAGTACAGGCGGGTGAATGAGAGGGAGGCCGGAGGAACGATGCAGTTACAAGGTGTAGAGATGGTGAAGGTGGATGAGTTTAAATACTTGGGATCAAATGTTCAAAGTAATGGAAACTGTGGTAGAGAGGTGAAGAAGAGGGTGCAGGCAGGGTGGAGTGGGTGGAGAAGAGTGACAGGAGTGAGTTGTGATAGAAGAGTATCAGTTAGAGTTCTATGTTGGATGGCTCGGAGACAAGATGAAGATGCTGTGATTTTCATTGGATAGAGGATGGACAGGATTAGGAATGATCATATCAGAGGACAGTTTGGAGAAAAAGGCCTGCAGGTCTACAACAGGTTTGCTCTATAGAGGAGAAACAGTTCTTTGTTGACCAGAGAGTGTTCATTCTTCGGGTGTAGGCCTCAGAGCACAGGGCCCAGCTTCCTTTTCCTGTCTGGATCTCACAGAGAACAGCAGCTCTGATAACTAGAACCTCTGCTCAGGGAAACTCTCCAGTTCTAAGATCAGAGACAGGAGCTGGTCCAGTGGATTGTCTGATGCTGAATGTGATCAGAGAGGCAAAGCTGACAATGGAACAAATAAAACAGCTTTGTACAGACTGTGCACTGAGATCACCTTCGATTCTATTTGCCCATGCTTCATCGTAGCCAATCATAGTGTCGCAGTAAGACCTGGGGCCTGGATGATCAGAGTAAAGTGTGCACAGATTAGTCCGGTTTCCTGTGGCAGAAATATCCCATCTTAATATCCTGTGAGCTCCAAGGTGATTAAGTTACTGATCAGGGTAATTTATGGTGCAGCCCTCGGTCTACCACAGCTCTGCTCTCTGCTCAGCACAGCAGCACAGCAGCACACTGCAGACACTGTGCACTTCAGTGGAGAAAGGTGAGAAGAAATCAGCCACTCTTTGAAGTGTGAGATGGACAGTTGTTATGAGGTGCATTAAAGTAGACTAAATGTAAAAATGTTAATGATGGTCGTGCTAACATGCTCAGTGCCATTAAGATGTCATTTGTTTCGCAGTCATTTGGTCATAAACTAAAGTAGTGAAGGAATTAACATTTCACCTGTGTGAAGGGTTTCTGTGACCGGGTTGATCCAGGTGAAGGTTCTTGTGCTAAAAGTATTTAATAAAGCTTGATCGACCACAATGTAGAGCCAGGCCAGTTCTGAAGGACGCTTCCTGGTTTGTACGTATTTAACCTCACATGAAGAAGGTGGTATGTCCCATATAACACTGAATCCACTAACCTAGGTCACGTAGGTCATCTGATAAAACAGAGGAGGATGTGAATGTGTCAACTAAATTTCATATTATACTTTTTTTATTTTAAAGAGTTTAAAAAGTTTGTTATTTAATTTTTCCCAGTGTTTGGTCCTTATTTAAAAATGTCTCCAGTGTAAGTGACTCAGAGGATAACAAGTCTAATTTGTCTTGATGTGTCCACTAGGCGTTAGTAGTAGCCATGTAGCCAGCCCAGCTGTTTGAACTGTGTTGTCAGGGGGACATGAGGCTGTGCTTGATACAGCGTGAGTACATAACTACTACTGTACATAACAAAGATGCTATGAAACACATTTGTATGCCAAGCTCCTCAGTGAGAGACAAAGACTTTTTCAATGAGTACAAAACACCACAGTTTATTGAACAAGCATGTTTACCTAGCTAGTAGCCACCTGGTAAGATGATAAGCTGCTAAATTACATGAGAAACATAATAGCGTGCTTATCACTGTAAAGCCTCCCCTGTATCCTCCATGTAAACACTGTTTCAGACCCACACAGGCAGTGAGTGTCTGGGCAGGTGTGCAGCTGTAGCACAGGGAGGCATTTCAAAAAGGTAATTATCAGACTTGAGCTGCCCCGAGGTGGATGATGGCCAAAACGCTGCCCTTTGGTCTCATACTGAGCCACATCCTATGTCAATAAACCCTCAGAATGATTTTCCATTTATCATCCATCAATGGCCAGAGGTTAGCGTACGCAGCAGAAGTGAAGGTCGACTCCTGTCTCAGACATCATATTTGGCTCTGACCTCATCCAGTCTCAGAATAGATGAGTTAGCAGAGCTGAATGACATCTGATGGGGTGAAAATGACCTTTCCCAGCCAGACACATGACATCTGATGACTGTTCAGACTGCTGTCACATCAGGTATCAGATATGTATCTGAAGTAGGACCACGTATGAAAGCGGTCCCAATCAGAATCAAAAAGATCAGATTCCATGTGATTGGTGCTGATAAAACACATCTGAGTCACATATGAGCAAAGAAGAAGAGTTGGGCCACTTTTGCCTGGACCAGAGCTCATGATTGTGACTGAGCTCTCAGATGTGCATTCCTTTTCCTAATGAGGGATTTATGCTCTGCATCCTCTCTGTGTAACTGTCAGAGGAGTGTTTGATCACATCCCACACCGACAGTCACCTGAAGAAGAGCAGCTGTACTAATGCAGGTTAACCAATGTGCTGATATCTTCCCCATAGAACTAAATGTATGTCAATGTCTGGCATCTGTGTCTCTTTTACAGTCACTTAGATCTTCTCCTGTTGCCATTCAAAATCACAATCAGCTGGGCCTTCATAGCATTTCTTTAGATGCCACAGCGCTGGATGAAAGAACAGTTTATTCAGATTTCTTCCTTAAATGTGTTATTCATCTGTAAATACAGTAACACACTAATAAAGATCGATTTTAAATGTAGTAGATGAGAACTATTTAACAAAATAGCAGCAAAATGGCTTTATGCAAGATGGCGCTGCGCTAGTGGCAGCCTGTTGCAGTAGCTCCCGCTCACCCTTGAGCTTTTTCCTGTCCTATTGTGTCTTTTTAACTTTTTTTTTTATTTTTCCCTCTCTGTCTTGAGTGGTGCTCTTTGCACTATGGAGGCCAAGCAGTCGATTTTTGCTTTGGCCTTCTGCTGTTGGTTTGTTTCTGCTTTTTCCTGATCATGACCGTGTCTGGGGACCTCGTGCGCTGCCATGGCCCTATTGTTTACAGTAGGGATCAGCTGTTAGCGCTCCGTAACAAAGCGGTGCTGCCCCACGAGAGACCCGACGTTCCCCGAGAGCTGAAGCGGAGGAGACGGGGGACCCGTGCCGGAGCCGAGCGTCATGCTAGAAGGAGGAGATATCGACCAGTCCTCCCGTCCATCATCATGGGGAATGTGAGATCTCTCCCCAATAAGATGGACGAATTAGCGGCGCTGACCCGGCACCAGAGGGAATACCGGGAGTGCAGCATCATGATGTTTACGGAAACATGGCTGACCACGCTAACTCCAGACACAGCAGCTGCGCTGGATGGCTTCAAGCTGTTGTGCGTGGACAGGACGAGGGAGAGTGGTAAGAGGAAAGGAGGAGGGCTGGCAGTGTTTGTGAATGATAGATGGTGTAACTCTGGGCACATCACTATTAAAGAACAACTCTGCTGTAAGGATATTGAACTGTTAGCCGTTAGCATGAGACCCTATTACCTGCCGCGGGAATTCACGCATGTTATCGCGGTAGCTGCGTATATCCCCCGCTCTGCTAACGCTGAAGCAGCCTGTGATGTCGTTCACTCTGTCACAGGCAGGCTGCTGACTCAGCATCCACAGGCCCTCCTTCTAATATCAGGGGACTTTAATCACACCGCTCCATCTTCCACTCTGCCCACCTTCACCCAGTACGTCACATGCTGCACCAGAGACAATAAAACACTGGATTTACTGTATGCCAACACCAAGGAGGCATACACCTCATCAACCCTACCTTCCCTGGGAAGATCAGACCACAACCTGGTTCATCTCCTGCCTTTGTACAAACCTCTCGTACACAGGCAACCAGCTGTGTCCCGCACAGTGAAGAGATGGTCCGACGAGGCTGACGAGGCTTTGAAGGACTGTTTTGATACAACTGTGTGGCAGGAACTCTGTGATTCTCATGGGGAGGACATCGACAGTCTCACTGACTGTATCACAGACTATATTAACTTTTGTGTGGAAAACACCGTACCCACCAGGACTGTACGGTGTTTTTCCAACAATAAACCGTGGATTAAGCCTGACATAAAGGCTCTCCTCAAGGAGAAGAAGAGGGCCTTTAAGTCAGGAAATAAGGAGGAGCTGAAGATTGTACAGAATGAGCTAAGGAGGAAGATCAGGGAGGGGAAGAACAGCTTCAGGAGGAAGATGGAGGATCAGCTGCAGCAGAAAAACATCAGTGGAGTTTGGAAAGGCCTGAAAACCATCTCTGGCCACAAGGAACCAAACTCCCAGGCTGTGGGGGACCAACAGTGGGTGAATGATCTGAACTTATTTTTCAATAGGTTTGATCAGTCATCTGCCCCTCCCCCAGCCCAGCCAGGCCTGCTGCAACCCCCTTCATTGGCACCTCCAGGACACTGCCCCACCCCTTCCTCCACCTCCCTTCCTGCAACACTCAGCTCACAGCCACCCCCCACTGCTCATCTCATCAGCTCAACACCACCATCCCCCCCATCCACAAACTTCAGCACACTCCCCCTGCTCCACCCTGTCCCTCACAACTCTCCAGGTGAGAGATCAGCTCAGGAAGATGAAGGCGAGGAAGGCTGCGGGTCCTGACGGCATCAGCTCCAGGCTCCTGAAGTCCTGCGCAGACCAGCTGTGTGGGATAGTTGAAAAAATGTTCAACCTGAGCCTGAAGCTGGGGAGAGTGCCACAGATGTGGAAAACATCCTGCGTGGTACCTGTCCCCAAGACTCCGCACCCCAAGGACCTCAGCAGCCACAGGCTGGTGGCTCTAACATCCCACCTGATGAAGACCCTGGAGCGGCTGGTCCTTGTTCATCTCCGCCCCCTGGTGAGCCCAGCGATGGAGCCGCTTCAGTTTGCCTACCAACCTGGCATCGGGGTGGACGACGCCGTCATCTTCCTCCAACACAGAGCCCTCTCTCACCTGGAGAAGCCAGGAAGCACTGTGAGAATCATGTTCTTTGATTTCTCCAGTGCTTTCAACACGATACAGCCTCAGCTTCTGAAGGACAAGCTGGAGCACACCAGTGTGGACCACCACCTCACATGCTGGATACTGGACTACCTCACCAACCGTCCACAGTATGTGAGGTCAATGGGACTGTGTGTCCGACATGGTTGTCTGCAGTACGGGGGCCCCACAGGGAACGGTCCTGGCTCCGTTCCTCTTCACCCTCTACACTGCAGACTTCCACTACAACTCACCCACCTGTCACCTGCAGAAGTTCTCTGATGACTCTGCCATCGTCGGTCTCATCACAGATGGGGACGACAGGGAATACAGAGAACTGACGCAGGACTTTGTGGACTGGTGCCAGCGGAACCTACTCCAGATCAACACAGGGAAAACCAAGGAACTGGTGGTTGATTTCCGCAGGCACACATGTGAGACTTAAAAGACAAGTGGTGATCAATAAGAAAACCGAAGTATTTATAACTTCTGACCAACTCAATTTTTTTATCTTGAAAAGTAAAAATATTCTATATTATATTTCTAGCAGCCAAATAATTGGTAAACCAAGATGCTGCTTGTTCTGACACACCAATATGATGGAGCATGTTGATTAATAAGCTATGATCAACAGTATCAAATGCTTTGGATAAATCAATAAAAAGCTAATGCTAAAACTAAAAAACTAAACTAAAATGTCTCAATTATGTCATTAAAAACCTTAAGGGCAGCAGTAACAGTGCTGTGCCTTTTCCTAAAACCAGATTGATATTTAGATAGAATATCATTACCATCTAGGAAGTCCTTGAGTTGATCACTGACAGGTTTATCCAACACCTTTGCTAGAATACACAGCTTGGAAATTGGCCTGTAATTGTTGACTTTTGAGGGGTCACCCCCTTTCAGCAGGGGAAGAACAAAAGCAGATTTCCAGACTTTTGGAATGTTATTGCTGGCCAGACTCAGATTGAAGTCTCAGATTGTGTCCAGATGCTTTAATGCTTTATGGACCTCCAAGACAGATACAAGCGAAAAGTGGAACAGTTGTTCAGTAGGGTGGCTATCGCTGCATGGTGCAGGGAAAGCATTTTCAGCTTGCACATTAGGTGTTTTAATATGAGGACATTGGGACTCAAATAAAAAACCAGCAGAAATAAAATGTTCATTAAAACAATTTAGCAAGGCTGATTTGTCAGTCAGGATGCAAGAATTCTTAACTAAGTGGTTTGGCAGTTCTCCCACAGAGGCATGGCGAGAGGATTTTATCACTTTCCAGAATTGTTTTGGATCATTAAGGTTTTTTGTCTGCCTCAGCTTTAGATTTTCTTGCTCTGGCCAAGCAACATCTCTTTCTCTAAGAAGGGTACCGTTCTCAGGTGAAAACCAGGGATTGTTTCTCGCTTTCACCCAAAATTTTCTTAATTGTGCATGTTTATCAATAAAACTCATAAAACCATCATACAAATATTTCCAGGCCAGCTCTACTTCATCAACTAGAGAAATTATTTTCCAGTCATAGAGCACTAAATCATGGAGAAAGACTTGCTCACAGAAATGTTAAAAATCTCGTTTGAGAAGAAGGCGGGGCTTAGACTTTGGGAGTTTAGTATTTCTAACTATAGCACAATGATCACTTAGATCATTTGCAAACACACCAATGTCTGAGTATTTATGGGGAGCATTTGTAAGAATCAAATCAAGTAAGGATGATCTCTCAGGACATTTGATGTTAGGACGAGTGGGACTATCAATTAATTGAGTCAAGTTGAAGGAATTATAGACAGATTTTAGACTGTCTGATGCTGAAGACAACCAGTCACAATTAAGATCCCCAACAAAAATAAGGTCATTTATTTCAAGCCCAGCTACATATTTTTCAAAAGAGGAAAATGCTTTAGTACAGGCTGATGGAGGTCTGTAGCATCCTATGATGGTGAGAGACTGACCTCGACAGAATTCAAGATTCAGGGCAAGCAGTTCAAACTGCTTGCTGATTGAGACAGAAGTGATGATGTTGGCATGGAATTTATTTTTTACATAAATAACAATGCCACAGCCTTTCCTGGGGCGATCACATTGGAAAACACTGTAGTCCCTAATAAATATGTGCGTTAGCAACCTATTTACTCAGCCAAGTTTCAGACAGTACAAGGATATCTGTGTTTGTTGATTGGGCCCAAATTCTGACTAGGTCCATTTTTGGGAGCAAGCTTCGAACATTTATATAAATGACACCAAGACCAGACCTAGATTTGAATTCCTCAGGTGTACCGATAGAGTTCAGAGCAGGGCCTGGGTTCGACGGAATATTACCAGAGATTTAAAGTAAAAGTAAAATAAAACATTTTCTCTTAAAAGCATCAGTTGGTGATGGAGAATAATTATTTTTTGAACTGACAAGGTCAGTGACATGGCTCTCAGAAAATGTAAATAGTTTGTTCAAAACAGAGAAACATGCTAGACAAAGCAAGTGTTCATGATTAATAGCAACCACATGAGAGAGACCAGGTTTCTGTACAGTGACTTCACAGTGGTCTAGGGTACTGATAGTTATGCTGGGCAGACCCAGGGGGAGATCTCTAGCCCATTCACATAGGGACCCATAGTGAGAACACAATAAACAGTGCAAGTAGTGCTTTCATTTTGGTGGATACACACCAGACTGGCACACCAGATGTAGCAGCGCAGGAGTCAAGCAGGAGGTGGACTGACTAGTTTCCAGCAGCCCCTCTCACAGCGCTGCCTACGCTGACAGATGAACCCGGCGGCCGATCGCTAAGAGCTAGCAGCCAGCAGCAGAGCAACCACCCTGGAGACCGCCAGCAGCGAGGTAGCGGTGGTTTGCTGGCATGCAGGTAGGCGATCATTCTGGAGCGCGGGTAGCATTAAGGAACAGAGCAGATGATCACAGATCCACCCAGTCAGGACGATGCTGCAGCAAGCAGCCGGGTGCCAACAGCCACCGTACAGCAGCAGCTGGCAGCCGGGCACTCGGGCCGGCAACACTCCAGTAGCGGGGCAGTGGTCGGACAGCCGACACACAGGACACCAAACCTTCCAGCAAGCAGGCAGCACCAGAGCACGGACCACAGCAGGCACCGAGTCCAGGCAGGGATGGACCAGAGGGGGTACGAGCCCAACAGCGGAGAACACTAACAGACAACTATTTTCACAAACAAACGCTCTTGACATGCGTGCGGCCATCTTAGGAGTCATGTAGGATGTTGGCTCCTCACTGGCTTCCTCTTCGCATCATTCAACCTTTTTCTACTGCTGGTTCCTTCACTTCTCTCTTGCAGATTCCCTCCTGTTTATCTTTTACCTTCACTATGAATCTGTTTTCCTATTTTTATCCATTCATCTAACTTGGGTCTAACTTGAGTCTAACCTGGGTCTAACCTGGGTCTAACTGGGGGTCTAACCTGAGTCTAACCTGAGGTGGTCTAACCTGGGGTCTAACCTGGGTCTAACCTGGGTCTAACCGGGGTTCTAACCTGTGTCTATCCTGGGTCTAACTGGGGTCTAACCTGAATCTAACCTAAGGTGGTCTAACCCGGGTGTAACCGGGGGTCTAACCTGGGTCTAACTGGAGGTCTAACCTGAGGTGGTCTAACCTGGGTCTAACCTGGGGTCTAACCGGGGTCTAACCTGGGGTGATCTAACCTGAGTCTAACCTGAGTGTAACCTGAGGTCTAACCTGGGTCTGACCTAAATCTAATGGGGTCTAACCTGAGTCTAATCTGAGTCTAACCTTGGATCTAACATGGTGTCTAACCTGAGTCTAACCTGGGGTTTATCCTGGGTCTAACCTAAGTCTAACATGGGGTCTATCCTGGGTCTAACCTGAAGTCTAACCTGAGTCTAACCTGGGTCTAACCTGAGTCTAACCTGGGTCTTATCTGAGTCTAATGGGGTCTAACCTGAGTCTAGTCTGAGTCTAACCCGGGGGTATCCTGGGTCTAAGCTGAGTCTAACCTGAGGTCTAACCTGCGGTGATCTAACCTGAGTCTAACCTGGGTTTAACCTGGTCATCCCTGCAGCAGGGAGACAGTCTGTGGACTCCAGGCTTCCTTGTACTCTGTCTGGCTTATAGAGATTCTCCTTTGGTTGCTCACATATAGTCTTGTAGGTGTATCAGCACATTGCACAGCTAAAATGAATTACTCCTCAACATAAATGGTCTATTAAGGATTTAACAGCAAAAAACATCTCTGTAAAAAGTGCCTGATTAATGAGCAGCTGGGCCCCTACTATCCCCTAGGGTGTACAGTTTTTCTTTGGTAAATTACTGTCTGGCTCCAAACTGACTGTAGTAACCTGAATAAATATATTACTACCAGGAAGAAGATAAAAATCAACTAAAACTTGTCTCTATAGTGAACTTGATGCTTGGTTTATATCCCAATATGATTTCAGAACAGTAGTTTCATGTATTCCAACTGGGGGTTTGGTGATTATATCTAACATCACACATTTCTGATGGACAGTAAAACATATAGAAAACACCATAAGACTTCCAAAGTGTTCAAACCTCACATTTTCTACTATGGCAGTTTAATGTGTGTCCTCCGTCAGTCTCTGTGGGATCAGGAGTTAATGAACGTTCAATTTAGAACGAATTCTCAAGAGAAAAACTTTTCTTGACTGTGATAATAATAATACGAAGAATAAGAAGAAGAATAAGAAGAAGAAGAAGAAGAAGAATACTTCTCTTCTCCTGACTCCCTAGAGGACATTTGACCAGAGCTTGTTGGGACAGACTTAAACCAGGGTTGTTCAGAGAGATGGCTTCCCGGTTCACCTCCTCCACCCTACTGTCATAATGTCATATCCACACTGTCAAGATGGTTTTTAGAATTGCTAACATTCTATACTGTATATTAACTGTTTCAAAACAGGCAACAATTACAATTACAGCAATTAATGTGGACTAAACTGCAACCTGTTTGTGGCTTAACACAAAATCATTTAGCGACGATGTCTTTCCAATCTCATGAGTGGATTTCATCCATTCGTTCAGTTTATTTCACTCAGTTCTATAAATTATTTATTTTTTGATGTTGTTTGTCTGCAACATGTCTTGACAGACTTTAGATGAAATTATATGTGGGGTTCAATCTTGGGTTTAGAATATTTTGAGGCAGATCTGGGTACAGATGTGGATTCTGGGCAACTCTTTAACACTGTGACATAAACACACAGTATGTATCATGAAAAACAATAATAGGCCAATCAAAATCAAAATACCCACTGGACTACTACTGATGACAGCAAACATTTTGTGGAAACTAAAAGCCATCTTAAAAAAGGAATAAAGTCCTCATCATAGTGAGAATAATGTATAAACAGCTACAAGTCAAAGTTACCTGAGCAAACCCTGCTGGTGTGGATGTTGTGGTGTGATATACCCCAAATCAGCTGGAAAGCTGGACCTTGATTGTTTTGGCGACAACTAGTCACATCCCCTCTGTTGAAAGAAAACCCAGATAAACCAACCAAAATGATCATCAAGTCCATAAGGAGATAATTATACTGACAGGTCTAAGTGTTCAGATGGAAAACCTCTCAGCCCTCCATGGTACTCTATGTTATCCGATGAAGATGATGATGCAGCTGTTAACACTGGGCTTCACTGATAGGGGTTAGATGCTGTCAGTCCATGTCGGATGTGCCAACAAGCAGCGAGGAGAGTGAGGAGACCTGCTGCTCTGATGAAGGCACATGGCTATTAGCGCCTCCATTCAGAGCTTCAGACCCCTCCCTTCCTGTAGAGTCAAACCAAGACCTTTGTAGGTGAGGTGACACCACTTAACTCCTGAACTTACACCTGACCAAATAAATGTCTTTATTGATTCCAGTCAGTGAAGCTTTGCCTGAGAAAGCAAGCAGAGAAGCACAGCCTCAGTGAATAATTTATCTTCCTCTTTACAGGAAGAAATAGTGTCACTGCTATTTGATGTGATTAGATTTGATTTGGTGGAATTGTACTGATGCCTGCAGGGGAAGTGGGCTGCCACAACAGCTAATGGAAACATGAAGTCAATCAGAAGAGAGGAGATGAGACTCACAGAAACAAACAGAGTGTATTCCAACCCTCCGTCCTGTTTAAGAGCATCTGGTATTGATTATGTCTCATTATAGATTCAAAAGATCTGGTCAAACTTTAGAAAGTTTTTATGGTGGACACACACAAACCACCATAACAGACTATCAACACAGGTAACACAGACCTGCCGACCTTGGAAAAATATTATTTTTATTTTTAACATTTGAAAAACATTTTAAAACATAGGAGAAAATGACACAGAACATAGAAACGTGTCAACATGAAGATGTTTACATCTGGCCACTCTGCCCCTCCAGGTCTGTGCACCTCATCAACTCTTGTATGATGTTATCAGTGATGAGGAGCTCCCATCCATCTTTTGGTGCGATCGTGGTGGTAAAGCCCTGGTGCAGGCCCTGACCCACGTCTCAGGATAATGTGGCTTGTTGTTCTGCCCTGGGTGGGAGGTAACTCACTCCATTAAGAGCCCTTGTGACTCATTCGGTTGGACTTGATTTGGACTTCACTTAATTCTTCAGAGATGGATTTCCAGTTGGAAGACCGACACCTCCATCTGGACAATAGTCGGGGTCCTCATCATCTGAGATTTCAGATAACCCCTTGGCGGCCTCTCCATCAACCAGTAGGACAATTTCAGCAGCTATGACAGCTTGGATGAGGAAACAAAAAGAGGAAAATTTTATTCCAAAAAATTGAAAAGGTAGCACATCTCAAGTCTTCAAGTCAAGGAAGTCAAAATACTCACATTTCACTTATTTATTTGGCTCACATCACAATGAACACACGCTTATGCGTTTCGGCAGAAAGCTTTTATCAGAGCGTTTGCAGTACTGTGCAGGTTCAGTTTGGTAATAAACACACAAGGGCAGAGAAAGCACACAGCATCACTTTCCCATGCTTTTAGGTACAAAGACCAATCACAGATAACCCCATTCTATACAAGCTTCACAACATACTATTCCTGGCCATCATTCACTATTGCAGAAACACATCCTTAAATCATCATCTCAATTCAAAAAGCATTTTAAGCTGAAATCATCATTAAGTCCATTTGGTGCCATAGTATTGAGTGTGTGTATCCAAAACATTTCTCTCTGGGCCAGTTTCTTCAGAACATCTCCTCCTCTGGTGGCATCATGACTCTCAATCCCAACAAATTTTAATGAAGAGGGTGAGCCATGATTTTCTTCAGCATAATGTTTTGCAATTGCATAATCCATGTTGCCTGTACGGATTGCAGTTTTGTGATCAGATATCCATTGTTTAAGGGGCCGTTTGGTCTGTCCCACATATACTAGCCCACAGGGACATGATAACCTGTAAATTACATGGGTCGACTTACAGTTTATAAATTCCTGAATAGGAATTTTCCTCCCAGTGTGGGGGTGATTGAATGATTTTGTATTTGTGGTGTTGTTGCAGCAGGCACAATTACCACATCTATACATGCCAGTTGTAGTTCAGCCATGTGGTCTTGTTTGGAGTCATGTTTTTGTACATGACAGTATTTTTGATGGTAGGTCCTCTTCTGAATGAAAAAAGGGGTGGAGATTTACAAAAGTCTTTCAAAGATGGTTCTGCTTGATGTACATGCCAGTGTTTCTTGATTGTCTCTTTTATCTGCGAGGCACAATGATTATATTCAGTGGAGAAACAAGTATTCTTTGTTTTTTGTGTATTGGAGAGGAGATCCAGACGAGGGGTGATGTTGGCACGTTGTACGGCTTTCTGAATAGAGCTGGAGGCATAACCTCTTTCCTTGAACCGAGTAGCCATGATAGTAAAGAAAGATGAATGAACTATCCATTTCAATGGACATACCTTTTCTAGGATGTCTAGAACTATGATTATTGTAATCTGATTACACCCAAATGCATAAACTTATTTGACTGGATGTGTATAAGACAATCACAGTGTTCTACAATATCTACAAACCTGTTTCCAAAAAACATGAAATGCTGTGTAAAATGTAAATATAAACAGAATGTGGTGATTTGCAAAACATTGAAACACCATATTTAATTGAAAAAAGCACAAAAACAACATATCAAATGTTGAAAATGAGAAATTTCATTGTTGTTTTTTTTAATTACAAGCCCATTTTGAATTTGATGCCAGCAAAACATTTCAAAAAGTTGGGACAGTGGCAACAAAAGACTGTAAAAGTAGTGAACTGCTAAAAGAAAACACTTGGTGTCTCATCATTAATGAGGTTAACTGGAAACAGGTCAGTAACATGACTGGGTATAAAAAGAGCATCAGAGAGGCTGAGTCTTTCTGAAGTAAAGATGGGGAGGAGTTCACCACTCTGTGAAAGACTGCACTGGAAAATAGAGCAACAATTTAAGAATAATGTTTGTCAACGTAAAATTGTAAAGTATTTGTGGATTTCATCGTCTACAGTAACAATATCATTAAAAGATTCAGAGAATCTGAAGAAATCTCTGAACCAAGGGACAAGGAGAAAAACCAATATTAGATGGTCGTGATCTTCAGGCCCTCAGATGGTACTGTATTAAAAACAGACAGGATTCTGTAGTGGACATCACTGCATTAAAAACAGACAGGATTCTGTAGTGGACATCACTGCATTAAAAACAGACAGGATTCTGTAGTGGACATCCCTGTATTAAAAACAGACAGGATTCTGTAGTGGACATCACTGTATTAAAAACAGACAGGATTCTGTAGTGGACATCCCTGTATTAAAAACAGACAGGATTCTGTAGTGGACATCCCTGTATTAAAAACAGACAGGATTCTGTAGTGGACATCACTGTATTAAAAACAGACAGGATTCTGTAGTGGACATCACTGCATTAAAAACAGACAGGATTCTGTAGTGGACATCACTACATTAAAAACAGACAGGATTCTGTAGTGGACATCAGTACATTAAAAACAGAGGATTCTGTAGTGGACATCACTGCATTAAAAACAGAGGATTCTGTAGTGGACATCACTGCATTAAAAACAGACAGGATTCTGTAGTGGACATCACTGCATTAAAAACAGACAGGATTCTGTAGTGGACATCACTGCATTAAAAACAGACAGGATTCTGTAGTGGACATCACTGTATTAAAAACAGACAGGATTCTGTAGTGGACATCACTGCATTAAAAACAGACAGGATTCTGTAGTGGACATCACTGCATTAAAAACAGACAGGATTCTGTAGTGGACATCACTGTATTAAAAACAGACAGGATTCTGTAGTGGACATCACTGCATTAAAAACAGACAGGATTCTGTAGTGGACATCACTGTATTAAAAACAGACAGGATTCTGTAGTGGACATCACTGTATTAAAAACAGACAGGATTCTGTAGTGGACATCACTGCATTAAAAACAGACAGGATTCTGTAGTGGACATCAGTACATTAAAAACAGACAGGATTCTGTAGTGGACATCAGTACATTAAAAACAGACAGGATTCTGTAGTGACATCACTGTATTAAAAACAGACAGGATTCTGTAGTGGACATCACTGTATTAAAAACAGACAGGACTCTGTAGTGGACATCACTCTATTAAAAACAGACATGATTCTGTAGTGGATATCACTGCATTAAAAACAGAGGATTCTGTAGTGGACATCACTGTATTAAAAACAGACAGGATTCTGTAGTGGACATCACTGCATTAAAAACAGACAGGATTCTGTAGTGGACATCACTGTATTAAAAACAGACAGGATTCTGTAGTGGACATCACTGCATTAAAAACAGACAGGATTCTGTAGTGGACATCCCTGTATTAAAAACAGACAGGATTCTGTAGTGGACATCACTGTATTAAAAACAGACAGGATTCTGTAGTGGACATCACTGTATTAAAAACAGACAGGATTCTGTAGTGGACATCCCTGTATTAAAAACAGACAGGATTCTGTAGTGGACATCACTGTATTAAAAACAGACAGGATTCTGTAGTGGACATCACTGCATTAAAAACAGACAGGATTCTGTAGTGGACATCACTACATTAAAAACAGACAGGATTCTGTAGTGGACATCAGTACATTAAAAACAGAGGATTCTGTAGTGGACATCACTGCATTAAAAACAGAGGATTCTGTAGTGGACATCACTGCATTAAAAACAGACAGGATTCTGTAGTGGACATCACTGCATTAAAAACAGACAGGATTCTGTAGTGGACATCACTGCATTAAAAACAGACAGGATTCTGTAGTGGACATCACTGTATTAAAAACAGACAGGATTCTGTAGTGGACATCACTGCATTAAAAACAGACAGGATTCTGTAGTGGACATCACTGCATTAAAAACAGACAGGATTCTGTAGTGGACATCACTGTATTAAAAACAGACAGGATTCTGTAGTGGACATCACTGCATTAAAAACAGACAGGATTCTGTAGTGGACATCACTGTATTAAAAACAGACAGGATTCTGTAGTGGACATCACTGTATTAAAAACAGACAGGATTCTGTAGTGGACATCACTGCATTAAAAACAGACAGGATTCTGTAGTGGACATCAGTACATTAAAAACAGACAGGATTCTGTAGTGGACATCAGTACATTAAAAACAGACAGGATTCTGTAGTGACATCACTGTATTAAAAACAGACAGGATTCTGTAGTGGACATCACTGTATTAAAAACAGACAGGACTCTGTAGTGGACATCACTCTATTAAAAACAGACATGATTCTGTAGTGGATATCACTGCATTAAAAACAGAGGATTCTGTAGTGGACATCACTGTATTAAAAACAGACAGGATTCTGTAGTGACATCACTGCATTAAAAACAGACAGGATTCTGTATTAAAAACAGACAGGATTCTGTAGTGGACATCACTGCATTAAAAACAGACAGGATTCTGTAGTGGACATCACTGTATTAAAAACAGACAGGATTCTGTAGTGGACATCACTGCATTAAAAACAGACAGGATTCTGTAGTGGACATCACTGCATTAAAAACAGACAGGATTCTGTAGTGGACATCACTGTATTAAAAACAGACAGGATTCTGTAGTGGACATCACTGCATTAAAAACAGACAGGATTCTGTAGTGGACATCACTGTATTAAAAACAGACAGGATTCTGTAGTGGACATCACTGTATTAAAAACAGACAGGATTCTGTAGTGGACATCACTGCATTAAAAACAGACAGGATTCTGTAGTGGACATCAGTACATTAAAAACAGACAGGATTCTGTAGTGGACATCAGTACATTAAAAACAGACAGGATTCTGTAGTGACATCACTGTATTAAAAACAGACAGGATTCTGTAGTGGACATCACTGTATTAAAAACAGACAGGACTCTGTAGTGGACATCACTCTATTAAAAACAGACATGATTCTGTAGTGGATATCACTGCATTAAAAACAGAGGATTCTGTAGTGGACATCACTGTATTAAAAACAGACAGGATTCTGTAGTGGACATCACTGTATTAAAAACAGACAGGATTCTGTAGTGGACATCACTGCATTAAAAACAGACAGGATTCTGTAGTGGACATCACTGTATTAAAAACAGACAGGTTTCTGTAGTGGACATCACTGCATTAAAAACAGACAGGATTCTGTATTAAAAACAGACAGGATTCTGTAGTGACATCCCTGTATTAAAAACAGACAGGATTCTGTAGTGACATCACTGCATTAAAAACAGATAGGATTCTGTAGTGGACATCACTGTATTAAAAACAGACAGGATTCTGTAGAGGACATCACTGCATTAAAAACAGACAGGATTCTGTAGTGGACATCACTGTATTAAAAACAGACAGGATTCTGTAGAGGACATCACTGCATTAAAAACAGAGGATTCTGTAGTGGACATCACTGCATTAAAAACAGAGGATTCTGTAGTGGACATCACTGCATTAAAAACAGACAGGATTCTGTAGTGGACATCACTACATTAAAAACAGACAGGATTCTGTAGTGGACATCACTGTATTAAAAACAGACAGGATTCTGTAGAGGACATCACTGCATTAAAAACAGACAGGATTCTGTAGTGGACATCACTGTATTAAAAACAGACAGGATTCTGTAGAGGACATCACTGCATTAAAAACAGACAGGATTCTGTAGTGGACATCACTGCATTAAAAACAGACAGGATTCTGTAGTGGACATCACTGTATTAAAAACAGACAGGATTCTGTAGTGACATCACTGCATTAAAAACAGACAGGATTCTGTAGTGACATCACTGCATTAAAAACAGACAGGATTCTGTAGTGACATCACTGTATTAAAAACAGACAGGATTCTGTAGTGGACATCACTGCATTAAAAACAGACAGGATTCTGTAGAGGACATCACTGCATTAAAAACAGACAGGATTCTGTAGTGGACATCACTGCATTAAAAACAGACAGGATTCTGTAGAGGACATCACTGCATTAAAAACAGACAGGATTCTGTAGTGGACATCACTGCATGGGCTCAGGAACACAATCAAAAGACATTGTCTGTGAACACAGTTTGTCGCTGCATCCACAAATGACAGCTGAAACTCTACCATGCAAAGAGGAAACCGTATATAAACCAGATCCAGAAATGCCCCACATTCACTGGGCCCCAGCTCATTTAAGATGGACTGAGGTGAAGTGGAAACTGTCCTGTGGTCTGATGAGTCAACATTTGATAATCTTTTTGGAAATCATGGACGTCATGTCCTCAGGACTAACGAGGAGAGGGACCATCCAGCTCGTTATCAGCACACAGTTCAAAAGCCAGCATCCTTGATTGTATGAGGGGGGGGGGGCATTAGTGCACATGTCATGGCTAACCTGCACATTTGTGAAGGCACCATTAATGCTGAACCATATAAACAGGTTTTGGAGCAACATATGCTGCCAAGTAGACAAAGTCTTTTTCAGGGAAGGCCTTGTTTATTTCAGCAACACAATGTCAAACCACATTCTGCAGGTATTCCAACAGCATGGCTCTGTAGGAAAGAGTCTGGTGCTAAACTGACCTGCCTGCAGTCCAGACTCGTCACCCATTAAAATGTTTGGAGCTTTATGAAACATAAAATAGGACAAAGGAGACCCTGAACTCTGGAGCAGCTGAAATCCTACATCAGACAAGAATGGAAAACATTCCACTTTAAAATGACATCAGCTGGTCTCCTCAGTCCCAAACGCTGACAGAGTGTTGTTAAAAGAAGAGGTGATGCAACACAGTGGTAAACAAGACCCTGTCCAACTTTATGGAAACATGTTGCTGGCATCAAATTCTAAATGAGGATATCATATTTAAAAACATTTTATACAGCATCCCAACTTTTTTGGAAACAGGATTGAAAGTGGACTGCACCTTTTTCAGCAAGCATGTCAGGGCGTGAGACACACTTTAATCTATCAGTAATATTGTTAATGAACATACTTTGTGTTTAAATTAAAGATGATATGTTATATTACTGACACATGTCAAAATATCATATGACAGTATTACAGATTTTACTCAGGATTTCTTACAAAACGTGTGCATTGGATGGCTGGTTCTTAATGTCACCGGAGAGGAGAAATAGGGAAATACATAGAAAACTACTGTTTGGATTTATTCTGACTGTTCTGATTTTCTATTTTTCAGCTTATAATGCATCCTATTTATTACATAGACATAATATTCAACTTGGCAGGCTTTGGATATCCTGCTTTCTGGAGATACTTCAGAAATTCAGATTTTTCTTCGTAGATATGAAATAATAGACAGTAGTGTGATAGGTGAGTACAGCTTGTAGGGGCATGATAGGATCATCACAGACACACAGACACACACACATTTTACAGATTAATCACATGTGTTAAGGGCATCAATGTAGACAGCACTGGTTTAAATCTGTAAAAACAGACATGGTTGGAAACAATTTCCTAAATCAGTAACAAACATTAATCCAACTGGAGGAAATATTACATTTGTCAGGGACATTTTTTATGTAGTGAATCTTTTATGCTGTAAAAAGTATTTGGGTTAAAACTACAATGTTGTGATTGGTTGGTGTTTGGCTGTGTTAGCATAGTGGTTAGCTAACTATAGCCTTTATTAATGTCATCATAACAAACGCACATGTACAGCTGTCCATAGTGAATTCTGACATCACTGAAGCTCTGACGTGTGAATGAGAGATAAACAGATGGATGTCAGTCATATCTGTGTTCAGAATGGAGCTGGAGGAAGGACATGTTAATGCTAACTTAGCAGGGAACAGGGGGATACAGCTAGCTCAGACTCTGTCCAACAGTCAAAATCACCCATATTATCACTTCTAAAGCTCAAAGGTTGACATATTGGATGTAGTTTGTGTAATAAGTACATTTATAAACAGAAAACACAGCCTCTTGTAGGTTTAGGGGAGGTTCAATGGCTGAACTATGTCCAATGTTTTCGTTTAAAAAAAAGAACACCCTTATTCCCATGATGTGGTTGTCAGTTACACCATGTATTTAATGAGATGCTTGGTAGATTGCAGTTAGTTCAGTGCTAGCAGAGAGAGAGAAGCGCTAACTACCAAACTACTTGTGGAAAACTTTTGAATACTTTGCATTGTACAGAACAAGATTCAATCTTCAAGATCCAACCTCATCCTTTTCATTGCACAACAGAAAGGTTTCAACGGTGAACATGTCGACGTTGCAGGACTCACACGCTTCCAGCGCATCAAGTAAGTTGACTCAACACAAAACTGTTGGTGATGCTGAATGTATTGAAACAATGGTGACACCAGTTTGTTCATAAACAGCCTAAAACTGGGCCTTAAATTTTACACAGGACAGTTTTGTGTCAAGAAAGGCTAATTCTGTGAAATACTGTTTAGAGAAAGCTATGCTAGTCAAGGCTAGTGTTGTTTTGATAGCTTGTTTTAGCTTGTTATGACAAGTCTTGAATATATTAATTAATTGGAAAGGTGATAAAATCATTAGCATTTGATAAATTCTTTCTTGAAATGGTCTTAAAATGTCGAGCTAACACTGAAACACTTAAGCTAAGGCAGCTAACACTAAGGGGGCTAACACTAAGGCGGCTAACACTAAGACAGCTAACACTAAGGCAGCTAACACTAAGGCAGCTAACACTAAGACAGCTAACACTAAGGCAGCTAACACTAAGGCAGCTAACACCAAGGCATCTAACACTAAGGCAGCTAACACTGAGCTAACACTAAGGCAGCTAACACTGAGCTAACACTAAGGCAGCTAACACTAAGGCAGCTAACACTGAGCAAACACTAAGGCAGCTAACACTGAGCTAACACTATAAGGCAGCTAACACCAAGGCAGCTAACACTGAGCAAACACTAAGGCAGCTAACACTGAGCTAACACTAAGGCAGCTAACACTGAGCAAACACTAAGGCAGCTAACACTGAGCTAACACTAAGGCAGCTAACACTGAGCTAACACTAAGGCCGCTAACACTAAGGCAGCTAACACTGAGCAAACACTAAGGCAGCTAACACTGAGCTAACACTAAGGCAGCTAACACCAAGGCAGCTAAGTAGGCCTTTGGACTGGAGAGAGTCTACATTAAGACCCTCTGAGGGATTTTTTCTCCTGTCATCACATTGTTTTGTTGCTTATGTGTTTATTAATTTGTATCTTTTATGTACCAATACAGGTCCATGGTTGTGATTAATTAATTAGGTGTGTGTTTGTTCATGCTGTGTTGACGTAATGACTCCATATATTTTCTCACCATGTTCAACCATGTCTCCTCACAGTGGTTCATACAGGAGATCATTTGCGTAGCAGCTCTTCTGTTTACTCCATTCAGGAGTATATTGGTGAAGGCTGTTATGGCAAAGTGGCCAGGTGCACAAACCTGGCAACCAAAGACCCAGTGGCTGTCAAGATCTTGAAGGACAGCTATTACATTGAGAACGCAGAGAAAGAGGTGAGTTTTTGGAGTCCTGTTGATTGCTCTGACACACAGTACATGTCCTTTTGTAAAGTCTGCATGCTGTATCAGAGTATGTAGTCTGAACTGTTTCCATGTCTCCTCTTTTCTGCCCAGGCTTCCATGTTGGAGGCGATCAGTGTCCTGAATCCTGACCGCCATAACATAGTCAAGTTCTTGGAGCGGTTCGAGTATGACGGACAGACCTGTCTAGCGTTTGAGTCGCTAGACAAGAGTCTGCATGATGCGCTCCAGGAACGAGACTGGGATCCTCTGTATCTGCATGAGATCCGTCCGATCGCAAAGCAGGTATGTATTATTGTAATAATGAATTGATTATCTATTGTTTTACTACTCATCAATGATGGAGACCCTAAACCCTAATCCTTCACCTTACACAGCAGCAGATGGAAAACTAAACCCCAAACTTGTCCTTTCTCCTTTTGTCCCTGCAGCTCTTTGTGGCTTTGGATGCCCTCAAAGGGCTTGGTATCCTGCATGCTGACCTGAAACCAGACAACATCATGTTTGTCAACAGGCAGGACCAGCCCTCCAGGATTAAAGTCATAGACTTTGGTGAAGCCTTTTCAGCCTCCAGTGTCAAGCCTGGGGCTGAGCTGCAGCCAGTTGGATACAGGTATCTTCATCCTGCACAGCTCATTTGTTAATAGAGAGCTAATGCCTTTCTTTTAAACATCCATGTTGTTATAGGTCCTCCATGCTTTCTTACAGATTTCTCATCTTTGACTCTTATCTTCCCCTCTCAGGGCTCCAGAAATCGTCCTTGGCCTCCCCTTCACTGAGGCTATCGATGTTTGGGGAGTCGGCTGCATCCTTGCCTTCCTCTTCCTGGCTGATGACATCTTCCCAGCCGAATCTGAGTATCGGATGGTAGGTCAGATACCTCAGACAAATGTACTCAACCAAGTGAGCACTTTAAACAAAATGTCACCTGATGTGAGTCTGTATTTTTTGTCTTCAGATGCATTCCATACTTGAGGTTCTGGGTCAGCCGGCTGACCACCTGCTCCGTGCTGGGAAATTTACCCAGAACTATTTCAGTGTGGAGGAGACTGACGATGGGCCAACATGGAGGCTAAGGGTTGAGTAGCCATGTCCTTCTTTGTTTGAGTTAATTCTTTTATTCTATTTGAGCACATTTAAAGTGATTCTCATACATATTTTGTCCCTTTAGGAGTCAGGATATAAAGCTGTCGGTTGGACTCTGGATAGCCTGGTTGATGTAAGTACTCTCAGTTGTTTGAGTTAAGACTGAATCTTTTGAATTATCTGTTTCTGAGAGGTAGGGACTGGATCAACTGAACAGAATCTGTTTCCAAATCCAGTACTATCCAAAAGAGAGCGCTGCTGAGGCTGAGGACACGAAGGCTTTTGTGGACCTCCTGAAAAGGCTGCTGCATCTTGATGGGGATCAGAGAATCTCTGCCCGTGAAGCTCTGCAGCACCCTTTTATTACGATGTCCCACCTGACCAACTGCCCTGACAGCAGCGCCTAGTAAGTGAACGTGTCTGCTACTAATATCACATATGGTTGGATAGAATGATGGATACATTAATTAGTTGACTGCTTCACTAATTGATTGCCAAACTTGTTCCAGTCTGACCACAGCCCAATCCCTGATGACCGTCTGCTCAACAGAGGACTCAGAGGACTGGGTGGACACCTCTTTGGCTCTGCAACATGGCCAAGAGTTACTTGGTAGGTTTTATGTCAGACGTTTACCCTCTGCTGCTAATAATGATGCCCCAGTCAGCAGGTTTTCTGATGAAACATCTGTCTTCTATGACCATTGTCCCACCATAGGGTCATCATCTGATGGAGTTCCTGTCACCTCCTCCAATGATGAAGACCCAGCTCCACAGTCCCATGATGAAGAGGTACCCGTAGAGTCATCTGATGGTCTGGATGTGTCATCTCTGGATAAAGAACTACCGGGAACTGATATAGTCTCGGCCTCTTCCAGTTGGCTTAAAACCGTGATGCAGAGGATTCATAGATTCTTCACTTCCTTTTGCTGCTGTTTGCATCCACCTGAGGACGACTGAGTAAGTGTTCATTATTTCTTCTAATTTGACTTTGTGTAGTTACTTTGACATTTCCCCATTTATAAATCGATAAGTGTATTTTTCTTTTTCATAAATAAATATATGCTTTCTCATCCCTCAGGTTACCGCTGACTGTGATTGGATCTACTGCTGGGACCATGGTTGAGCTCCGAGACGACTCTCTACAGGAACCTCCCAATCTTTCTCTCTCTCTCTCCCCCCTCTCTCTCTCTAACCATCTATCTCCTAATCTTTCTCTCTCTCTCCCTCTCTCTTTCTCTCTCTCTAACCATCTATCTCCCAATCTTTCTCCCTCTCTCTCTCTCTCTAACCATCTATATCCCAATCGTTCTCTCTCTCTCTCTCTCTCTCTCTCTCTCTCTCTCTCTCTCTCTCTCTCTCTCTCTCTCTCTGTCTCTAACCATCTATCTCCCAATCTCCCCCCCCTCTCTCTAACCATCTAGCTCCCAATCTATCTCTCTTTCTCTCTCTCCCTCTAACCATCTGTCTCCCAATCTTTCTCTCTCTCTCTCTCTCTCTCTCTCTCTCTCTCTCTCTCTCTCTCTCTCTCTATCTATCTCTCTCACCCCAACCGGTCAAAGCAGAGGACCGCTCACCATGAGTCTCGGATCTGCTCGATGGTTTCTGCCTTTTAAAAAGGCAGTTTTTCCTCGCCACTGTCGCCAAGTGCTTGCTCATGGTGGATTGTTGGGTTTCTGTATGTAGACACATTGAATAGAATTGAATTGATTTGAATTGATTTGAATTGAATTGACTAAGTGGATCACAATGGAGACATTTACTATATATTATGCACTTCTTGAGATGTGAACTTTTTTAGTATCTGAATTTGAGAAAAATATGTAATTTATTAAATATATATTATTTATAAATAACTGTGTATTTTTCCAATATTTAAATAACTGTATTTTCACTATTTATAAATAACTATTTTTTACAACTCTTAAATAACTATGTGTATTTTTTCCAATTTTTAAATTACCTTTTCCTATTAAATAAAAGTTTCCCCTTTATAAATATTTGTATTTTTCCCATTCATAACTATTTGTATTTTATCCCTTCTATAAATAAATAAATATAATTGTGTATGAATAATGTCAACATGCTGTGTTTATTATATCTTCTTACAAATTTTGATAAACTAAAGCTGTGACATTTGTACCTACTCAATTTTAAAAGAAAAAAAATGTGTCACACAACACAGTTCTAAGGTGCACCTTTGTCCTTGGTTTATAATCCTGATGACGATTTAAAATTTGAAAAGCTATTTTAGATTCTACATCTAATGTCATGTGAAACATTGTGTTGGTCATTACTCATAGTGACTCATAGTGATTTTTATTTATATACAGTGCTGTGAAAAGTATCAGAACTTCTCCTGATTTCTTCTATTTTTGTGTGTATCTTATACTGAACTGTTGAATCTTCAAACAAAATCTAACATGAAACAAAGGCAACCCAAGTAAACACAAAAATACACATGTACATGTACAATATGTACATACTAGTGCAATATAATGAAACTTGTTTTCTGTATGTAACCCATCCCAGACCAACCCCTGCTCCAGGCCAGGGCTTATATTTGACCAACTATTTAAATACTGTTGTTTTAGTTGACAGCACAAGCAAAATAATGCAAACCACCAATCATAGAAGACATACTGTAATAATGGAAACCCTACATGTTAATCTACAACAATATCCATACACCTGTACCCCTGTATAAGCCCTCCATACTTAAAGGTGTTCTAAGTGGTTCACTTTGCATCAGGGATACTGAGCTTCTTCTGGAGGAAGTTACAGTCAAGCTGAGAGGTAATAAAGTCATGAGTAAAATCTTTGGGAGAGTAACAGTCCTTGACCTTGGCTAAAAGTCTTAAATGATTAAAATTAGTTTTAAACACAGAAGGATGTCCCTCAAATTTGAGGTAACTGTCATGCCAAGAATGTTAACAGAGGATCGACTGAATTGAATTAAAGGGCCACGAGTAGCATCAGGCCTACTTAGACATTTCTTTATACATAGTATATCTCTGGTTAGTACATACATTGTAAAACGTAGACTGAAAGTATACTCTCTTATTTTTAGTTTAAAAGATATATACTAATAGCACACTTAAGTAACCTTCTTTTTTGTAAGGGAACACAGATCTGTTGTGTTATTGAGGTGCAGAAGAGCTCTGATGGAACAAAGATGTGTAATGATGGTGATGAAGGCAGCTTCTGTGGAACAAAATGCTTTCCAAGCCTATTTAATTACAATCTGTTTTAACTGATTCTTTATTTTTTAAAACCACAGGACACTTATCTTTTCATATTTAAGAACTCAACAATGTTATCTATCTTTCTATAAGTCTCCTTTGCTCTACCCTCCCCTCCACTCACAGATTGCTTTCCTGTGTTCAGGACCCCTCGGGTGCAAACCTGCAACTGAAGAGAGGATGAATGGAGGGAAAACAAAGGAAGGGGAATAAGGTATTGACAAACTGAGAAAAATGAGAGACCCTCTATGATGCAAGCATGGGGAAGAGAAATGGAGTGATTAAGGAACCATGCAAGATTCCCCCTCTCTCCATCCTTAGTCTCTCCATCCTTAGTCTCTCCTCCTACCTTATTCTTGGAACTTCTACAATAAGTCTCCAAAGACTGCAGGTTCACTGCTTGGTAATTATTCCGTGGTGAAGCCAATTATTCTCCAATAAATTTAGGAACATGCACAACTGCACAAAGCCATGGAATAAGGAACCTAACTTTTGTTGTGATCTCAAGGCTCTGTTGTTGATGTTATCCTAGAACTGAGTAAATCTCTAAATAAATGTGTGTCTTATCGAAACATTTCTAAATCATTTTTGAAAGATTGATGGGCTAATAGGGGCCCATGACTCTTTTTTTTTAACTGTGGGGCCCTGAAGCAGCCCTAATCAGACTCCATAACTGACCACTGTGGAGCTGCTTCAGAGAGCTTTACAGAGAGCTTTACAAATGCACTATGTTTCAGAAATTCTAAATGTGTCTGTCAGACAAACAGACAGTGTGTATCAGTAGTCCAGGGTCACCAAACGGACCACAAAGCCTTTTGAGACACAACAGGGAACACATGGAACAAAGACTTTAATCATCAGTGAACTGCTGGAATCATTCTGTCAGCTGACTGTTGAATCTTAGGTATCACTGTTTGGGTTTTTTTCATGGGGTTAGGGTTCTACCTCAGACCCTGCAGTCGTCTGTCTGAGGTAGAACGTGTTCCTTTCTGCATCTAATAAGTTTAACATGTTTTTTATAAATCTGTTATTGATCCCTGATAATCAACCTATAATCGAAGGACCTCCAGACATGACTTATGTTTGTTCTTGAGGCCAACTCAAAGCAAGTGTTCTTCTCTCTTTGTAGAACATTTCTACAATGTAAAACCTTGCTGTAAATTAACAGTGACATCTGAACAGTGTCTGTCCGTCCCAGTGTAACAGGTTTGATGGGGGCGTGGTCTATCCACATATTCTCAAAAACAGATCGACAGAATTCATTGATCCTCGCATTGTGGTAGTAAGACAGTAACATTCTTTAATCATAATTAAATACATTACTATAGATTCAAGTACAGGTAACATGTAAATATACAGTCCTTTACTGACAAAACATGTGACCAGTATTGTAAATTTACATGAACATTGTAATGAGGTGAAGATTCAATTCTAATTCTTCAGTGAGGAACTATACAAGATACAGTTCTTTGCAGCTGAAGCTGCTTCCAGCAAAATGTTTTACAGTGTAGGTATATATGCTGCATCCTTACACCGCTGTAAAAGATGAGAACTGTCACCTTTTCAGAGTGTTTGTTGCATTAGTTTGGTTCAGAAGCATGAGTTCTTGAGACATCCCTACATGCTCTGTGGCTGGCATTGTGTTCCTGCTTTGTGTGGACTGTTTATACCAATGTGTTTTCTTGTTCTATCATTGGCTGGTGAGTCATTTGCAGTGCAGCCTCAGTAATCCCTCCTCGCTGAAGGCAGAGTGGAGTTCTCCGTGACTGCAGAGCCGATGCTGTGATCATCTTATCGCTGCTCTCATGTGAATAGACTGGGGCAGATGAAATTGATAGGAAGGGGGAGTTAATGTAGTCCTGGAGAGTTCTCATCAGCAGGAGCCCAGACAGGGGAATGAAATCCAATGAGTACTTTATTAAATCTCAGGACTTTCTGACACACTGACAGTACAGAGGGCTGCAAATCATGACCGCTGGACGTGGAAGGGGATTAAATCATCACACAGCATCCATGGAATTGGATTTAATACCGGCTCCATGATCAGTTTAACAATCTCTTCTGGTTGAATCTCTGGTCTTACTTCTCTGCTCTGAATGTTGATTATCAAGTCTGGGCTGTACTAAAGATGTGGAGCAAAACTCTATGTACTGAAATGAAGTGTGTTCCTGTTTATGACATACAAATGTTATGATGCACATTGTTTTCACCTAATGTCGTAACTGTGTCCTTCAAACAACAAGCCAACATTTATCTGACTATAAATTCAGTTTCTGTCATTCGAGTGCGGACAGGCTCTCCACAGGACTCTCTGTATTCCGACCCTTTTTTACCTCTGCCAACGTGAGCTGGAGGAGGTCATGTGATCAGTTCCTTTTGTGTGTGTGTGTGTGTTTGTGTGCATGGTAAATGGACTATACTTATATAGAACCTTTCTAGTGTGACTAACCACTCAGAGCGCTTTACAACACCAGCCAGCATTCACCCATTCACACAAGTCTTTGTGTGAAGGCGGGCCTTGTGGAGGAGAGCAGGTGATTGGATTTTGAGGCTTATCCAGAAGATGGTAAGGATCCCATATTCATTCATTCATTCATTCATTCATTTATTTATTTTTTGCCCTACTCTCCCTCTGATTGACTTGGTATGTCGATGTGGGGCTGCATGTGAGACGTCATCATCATGCTGTGCCAATCAGAGGCCAGGTGGGGCGGTGGAGAGGCCATGGTGGATGTATGTGCTATCCAAATGCCATCCAAGTTCTAACTGTGATTTACAAACAGAGCATTTCTATACAGTAAATGTAGGATTACACAGATGGCAAAGGGAGCTTTCAAACCAATCTTTATTGACACTTGTCAACATCCTGTAGAGTCCACAAGAACCATCCATCCATCATCAGACACACATGATGTCTGCTTATAGAGTTGTCAGATCAAATCTAGTGTACAAAATAAACCTGTAATTTTCATTCTTCATCTCATTCTGCTGATGCAGACACACAGGAAGACATTTTACTGCCATGCAATAGTCAAAACTGTAAGAGAATCACCTAAGTAATGTACTTATAGTAAAGATCATAAATCCTCAAAGATTCAAACTGACTGACTGATACAGTTTGAGACGTGTTGGCTGAACAGTATCAGTTTATTAGATGCTGATATTGTTTGTGTAGAAGTATAAATATCTGACAGGTAAAAAGGTTTCATGTAGAGAAAATACACAGTAAACATGTCTGAACTTGTCATGTTATTAGTTGTAACATATGAAACATTAGTTGTGATATTTCACATATGTGTAGACTGACCTCTTATCATATGTGTGGAGGTCTGCAGACTGTCCTCCTGCACTGTTCTGTATTCAGAGGACGTGGAACACGTGACAGTCAGACTGCTGTGATGAAGATATCAGCAGGCTTCCACTCTTGTATTGTATATGGATAACAGGCTGTTGACTTTTGTTTTCCTCAGTGGCCAAGACTAAACTGATTTTTATTGTGGTTGAAATCCTTTCACAGCTGCTGCCTGTAATGATGGAAATGATGCAGGGATGGATCAAATAGTTCTGGCAGTGAACCTTTTTACCGACTGGAGGCCCAGTGAGTCTGCTGGGCTGGAGAACGAGGCTGATCCATGGGGCAGAGCTGGGTGACGTTACCTGATGCATGATGATACATGTCTACTTAATGAAAAACACATGATCATCTAAGAACTTTGTTCCAAAACACTCCTTCAGCTTTTAGAAACCTGATATTCAATTTATTATTAGCTGTTACAATCAAGGAAGCGTCGATGCAGGGCTACAATTCAGATGCTGCCCTGACCAGCAGGTTCTGGGTTCTACCTGTAGTCCTTTATCAAAGAGAACACACAACAGCACCACAACGAAGACCTCCTCTCAGCCACCTTTGTCTGTTTACACTGAACTAAACACCACTGTGCTTTTTAAATAGTGATACTGTACCGACTATGTCTAGACCCTGATACTGACCCACATAAAACGTGATGGTTGAAAACATGTAGATTGTTTGTATATAGTTAGATTTTCTTAATTTAACATTTGAATGTAAAGTCTGTAATGTAGCTATGTTTCTAATTGTCTACATAAAATGTTTGGAATTAAAGAAAAACATGCCACTTGTTTTTATTAATAATTGTATGTAATGATTTATCTTAATGTTACCTTTATATTTACACATCTGAAATCTGTGTTTATATTTTTACATCTTCAAAATATTTCATTGAACAAAAAAACCCATAATTTTCAAATCTAATTATGTTTTTAATAAAGTATGTTATACTGAAAAAATAATTGTCAGATCATAGAGATGATGTTGTGCTGAAGAACAAACACGGACATATTAAAAAAATGCATTGTCCTACAAAGCACCAATTTACAAAATGATCTAAAATTAGATTTATTTGTATCAACTGACAAATTCAAAGGCATTATGTAGATTGTGTTGATAGAGAAATGTGCACTAACACATTATTACCTGCTATCATGTGACTGAAGGCACTAATGACACCTGAGCTATCTCTGTAAGAACCAATGAAAGTCACTGAGGAGGACTGTGAGACGATGCTGAAAGCTCTGGAAAGCTAATAAAACGCTACTAAATGGACCTCGAGTTGAGACTTTTCTTTCCATAAATGTTGACATTCATTGTCGTTAATTATTCCAAGCTGCTCTGTCTCTGCTGTCTCTGCAGCAGCATTGGTTTACACACTCACAAAATTAATTACTATTCCTTTGTGAGCTGACGTGTTCCAGCATTTTCTGCCGGCCAAGACATAACTGCTTGATAGCATTAGCATTAGCATCCCCATCTATAACCCTCCTTTTATATGAGTACCAGTTGGCTATGCTAGCCTCTGGCAGCCAGAGCTACTGCAGTTTCTGTGGATCCATCAATTTCCACCTGTTACTGTGATCAACAAACAGGAGCTCAGAGCCAATCAGCAGAAGGTGTCTAGCCAGACACAAACAGACACTGCTGTCTGAAGGAGCACAGGTTTCTGGGTAAACCCCATCCTCCCAGCCAGGCAATGAACCTGTCCTCACCAAGAAGGTTTAATCACAGCCAATGTCCAGCTATTAACCCTGACCATCTACAGCATGGTCTGCCTTTTCTACCTTTGTTCTCATTTTGAGAGAATGTACACTTCCCCCTCCTTCTGCTCCCAGCTTTACATTTCCTTACTACATTTCCTTACTACAGTGGACCACCTGACGCTTCCCAAATATGTGCAGACGACATGTCATTTTATCTGACAGCTGTCTGTAAAGCCAGCTATGGAGCAGGATTCTTCTACTGGGTAGCTCAACTAGAACTTTTCTCCACTTCATTTTCCACTGCTGACAGTACCCCGTCAACATGGGTGAGATTATTATTCATTAACAAACTGTAACTTACACTGTACATTAACTGTAAGACAGAAAACCACTAACCTAAAAAAAAAACATTTCATTTTCTAATGAAAACATGACATCCTCAAAGGAAACTACATTTCTTTTGACTGAACTAGCAATCACATAAAGATGGAAGCACAGACTTCTTATTAAAAACTGTTTCACATGCACAGTCAATTTTTGTTTGAACTCGTCATAAGTGGAAAAATCTCTCACACTTGAATATGTTTCATTACTATAAAATGTATTCTGCCCTCTTTGAAAATGTCCAACTTCCTCTGAAACACAGGACAGCTGCTACATTATTACTGTTATAACCTTAAGACATGGCTGAAGTTTATTTAACTGGTAAGTTTCATCTGGTTTCATTATATTATTTCAGTCTCCAGCATCCTTCCTCCAAGGAAAGAACTTTGTTGAACTCTGTGTCTAACATGGAGAATCCATGGTTAACATGTACAAACTGAGATCAGGGCTTTAAGCAGCTTAATGCATTTCCTTTCATACCAATTAATCCAGTCTTTGTAATGGGATGTGATGGTCAATGGTATCAAATGCAGCACTAAGATAGAACGAGACAGCTGCAGAGAAAAAGAGCTATGCTGCTCCAGGAGGAGAAAATATTAAAGGGACAGTATTCCTGGTGCGTCTTCATCATTTGGTCAAATGATGAACAACTGCAACGTTTTAAAATCTGGGTCAAGGAAGTAAAAAACCTTTACTATCAATGCAGCCTGCTTGGAACCTGGAGTGAAAACAATGCCGAGCCAACCCGCACCTCCATGCCCCTCCCACTGACTGTGACATATCTTATTGTTTTCTGATGAGAAGCTGACAGAACAATATCCTGATGTCATTTGATTTGAGTCCAGTCCTCACGTGTCTGTTTCAGCAGAGTATGGTGTTCCTCTAAGAGGACGGTGTACTCTGGAATCTATGCACTCAGACAGATTCATGATTAATTATGCCCTGAATCCACTGCTGCCCTTGGACCTCAGGGAAAGACTCACGTTCATCCCACAGAACAGACTTTTCTTTCTGGGTTGGAGATTCAAGTGATCTCCCGGCAGACTTAAGTCTGGCCTCGAGGTGCCTGTTCTAAATTTCACACAGTACTGTGTTCTTATATTCTTTAGGTGCTGTGGATATTAACATAGTCTGCCCACATTCAGACATTCAGACATGTCATAATGAAACATGATGAGGACTCTGAGAAGATGACAAGGTGTCATGGATACATCTGAAACAAGTCTCAGTTATTAATATCGTCTGAGCAGGTGGACTCCTCTGATGTCCTTTGCTGCATTCATTACAGAGTCATTTCACTGACTTGAGTTACAACTCTTGTCATGGCATCTGTCAAATAAACTGGCAGACATTTCAAAATATACTATAGTCAGTATTAATGTGAATGTGCTCTAAAGCAGCAGCAGGTAATGAGGGCTGGACTCTGATATAGATTGAATCGGTTACCCCTGGTAACTGTCTGCCCTAATATCAAATCAAAATAGTTGCTATTTCAAAAATGGATGCATGAGATTCATGAGTTTTCCAGGACTCCAAACGAAGCCTCAAACATTGTTTCAGCTATTTCAATTAATGTAACCATTAACTTTAAACTCTCTGAATACTACTAAATATCACCAGCATCATATTAATGTCAACCCAACCCTGGCTTGCATTTGGGGCACATCTGTGGCCTGTTTGCCACACTTTTCACCAGTGTACAAATATTCAGGAGTTTTCCATTTTCCAAATCACTCAAAGATGCACTGGAAAAGAAAGACACATTTCTACAAATACAATACCTTTTGGCACCTTCTGTTTCATTAAAAAAACAGACAGGATTCTGTAGTGGACATCACTGTATTAAAAACAGACAGGATTCTGTAGTGGACATCACTGTATTAAAAACAGACATGATTCTGTAGTGGACATCACTACATTAAAAACAGACAGGATTCTGTAGTGGACATCACTGTATTAAAAACAGATAGGATTCTGTAGTGGACATCACTGCATTAAAAACAGACAGGATTCTGTAGTGGACCTCACTGCATTAAAAACAGACAGGATTCTGTAGTGGACATCACTACATTAAAAACAGACATGATTCTGTAGTGGACATCACTGTATTAAAAACAGAGGATTCTGTAGTGGACATCACTACATTAAAAACAGAGGATTCTGTAGAGGACATCACTACATTAAAAACAGACAGGATTCTGTAGTGGACATCACTGTATTAAAAACAGACAGGATTCTGTAGTGGACATCGCTGCATTAAAAACAGACAGGATTCTGTAGTGGACATCACTACATTAAAAACAGACAGGATTCTGTAGAGGACATCACTGTATTAAAAACAGACAGGATTCTGTAGTGGACGTCACTACATTAAATACAGACAGGATTCTGTAGTGGACATCACTGTATTAAAAACAGACAGGATTCTGTAGTGGACGTCACTACATTAAAAACAGACAGGATTCTGTAGTGGACATCACTGTATTAAAAACAGACAGGATTCTGTAGTGGACATCACTGTATTAAAAACAGACAGGATTCTGTAGTGGATATCGCTGCATTAAAAACAGACAGGATTCTGTAGTGGACATCACTGCATTAAAAACAGACAGGATTCCTTAGTGGACATCACTGCATTAAAAACAGACAGGATTCCTTAGTGGACATCACTGCATTAAAAAAACAGACAGGATTCTGTAGTGGACATCACTGCAGTAAAAACAGACAGGATTCTGTAGTGGACATCACTGCATTAAAAAAACAGACAGGATTCTGTAGTGGACATCACTGCATTAAAAACAGACAGGATTCTGTAGTGGACATCACTGCATTAAAAACAGACAGGATTCTGTAGTGGACATCACTGCATTAAAAACAGACAGGATTCTGTAGTGGATATCACTGCATTAAAAACAGACAGGATTCTGTAGTGGACATCACTGCATTAAAAACAGACAGGATTCTGTAATGACATCACTGTATTAAAAACAGACAGGATTCTGTAGTGGACATCACTGCATTAAAAACAGAGGATTCTGTAGTGGACATCACTGTATTAAAAACAGACAGGAGTCTGTAGTGACATCACTGCATTAAAAACAGACAGGATTCTGTAGTGGACATCACTGTATTAAAAACAGACAGGATTCTGTAGTGACATCACTGCATTAAAAACAGACAGGATTCTGTAGTGGACATCACTGCATTAAAAACAGACAGGATTCTGTAGTGACATCACTGCATTAAAAACAGACAGGATTCTGTAGTGACATCACTGCATTAAAAACAGACAGGATTCTGTAGTGGACATCACTACATTAAAAACAGAGGATTCTGTAGTGGACATCACTGCATTAAAAACAGACAGGATTCTGTAGTTGACATCACTACATTAAAAACAGAGGATTCTGTAGTGGACATCACTGCATTAAAAACAGACAGGATTCTGTAGTGGACATCACTACATTAAAAACAGACAGGATTCTGTAGAGGACATCACTGCATTAAAAACAGACAGGATTCTGTAGTTGACATCACTGCATTAAAAACAGACAGGATTCTGTAGTGGACATCACTGCATTAAAAACAGACAGGATTCTGTAGTGGACATCACTGCACTAAAAACAGACAGGATTCTGTAGTGACATCACTGTATTAAAAACAGACAGGATTCTGTAGTGGACATCACTGCATTAAAAACAGACAGGATTCTGTAGAGGACATCACTGCATTAAAAACAGACAGGATTCTGTAGTTGACATCACTGCATGGGCTCAGGAACACAATCAAAAGACATTGTCTGTGAACACAGTTTGTCGCTGCATCCACAAATGACAGCTGAAACTCTACCATGCAAAGAGGAAACCGTATATAAACCAGATCCAGAAATGCCCCACATTCACTGGGCCCCAGCTCATTTAAGATGGACTGAGGTGAAGTGGAAACTGTCCTGTGGTCTGATGAGTCAACATTTGATAATCTTTTTGGAAATCATGGACGCTGCGTCCTCTGGGCTAAAGAGGAGAGGGACCATCCAGCTCGTTATCAGCACATCATCTGTGATGGTATTGGGGGGGGGGGGCATTAGTGCTCATGTCATGGGTAACCTGCACATTTGTGAAGGCACTATTAATGCTGAACCATATAAACAGGTTTTGGAGCAACATATGCTGCCAAGTAGACAAAGTCTTTTTCAGGGAAGGTCTTCTTTATTTCAGCAACACAATGTCAAACCACATTCTGCAGGTATTACAACAGCATGGCTCTGTAGGAAAGAGTCTGGTGCTAAACTGACCTGCCTGCAGTCCAGACGTTCTCATTTATAGTAGAGCAGTCTTGAAATAAATAAGCCAGGCCTTAACGACATCTGTCACCAGTGAAATGATGGCTCCTCTGTGCTTCCAGAGTCTGTGTCATGCTGGGCCGTTTCAGCCAATGTCTACATCTGATACTTTCACTTCCTCAGTCTTTCCCTGCTAACTCTATCTCACACTTAATTACCATTTCATTTTTCATTTGAGTTCAGAGTTGGACCTCGAGGGGAAAAAACAATCAGTGGGAGGTGAACCCAAGTCACAAATGAATGCTAATGACCTGAGTCTGAATTACCCCTGGAAAATTGAAATGAGAAGATTTAGAGGCTTTCAAAGATAAGAATGCTGCAGCTGCACACAATTGATGATCATCTTCATACAGTCATACATCTACACTACCAGGAACACAATGTTAATCCAGCCTCTGGTACATCTCACAAATACCAGTTCAACAACAAACCGGTGTATCAAGAGGAAAAGCTCTCATCATACAGAATACATGGATTATTATAACTGAGTCAGTTCATTAAAAAGTTGTGTAATATTTTCTAATTTGATAAGTAATTAATTTTCATAATCACGATGTAAAAACTAATAAAGAAATAAATATTTTTATTAAGGGGTGAGACTTTAAACATACAATATATATCTATGCATTAGCCTGCATATGTATGGATGCATGAAGATCAATGAGTCAACATACATGTATTTATTTTCTTTTTTAAACTGTTTCTACTTAATATATATTTTTAATTTAAACTATATTCATGTTATTTATCTCATACGATTCTTGTTCCCTCAACAAGCTGGTATCCTGCTGAGGATGTTTCTGTTTTATTATCTCCTTGTGACCTTTTTAATCCAGGCACTAGGTGACAAAAGGAGGTGTGCACCCCGGATGAAGATCAGCTGATGATGGGGCCGTGTCCTCCGCCTCTCCACTCTAGTCTCTGATCATACTGCTGGCTCCTGTGAGTCAGCCGGTAGGTAATGAAGCCCTGTGAGGGCACCGAGTTATTTCCACAATGTTCCTTTTGCATGGGGACATTTGGGAGAGGTTGTTATGGGCTTGGGATGACAGGCTCAGTCATCAACACCAGAAACATACATGAGGAGAGGCGTGTTTGATGAAGTGGTCTGGGTCCTGGAGTCTCCAAGGCCTTGTTTCAGGGCTGCAGCAAGCTGCCATGAAAGCCACTCTGCGGCTACTGGAGTATACTACACTAGTATACTACACTACTATACTACACTACTATACTACACTAGTATACTACACTAGTATACTACACTACTATACTACACTAGTATACTAAACTACTATACTACACTACTATACTACACTACTATACTACACTAGTATACTAACTACTATACTACACTAGTATACTACACTAGTATACTAAACTACTATACTACACTACTATACTACACTACTATACTACACTAGTATACTAACTACTATACTACACTACTATACTACACTAGTATACTACACTAGTATACTAAACTACTATACTACACTACTATACTACACTAGTATACTACACTACAATACTACACTAGTATACTAAACTACTATACTAAACTACTATACTAAACTACTATACTACACTAGTATACTAAACTACTATACTACACTACTATACTAGTATACTAAACTACTATACTACACTAGTATACTACACTAGTATACTAAACTACTATACTACACTACTATACTAAACTACTATACTAAACTACTATACTACGCTTCTATACGACACTAGTATACTAAACTACTATACTACGCTTCTATACTACACTATTATACTACACTAGTATACTAAACTACTATACTAAACTACTATACTACACTTCTATACTACACTAGTATACTACACTAGTATACTAAACTACTATACTACACTAGTATACTACACTACTATACTACAGCGGTATACTTAAACAGCGGTCTTCCCTCTGTCAGGGGAATCATATCCTCATCCCCTCCCTGTCTTTGGTGGGCGTGTAGGTCTGTGAGGCTAATTGTTTTAACAGGACTGGACTCATCTGGTGAAGCAGGCTGTCAATTAACTCACCTGTGTTCCATTCTCCAATCAAGCAGCAGTATTTAACCCCCGCCCAGACATCCACTATTCGTCAGATCGTTCTGTCTCCCTTGCAGTATTGTTCCCTGACTTCCTCTAACCTTCTTGTGATATTTTGGATATTTAGTAAATGTTTTTTGTCTCTCCCAGAACCTTTGAATTGCCAGCCTGTTCAACCCTCCTCAGCTCCAGATACACGCCTGCCTTCCTCTCTGCCCTTTGTTCCTCAGCCTCCACCACTAAAGTCAGTATATTTACATCTCAAACCTGGATTCATATTGTGATTCATCTCCTGTCTGCCATCCTTCTAACGGATCTCGTTTCCACCACAGGCCTCCTCTGATCTGTCCATCCGTCCCTCCAGTGGCTTCACATTATATTGAGTTCTGTGTTACATTTTGAACATTATTCATTAAACCCATTAAACCTTCATCTGAGTCAATTTCTTGCTCTTGGGTCCAGTCAGCTAAAACTCGAACCTTAACACCCTCTCATGAACTGGACAGTGTGTGTGGAGGTTTATTATTCTACATAGGCCTGACTGACTGTATTCTGCCAGTATTTCACTGTTAAGTGGGCGACAACCTTTGGGCACCGTTTAATTTTTTGGCCTCTCTTCAACCACTGTTTATGTCATTTGACTCCCGTTCTCTCTGTCTCTCTGCTTCAATTCACAGAGCACTTTACAGAAACACAAAACAGATGTTTTCTTATAATAGCAGAATGAAAATAACAATAAATACAATAAAGACAAAAGATGTTACAGCATTAAACATCGCCTAATTCCTGATTTAGATGTTCTATATGAGTGTATACAGTATGTACACTGGGTTTATATAGAGCAACAGTAGAAACGCATATATTTTTTGATGTCATTCCATCCTGTTCATATTAAATATCAAAGGTAAATTATGGTTCACATCTTTATTCACCCTTCAGCCATACAGAAAAATCATTTTTGTGCAAATTAGTGGTTTTTGTCTTAGTGTTTACAAGTCAGAAAGTGTGGATGGTGAGACAGAGAACAACAACAACAGTAACACATGTGACCACCTCCAGCATTTATCATAGCGTCACATCTCCTTTGCATGGAATGGACAAGATGTTATTCTGGACTTGTAGGATGACATGCCATTCTTCCTGCAGAGCTGTGACAAGTTGTTCATGTGTTGCTGGAGCAGGATCTCTCTCTCTCACCTGGTGATCCTGAACGTCCCACAGATGTGACGTGAGATCTATTGGGTTTAGATCTGGTGGATATACTGGCCAAGGAAGGACAGCAACATTGTTCTGGTCCAGGTAGGCTATTTCTGACAGACATGAGCCACATGTGGTCTGACAAGTTCTGACCATCATCCATTAGTAATGGCTCCCCACATCATGACATCACCACTAAAACGGTCCACTTCCTGGATGTATGCTGCAGGATAGTGTTCCCCACGTCAACGATACACACTACTATGACCATCAGCTGTGTACAAGTTAAATCTGGACTTGTCACTAAATGTGATCTGCCTCCACTGTGCAATGAGCCATAACATCTGTAACATCTGTGCTACACGTGTCTGCAGAGTTCAGACCATCATCATCATCAGCATCCCAACTGCCTGCTCATGTATGTTTTGTGGAAGCTGTGACATCATCAGTTGTTGCAGTAGGACATTAATTGGACCCAGTAAATTATCACCTTGACCAGGTCTTTTCAATCATGCAGAAAAAAATCTCACCCACATCATGGTTTACTCTAAAATGCACCAATGACTGTTATTTCTATGTTATGACTAAATGATGGGTATTCATGATTTACATGTTTTGGTTGTGGATACTTAAAAAAGTCTATTCAGTGAATCACGTTTGTTTGTTTCTGTAGATTAGAGCTAGTGAATAGAAATGACAGGGTTTTTAAAATGAAGCATTTCTACTGTTGCTCAGTATAGTTTCCACCATGGTACACATCACATCAGGCGTAGAGTTCTTCCTGTCATTGCTATCCCCACATACGGTGATAGTGACAGGTCGTGTTCACAACAGGAAATACACTTGGTTTTGCCAACAGGCCAAAGACAATTTTGAAACAGCTCATACTTCCTGCAGACTGTAGCTCGACACGACTTACATACAGTCATGTAATCCTGGAACAGAAAGATCACAACTCAAGGCTTATATGTTCATCATGGTTTTACAGTAAGTCTCAGACAGATTATTGAAAGCCACAAAAGCACTGCTGCAGTTTTAAGAAGACAAGATCAGTGAGATCTCACCTTCAATGGCTTCATCATCTAATAAAGAGAATTAAAGATTGTTCGCTCTGAGAGATAATCCATTCTCACTGATGAGCCAGAGGAGTTATCACAAAAACAAGGAGGTCAGATAAATGAACACAAAGCGTGTGAGATGTCAGCCTCTGCCCTCCCGATGCTTACCAGTCAATTACATGATCAATTTGCCATCCTGCCCTCTCTCACACTCTCAGCTTGGAAAATGAATCACAGAAGGCTACTGGTCACATCAACAGCCAGCCTGCAGACGAGAGGCTGTTCAGAGCGTGAGTGTGGTGAGAAAACGCATCCATAATACAGTAGAGTTCAGTTTGAATAGAGTTCCAATGGGCAAAATGAAAGTTGGAATGATGCAATCATTCCATAAATAGGTGTTTAATCATGGATCAATGAGAACATTTGGGTTTGGCTTCAGTGAGGCCCTCATCTGTCTCTCATTATTAGGAATAAATATGAATGGTCCTGCATCACTTCTCCAATAGTGAGGAGGCTGTGAAGAATCACTGACGGATGGTACAGTATCAGAGCAGTGGAGCATTAGTAGATGGTAAAAATAAAATATAAATATAATAATAGATGTATAAAAAAGACTGCTGGTGGGTAGACAGAATGTTTTCTTACTATGTAGGAGGGTGACAGGACAAAGATGGCTGATTCAGCATGGCGTTATGGTTGGGCCTAACGTTGTGAAACTGGCCTATTATAAATGACTGGGAGAAGATATATTCCTAACTTTAATTTTAATTTTTAATATTTGAATAAACTCTGTTTGCAGCCGAGCGTGAAGCAGCTGGCATGAGAGTCACCTCCAACTCTGAGGCTATGGTTGAGATGGACAGCAGCATCAGCAGTGATGCAGACGCTGCATCAGTCAGTTATCGGTTGATGTTCCAAACCTCACCTACGGTCATGAGCTACGTTTCCTTAGTGTGGCTGGGCTCAGCCTTAGAAACAGGGTGAGGAGCTCTGACATTTGGAGGGAGCTTTAGCATAGCATTTCATCAGGATGCCTCCTGTTGGAGGTTTTCCTGGCGTGTCAGACTGGATGGAGACCCTGACTACTCTGGTATTTAACTTAACTTCACCTTATTTTATTTTCCTCACATCACAGTAACAGTCAGGTTTTACTCTGGTTAAGAAGCAGCAGGTGGACGATCACCTATTCCCATGTAAATATACAAAGATGATGTTTCTCCTGCAGGCAGTGATGCACAAAGTTAAATCAAATTCACTGTTAAAACTTTGAATGCAACAGAGTTAAAGTGTCACATGATTTTTGGTGACACATGTTTCATATATTGTTGTTTAAAGGTTGATCTGATATCAGAATGTTACTTTAGGACTAATGGCCTTATATCTAAATATGTTGTTCTTACTAATAGTCCCACTTCTACACCGCTGGAGGAGCATTCATGGGCCACAGTCTGAGTCAGCTAATTAAAACATTGCATGCAGGAACTAATTGTCTCCCAGAGGTATTCTTCGAACACATCTTAGGATGAATACTTATCCTAAGTCCCATAACCTGTCATTTAATTAGCGTTAATAACAATGGTGCTGAAAGAATGGTGAACCTTTAACTCCTTTACAAACATGGAGCTTTCCTTGAGATGTGTCTGCCTCATATATTGTTGTCTGATAGTTTTAATGTACTGCTTAGTTATAGTCTTATATTCTCATATATCACTAATGTATTCTGCTCCCACATCATTTGATTCTGGCTAATAGCTCATAGCTGGCTAGGTTACATTCTCTGATTTGTGTAATTATTGTCATGAAGTGAAATCAGAAATGTCAGTGTTAAATGTGTGTCTGTGTGTTGATTTGTTAGTACAACTGTTTTACTTTGTGCGTTTGTCAAGGCTCCATCCAGGCTGAACTATCATGTCTGAGCCCTCCCTTCTCAGAGTTTTATGGAAAAGTCCTGGACCAGAGCCTTCATCCTGATGACTGCTGGGTTTATGGGATTCTTTCTTAGCCCATCCTCCATTCTTCTACCGGTTTTCAGCTTTAAGGTGTAAAGTAGATAAATAAATAAAAGTAATGAATAGACAGCACTGAGACTTTTAGTGATCCTGGACAAAGACATCAGAAAGAAGCTGTGTTCATTCTCTTATTGTTTCATTGGACCATATTCCCCGCTGGAGACAGAGAGGGGAACATTTTCTACAGCTGAAAGGATTAGAACTCTTGTGCTGTAATAAAATGTTGGAGTAGTCACTGTACCCACCATGTCTACAACAGATATGTCTGCTACTAATCCTGTAAATATCAGTAACATCAAACATTAAAGCTTGAACTCTTTGGAGTGTGAACAGTTTGAGTCTCTTATGAAAAGTAACTGTGGAGTTTTTGCTCACTGTAAGGACTCCTGGCTTTGAGTAATAGAAGTCTGAACAGACTGAAGGTCAGGAGGTTTTCTTCTGTCTGTACTCTGAGGACGGGTCAGACTGAAGGCCATGAAGGCTTCAAGCTGCATCTTATTGATTCACAGCAGCAGTGTTATCTTTCACATTTAATGATCACATATCATGTAATAAACTGTTATATTCACTTCATTCTCATCTCTCAGGACTGAAATATCACAACAATCACTGATGGTGATAGAATCTGAAGCTGGTATCGGGTGTCTGCTATGTGTTGACGAGGTAACGTTTGCACACACACTGCTAATGTATTATATATACTTCCTGCAGACTGTAAAGCCCTGAGGAATATTCACTGTATACAGATGAAACCTCCGCCAACCTTGGTGCCCTCACCATTGTGCAAAAGAAGCATGAATCACCATGAGAGTACTACTGGCGCCTGGGTAAAATGAAAGGTCATTAACTGTCATGTGGGTCAGGCCCATCAGAACAAATGGAACATATAAAGGAGAATTTAACTCTCCGTCCCCTGATGATGGCTTCCTTCATATGAAAAGCAGAGAAGTATTTCATTCAGATTCAGGACCATCCCTGCTGCTGTCAGCCTGCCAAAGTCCAACCTGTCCAAATGTCCAGTCCTTCAGACTGATGACTGACACAGTCCTTACAAATATTCTCATGTTTGGAAGGAAATGCTTCAGATGAAACATGATCAAGTGCCCTCCACGGTGCTGATCTAGTGTGATGCAGCTCTATAGGATGTCCTCCAGAGAAAATAAGCTCAGGGATAATACAGTTTAATACCGTTTATATTACAGAGATGTTAACATCCGAGTCACATAACAAGTTTAAATTTTAAATAGAATGACAACCAGTAGAGCTCATTCCTCTGCATCCATTTCATTCATGTGCAGCCTTATAAACAGGGATGGTCTGGTTCTCAGAGGTTCACCTGAACATGTGCTTGGTGCTCACCTTTACATGAAGCAGACAGGTTTTACTGTCATCACTTGTAGCCTCTTGCATTTGAATGGCAGGTAACAGCCAACAGTCTCTTTCCTCCATACAGACCATCTGTTATAGTGAAACTTCCTTAATGTTATTCTCTCCACAGATCTTCTTTAACTCTTGTCTTCTTTTCACACCTCTTTTCTGTAAATAAAGCTGAGTAACTTTACAGTGGAGCCAGTAAATGTCTCTCAGTACAGGACCATGTGATCAGCTGACTTAGCCCAATGTATTCAGTGATGTAGGCGTGACACAGAACATGAACAAGGGAATCTCAGGAAATTTAGGATGTAAACTCCAATGCTGAATACAGCTCAGTCTGTTAGACCGAAACCAACTTCATCTTCCTCTCATCCCATAAATCATAAGACTGGGAGAGTTCCAGAAGCCCTTTACTATGTGCTGTTTGATTCACAGCTTAATGAATGAAATAAACTCTCTGTTGCTAGACACAGACACAATGAACACAGTGGTGGTATGAAAAAGCTCTTCTTGTTCTAATACATGCAGCACATCATTCATTTTGACCACACATGTGCAGCCCTGTTATTAATCCAAACTCAGATACGATATGTGTTTCATCAGACAGGCTGCCCTCAGGCTTCTCACAATGTTTAAGAAAGTCCAGATCCGCTTCATCCGGATCCACTCCAACATTCAATGGTTCCCTCTGCGGGACAGGCTCCACCATTCCACCCAGTTTTGTGCTAATATGACAAATAGGTTGAAAAAGCCCCATCTCTAAATGTGAACGTGAAAAAAACTCAATCCTGACTCCACCCCTTTATCCACACCCACTCCAAAGTTTAATGGTTTCTCCCCCATCATAAGCCCAACCCACCTACCAAGTGTCATGAAAATCTGTCCAGCGGTTTTTGTGTAGTCCTGCTACAGACAGACAAACTGAACTGAAATCTCATCTCAACAGAAACTGGTTTTAGCAGTGTTCCGTGAACAGATGCCACATCACAGAAAACCATCCCACACCTTGGAATCATGGTGGTTACTCACTGCTGGTCCCTAACCCATCTCACACAAGCTTCTTCACCCAGTTTACAACAACTAGGTGATGTCACAGATCTATGTTTTTCTATAACTGCAACATTTTCAGTGTATAGTTCAGTAAATATAACAAATATAAATATTGTTATATGACAATGGATCAAAAAGTCACTGTCTTTGCAGTGAGGAATCAATAATGCCAAGCAGAAACAAATTAGCTATAGATGGAGAGCACAGTGTAACACTTGTTCTAATGTAAATGGTAAATGGACTGCGCCTTTCTAGTCTGACTGACGACTCAAAGCACTTTACAACACAAGCCAGCATTCACACCAACATTCATACAGTGGTGACATTCAGACCATGCAAGGCTCCACCTGCTCATTAGGAGCAGTAACCATTCAAACAAACACTCACACAACAATGGAACAGATACTGGGAGCAAACTGGGGTTCAGTATCTTAACCAAGGACACTTGGACATTTAGGATTGGGGACTGGGGATTGAACCACGGACCTTGTGATAAGTGGACTACCGCTCTACCACTGAGCTACAGCCACCCCATGTGAAAACATGTTGAAAACATGAACCTTAAATGTCAGCCTATAGTGAAATCCTACCCTTAAGAGGCCAAAAAGCTTTAATACACAGCAATTTATCACAATTTACAAGCAATACATAAAATTCCATTGGCATCTAAATGTTATATTTTCTTGTTGAACTTATTTTAAGCCAGTGAAAGTCATAAATCTGGCAGTGGCATAATTAAATCCTCCATCCATTAATCTAGATCCAGTAGCTGTGAGCCACTTAGGTGATTTCACATTCATTCAAAATGCCACTTTAATGCAGTCCTCACCAGTCCTGCATCCAGAGGTGTAAAACATTATGATTTATTTGCCACGTTGCTGTACTGCCAACACTTAATAGCTTGTGGGTTAATTGTTAAGGCGTAGGAGGGTTCCTGGGAAAGGATCCATCATGCACAGCTGTAATAATGACTTTCTAATGGTTCACTGAGGCCCCGCCTCTCTGCCCTGCAGACTCCACCTATATCCACACATCACATCCTTCCTCCAGATGAAGGGCAGATCAGCTTCATCAGCTCAGAGCCTGAGCAATACATCAGGAAGTTTAAGATGGAAGGCCTCAAAAGGTCCCAGACTCACTCAACTTGGATCCACATGTAGGTATTAGATGTCGGGAGGGTGAAGTGAAGGGGGGCTCCGCTGCACCATTATGCTGTGGTGTTTTTCTATGTATTATTAATGGTGTGGGGCAGTAGTTTGTTATTCATGTGAAGTGAGCCTTGAGGAGTGTGGAGGGGAGGTTGAGCACTGGTGGGAGGCAGTGACTGATTGAGGAAGGAAGCAGAAAACATTTGTAAAATCAGCAAACCAAGGACAGCGAGGAACCTCATAGATTTTCCAAATGAGAAATACGGAATGTGTGGAGGCTGCAGAGAAAGGTGAGCATGTTATGTCATGTTAAAGGTGTTTTAGAAGCTGATGTGAAGCTGTAACAAACACACCTGTCCTCAGGTGAACATTCTGTGTACAAAGAACGTCAGTCAGCTTTCAGGCTGTGAGATCTGTCTAAATACACAGCAGTCCTGTGGCTGAATGAATAAACAGCAGAGGAACCTGGATCAGAAGAAAAACCTGTGGTGCTGGTGTGAACTGGACAGATAGTACAAGTCTCCTTATTTAAAAACACACACACAAACACACACACACAGCAGTGGAGTAAATGATTTGTTCTTCCGATCCTCCCGATGGGCTGGCCTGATAATGTTTGATATTTAGGATTTAAAGTCTGGATGGTTTTGTCAAACCTTTCCAAACGGAGTCCTCTGTGAAGACGACTTGGTTCCGTTGTCCTTCATCATTCCTGACCTTCAGGATGTTTGTGAAGCAGCCAACATGAGAGTCAGCACCTCCAAGTCTGAGGCCATGGCTCCTCTTGTCCTCTGGAAAACAGTGTACCGCTCCGTCTGGGTCGGTGCTGAGTTGTTGGGATCTTGTTCATGAATGATGGAACATGGAGTGTGAAATGGACAGGTGGTTTAGTGTGGCGTCATCATGGTGGGGAGGGACCTGAGCTGGAACACTCCATATACCAGTCAGTTTATTCCAAACCTCATCTATGATCAGGAGCTCATGGTGGCAACCGAAAGAACCACATCATGGACACAGGCTGAAATGGGTTTCCTCTGTACTGCATCTGGACCTCCCATTGGAGGAGACCACGGGGGAGATGCAGGGCTTGCTGAAGGGATTACATATCTTATCTGGCCCGTGAACGCCTCCAGATCCTCCAGGAGGAGCTGGAACATCCTGCATAGCCTGCTGACACCACAACCTGACCCTGGAGGAGTCGAAGAAAAAGAAAGGAGGGATGGATGAATGGCTGGTTGGACCATGATAATCAATAGCCAAAGGCATCCTGGAACAGCTTGCAGTGTTGCTTAGCAACAGTAAACATTCTAACCATTGAGGCTAATGTTAGCTAGCACACAGAAACTCTCTGTGAAGAATCAAACCCATGGTGACTCTGTGTCAGGACCATGTTGTCATCCTGCTGTAAAGCGAGTTGATGACGTCAGACTCCATTGTGTTCACATCTGAGATCACATCTGTGACAATGGAGGATGTTTATCTGCTGTGTCAAATCAGTGTTCCTGCTGCCACAGAAAAGTACTAGCCTGTGACATCATTGGAAGACGATGTTGGGACTTGAATAACTCTTCTGACTGAGTAGGTCTTTAAACAGTCGGGTTAAAAGCAGATTTTAACATGAACAATGTCAGATTATTGATAGAAAATTAAGTTGCATCTAAAAATGACGATACAGTTGTTACATATTTTGTTGAGTTGCACACTTTTCCAACAATGTTGAAACAAGACAAACCTGCATTTCATTCATGGTAACAATGTTATCTGGTTGTTTGATGTTATAAGAGTCAGAGTGAGAAAGAAGTTAGGGAACATGAATAAAACATGATCTCCTCTGTGAACATGTCTGACTGAGTCGTGTCATATGGATTTTTATCAGCACAGGTGGCTGTTTAATAATGAAGACAAAAACTCCCATGATCCCCCACTGCCTACATCTGTGGTTTGGTATTAGTGGCTGAAACTACATGCTGTGTTTATTTCATAAATGTGTATGATGTGTTGTAGCCTCTATGCACTCAGAGGACTTCATCCAGAAACCTCTACTGTCCACATCTTTTTAACTCGTGCTCCTCTGGCATTGGGTTAAACTGGCCTGTGAATGTTAACTCATTAGCATTGATAACCATCAGTGGAGGATGGTGTCATTGTGTAAATCCCCACATGTACCCTAAAGATCTAAAGTCCATGTTTCAACGTGACTCATTACACAACGTTCCAGTGGGGCTCTGGAGGTTTACTCTGCCCTGCTAGACAGATAATGAATGATGATGAAATATCTCCCTGAGAGGAAAACCATCATATGAGCAAATCCCTATGTGATGAGTTCTAAATGTCTGGAGGTAAGCCTGTATTTAAACAATGACAGAGGCAGAACTGAACCAGTTCATTAGATCCCCAAAGATGTCGGCACTGAGTGAGGTCTTCACTTGCAGAGGGACCCTGAAAGACTACCAGGATGTCATTTAACTGTCAAAACAAAAGCATCTTATTGGGACTCACATAAAGTTTGCTGAGGATGGTTTCATAGGAAGGTCATGTAATCATTTAAATTAAAATGTTTTTCCTTTTTATCCTTTCATTGTAAGATGGCAGAAAATCTAATGACTCTGTTTATTAAATTACAAATGAATGTGGCAGCGGAAGAAATGTCATTAATTCCAGAGAGGAGAGTTCTTTCTAGAAATCATGATGTATTATTATTATATATTATTATTACTTTTTATTATTATTAATTATTATTATTATGTATTATTATTATTATTATTATTATTATTATTATTATTATTATTATTATTTTTATTATTATATATTATGACCATCTGCATATTAGATTTTTTTATTTGTTTAGTTAAACTTTTTAGTGGACTATGAGACAGGTCAGGGAGTCACAGGAAACATTAATCATAACTTTCCCCATAGGTGACAAAATAACTTAAACACTCGAAGGCAAGTAGCCTCTTTTCTTCTTTTTTTATTTTTTTATTTTGCAGTTTCAACATACAAACAAACAAAATAAACTAAAAAGATGGGGGCACATCAGATCATAGATTTTTGATATACGTTTTAAGTCTTTAATTGTCCAAAGCATGTTCTATGCCGGTAGCGTCCTCCAGTCCTTGGAGAAAGGCAGTCCATTTACCCCATTTTGTGGGAAAGATAAGTCCTCTGGATCTCAAATTAAAGGTATTTTCCATTGTATAAACATCTTTGACTATGTCCATCCAGTGTTTGAGGGTTGGAGGTTCAGGTTTATACCAGTTCTTAGTGATTGTTTTTTTTTTACAGGCTATTAGCAATATTTTACGAATGTACCAGTCTTTTTTTTATCACATCATCTTTGAAATCACAGAAATATAAAACTTTAACAGTATTAGGGATCTCATATCCCAGTATCTTACTTAGTGTTACATGTATTTTTCCCCAGAATATTTTTATTTTTGGGCATAACCAAAAGATATGGGAGTGATTGGCGTCCAAGTTTCCACACTGCCTCCAACACTGCTCTAGTGATTTGGATTGTTTGCTTTTAATATGTGGTGTAATGAAGAAACGGATCAAATTTTTCCAACCGAATTCTCTCCACCTCTTTGAGCTTGTGGATGAGTGCTGTGTATTCCACATTGAACGCCAATGCTCCTGGGATATTTCTATGTTGAGTTCTTTCTCCCATTTTGCTTTAATATATCCTGTGTTATTTCCATTCTGTTTTTTAAAGCTCTGATATATTTTAGAAATGATTTTCTTGTTTTCCTTATAGGCTTCAGTCAAAATGTCAATTACCGCATTGCCTTCTCTGGATATTACTGGTTTGATTTTTTTGTCAAAATAATCCCTTAATTTTAGGTATTTGAAAAAATCCTTGTGTTCCAATCAATATTCCTTTTGTAGTTCTCCAAAACTTTTTAAGTTCCCCCCATGAGTCAGAGTACACATTGCTGTAATACCTTTATCCCACCACTGTTTGAATACAACATCACTGTTTCCTGGTTTGAATTTGGGGTCAAGGGCAGCCCAAAGTAAAATTTTGAGTCACCCTCCAAATTATGTTCTATTACAATCTTACCCCATATATTCAGTACCTGTTTGATGATTTCATTATTGCTTTCTTGGTGCATTATATTCCTTATGTCTCCTAATGTTGCTTGGATTTGGGTAGTGTCTAAATTGGTTTCTATATCTTTCCATCTTGCTTCATATAGGGGGCAGCATGTACAGACTAAAAACCTCATCTGGGCTGCATAGAAGTATTGTCTCAGGTCAGGCAGAGACAATCCCCCCTCCTCCTTGTTTAGCTGAAGAGTTTTGTATCTGACCCTCGGCTTCTTGCCAGCCCAAATAAACCTGGATATACATTTATCCCAGGATCTAAATTGTGTTTCAGGAATCATATGTGGGATAGATTGAAGAAGGTACATCAGTCTTGGTAATACATTCATTTTGATTATGTCTATTCGAGTTCCAAAATCCAGATTGAAAGCTGTCCAACGTCAAGATTTCTTGCTAATACCACACCAAGATATTTAATTACTTTAGCCTTCCAATTACTTTTGTTTTCATCTCTAATATCTTGGGTAGGAGAGTAATTTAATGTAAGAATTTGTGTTTTTCCTATGTTTAATTTATAACTTGAATATTTCCCAAAGTCCTCTAGTATCATCATTAGTTTAGGAAAGGTTTCATCTGGATCCTGGAGAGTTACAATAACATCATCTGCAAAGAGCCCTATGATGTGTTCTTGTTCTCCTATTTGAATTCCTTTTAAATCATTACTCTGTCTGATCATTTGTGCCAGCGGCTCAATAAAGTAGTAGTAGCCTCTTTTCATTGTATTTTGTTCCACTACTCTATGTTTTATTAAATAGAGGCACAATATGTGACCATAAAATACAAAAACATGTTAAATGTGTCTAAGTATGTTTGAAATGCTTCCAAGACCTTTTTGAGGTAACATTTAAAGAAAAATTAAAAATAGGATTATTCCATCTCATTTTGACTGATCATCATCAGTCATGTGTAACTCCTGTAAAGTTAATCCGATTTTTATTTGGACCTTCATATTAGACCCACATAAACTAAAGACACACACAGTGTGTGTGTGTGTGTGTGTGTGTGTGTGTGTGTGTGTGTGTGTGTGTGTGTGTTTGTGAGACACACAAGACAAGACCAGAGGCCATTTTTTAAACCAGATAACGCTTCAACAACACAGTCCTGGTCCGAGTGTCTGTCAGTGATGTTTTGTCCTGTCAGGCCCCAGATCTTAACCCCATGCGTAGGTCAAGGACAAACTGGTCGTCAGAACATTTGATGCCGTTGACCAGTTGTGTGAATCGGTCAGAGATGAATGAACAGCACTGATGTGAAAGGCTTTCAGACAGTTAATGGTTGTTTTCTGAAGTATCACTTTGCTCTATGGAGGAATCCCCATCTGTCCATCTATCATTGATTAGTGAATTAAATGCTCACATATTCCCTCTGAACTGTTTTGTCCTCTTACAGTTTCTCATCATAATAGTATAAAAGGCCACAATAAATAACCTATTGATTTCTGTAAAGCTAAAACATGAAAGCCACACGAATGTGATTGAAACAGCGACCAACATTTATCTTGATAATGCTTCATTTTAACACATGAAGTCATGTTAAGTACAATCTCTTTGTCACTGTCACATGCCTGGCAAGCATGTTTTGTAACCCTCTGTTGCAAATAGTTCTATCTAGGACTACCTGATTCAATCCTTTATGGTTGGACTAGAGTACTTAGAAACCTGATTGGGGGAAATGGTGGAGCTGGAGGGGGCTAGTGGGAGTGAGGGCCCTTTTGGAGCTGGTTGCTTGGCCCGCAGAAGAAATCTTCAGGAGGCACCCAACCTTCACAGGGTGTTTCAACCTTTATACTTAACACCCTCCAGTTGACAGGTCATCAGCATTGGCCAGGGCGCTGAGGTTGCCCATTCTGCAGCATTAGAGAGAGCTTTAACGGCCTGACGGTGTGGTAGGCCTCGAATTCCCATGTCCCTGAGCAGCTTGGTGGTTAATTTACCCACAAAGCCCCAACAGCCGACTTCCACCAAACAAACCTTAGCTTTCCAGCCATGATGTTCTGCTTCGGGCCGCCATCTCAGTGTACCTGATTCTTGCAGCTGGTGTCCATTTCCTTTCAGTAGCAATTGTGGGAGACGAGATTATGTCAGTGTCATCCCCAGCCTTCTTCAAGACTCGATACTGGAAGATCAAGAATCCCTTTTCCATACAGACCCACATTCCTGAGGCACCTGGGTAGACCCAGCCACTTCTTGAAGTAGGAGCTGATCAGACTCTCAAGCTTGTCGACCTTTGTAATCGAGGTTAGTGGCCACATGAGGCAGGGCACAAGTCCAAAACTGAAGGCACCACAGCTTCAGCCTACCAGGCAGTAACGACCGGTCGATGCCCTCCAAGCTACTGATGTTGTCCTGTCTGATCTGGTCCACCTGGTCCGTGTCCCCTGAGTGTTGCATTGTACCAGCATCCCAGGCTTTTCACTTGCTTCTCTGCCACCTCTGGTATGGGCTCCTCTCCGATGAAGAGACGCTGTTCAGACAGCCTCCCCTTCACGATTGAGATGCTCCTGGACTTGCTTGGATTTATCTTTATCCATGCCCATTCAATGTTCTCGTGCAGCTTTCTCAGTAGACACCTTGTGAATGCCTTTGTTGTGGTGAGTGTGGTCATCCATGTATGCCTTGATTGGAGGCAGCCGCAGGCCTTGCTTGTGGGAAGTAACAGGCGAAGTCAAACTTCTTTAGGGATCTGTTTACGAAGGAAAGCGGCAAACTCTCAACATCAAAAAGGAAGCTCGAAGACCACCTGAGGACGACCCACACTGGCAACTGGGGGCATGATCACTTCACTCTCCTGGCTGATATGCCACTGATAGATCCCCCAGAACATCCCACCCAGGTGGAGTGAAATGGAGAAGGCTGGGCAAGAACTGCATCCTCCCGGGGCCCAATGGAATCCCATATAAGCTCTATAAAAATGCACCAGACATCCTGCATTTTCTGTGGAGGCTGATGAGGGTGGTGTGGTAAGAATCAAGCAGTACCGGCGGCTTGGTAGAGAGCGGGGGTGTACTAGTCCCAAAGGAGAAGGACCCTACCTACATCAGCCAGTTCTGTCATATCAGCCTCCTGAACATTAAAGGAAACCTCTTTTTCAGTGTAGTGGCCCAGAGGTTAACAGCTTTTCTGGAAAGGAACAACTACATTGACACATCTGTGCAGAAAGTGGGGATTCTGGGGTTCTCAGGATGTTTGGAGCATGCCGATATGATCTGGCACCAAATCCAGTCAGCAAAAAGGGAAGGAATGGAGCTACATGTAGTTTTTCTGGAACACACCAATGCCTTTGCGTAGGTCCCACACAACCTCCTCCTTTAATTACACCCCCACCTTGACTCCTTAAAGTTGTATGATTTAATGCTGCAATGTCAAATGCTTCAGCACTGAAGTGTGTGTTTTACCCAAACCTTTAACTGAGCCTCGTGGAAATGGTAAAAAAAAAAAGTTTCCTCCATCATTAACATCATCATCATAAATACTGTCTAATTATGTCTAAAATATGTAAATAAGGTTCACCATGGAAACACACCCCAGAGACCTGGAATAGCACTGAGACATTTCCAGAGCTGAATACGACGGTGCTTGTGGTAGAAACTGAGCCCTTTCTCGCCTCCAAACGTACTGATTGAGAAAGGATTAGTGCACCTCAATGCTTGGAAACCCCGGAAAAAGACTGCTGCATTCAAGGATTTCCTAATAGCAGGGTCACATCCTGCATAAGCAATTAACCAGGGGAAGTGGGAAAAAACAAGGAAGTTACCTCTGACTTAGCAGCAATCTTCTGAAGCTTATTTTAAAAACAGACAAGGTTCAGAGCACAACTCACTTCTTCTATCTCAAATCATTTTTGTAAAGATTAATGAGAAATTTTGAACAAAGGCTTGTTACAGAAAACACAATCCAGGCAATCCATGAGGAATCCATGAGGAGTAAAAAATTACTATGAAAATGGCTGGGGCTGGTAGACAAGTAGACATAGGACAACTTTAATAAAACAACAATAATAATAATAATAACAATAATAATTCATCAAGCAGGACCACAGCATATATATCATATATCATAATATATAGGCTGTCACAAGAATTTAAAATTAATATACGACAATAATTTCTCTGGTTTATTTCCTAAGAAATTAAGGAAAATGTCAAAAAAAGGACCTATTTTGTAAAAGAAAAGAGATTTGTAAGAGATTTCTGGATTTGCCCCTCTAATCAAATCCAGGTCTTTTTGCCTGACCTGTACCTCACCCCTCCACCAAGTTTTACTTTTAGCAGAATCCTGCTAACACACAGACACAGATGAAAAGAGGAAACCATAGCCCAGAGCTCTTTGTCGCACGTCTTCCCCCTCTGTCTCGCCTGCATTTCCTGTCTCATCTTCAGCTGTCCTGTCACTGACTGAAAGCTAACAATGCACCACAAAATAACTGAAAAGAGGTCCAGTGGGACAAACTGGATACTTTTGACATCCTCCAGTGTTTACAGACCCACTTATTGGATTTTGACCGTCATTTCCATGTGATATGGTGATTGGAAATGGGCGAGGATGTCAAAAGTATCCAGTTTGTCAAAATGCCTCGCTGTAGCCCCTGCCTCCCCTGCCTCCAGTTTAACGTACATGTACAAAACTCGATATACATATGTAACTGACCAAGACCGACAAAAAAGTCTCTTGGAGCAATGCTTTCAAACAAACAGGAAGTCAGCCATTTTGACTTTTGTGATCCATTGTTTGCCATTTTTAGAAAATCATACACTTTGTAATTGAATGAACTCCTCCTAGAGATTTTGCCCGATTGACTTCAAATTTGGTCAGTACTACCTAAACCCCATGAGGATGAAAAGTTGCGGGCGTGGCCAGCCGTCAAATATAGTCAAATTTTGATGTTTCGCCATGAAACTGAAAATTGTCATAACTCCATTGTCTAAGGTCCAATCAGTACAAAACTTCACATGCTGGTTAAGAGTCCCGCCCTAAAGACATCCACATGACCAAATTTATCTATGGTCATAACGCCACCTACTGGCAACAGGAAATGACATGTTTTACATGTTGATACACTATTACTAGGCTGTTGAGCATATTGCCTTCAAATTCAGTGAGAACAGCTATTACAAGCTGGTAATGCAGGATTCTGAAACTTGTGTATTTTTGTGCAAAGTTCTGTGTTGATGTTTCGCCGTGAAGCAGGAAGTTGTTATAACTCTGCTGTCAATGGTCCAATCTGCCCCAAACTTTACACGTTTGACAAGAGTCGCCCTGAACACATCTATACAGATAAATTTGAAAATAGTCACAGCACCATCTAGTGGCAACAGGAAGTTATATACTTCAGAATTTGACGTGCTACTATCAGGCTGTTCACCACAATGATCTCAAATTTAGTCAGTAAAGCCATAAGGCCTTGATGAAGCAGTATTGTAAATATTGTGAGTTTGGGTCACATGGCGGCGGCGGAAAGTTTGATGTTCGCCATCAAACAGGAAGTTTGATGTTGAGAGGCCAGGGAAGCTCAGATGCTCACCAAAATTGACACAGTTGTCAAAGGTGGTAGTAGTTACCGTCTCATATGATTTACAGGATCAGTTGTGGCAAATGGCTCCACAGCGCCCCCTGGAAAAATTCAAATAAGCATCCCAGAGTCTGTGTTTAACCTATATGTATGAAATTTGGTAGACATGTTTAAAGTCCCACCCTGAAGACATCTACATAACAATATTGAGTAACAGTGATAGCACCACCTGCTGGCAATGAAAATTGTCTTGTATGACAATTTTTGTTTGATTTTGATTATATTTTCATAGTGTGGCCTTCACATGATATAATCAAAGACGAGTAAGACATTTTAGGTAGTGTTCATTTTAGGTAGCGCCACATAGTGGACAAAATAAGGCAAATCACAATCCTTCCATCCGTTCCATCAGTTCATAATGCATGCAGATACAGAGCCTTGCATTTATCCAGGTGTGCAGTAGTGAGGCCGGAGTTGGCACATGGCCCCACGAGCACACGCCCCGACGGGCGCCGGGATGTGAGGACCCGTTCAACGCTGCTTGCAGCTTTAATTTTTTACTGTATTTGTGTGGAAACCAGTTCCCTGTGCATTGACTTATCAATACTGATTTTGGGTTTGAAGCTATAAAACCATAAAGCCTATTAGATGATATGGATAAGCTGTTGGCTTGTTCGCATCCTGTCTGATGGTCTGACCGGTCATGTTCACTGACCCTGGATCAGTTACTTTGGTGAGTCATATTTTCGCTTGTAGCTCTGGGTTGAACTCCACCAACTCTTTAGCTGCTAAATGCTCCGTCCAACCCACCAACTCTGTCAATCTGCTGTTTGGGCTGTGAAGAGGATTCATCACTGCTATTAAGTGGTTTTGTGTAGTTATGGAAAATATTAATCTTAAAATAATTTTCCAGTGTTAGAAAAAGTTCTTGGATCTGCTTCTAAATGTAATGTGCTCTTTCCTGACCAATGTTCCATCCTTCAACCAAATGTCATGAAAATCTATTTAGCAGTTTTTAGCTAACAGCAAACCAACCAACAGAGGAACATCAGTGAAAGCATCCTTTGACTGATGTAAATATATATTACTTATAGATAATAAAATGAGCATGAGCTTCACATCTTTACTACCAAACCAGATCATCTCTGACAGAGTGATGACTGCAAAGCACCAAGAGAGAGAAATGTGGTCATTTCTGGTCATCCCACACTTTCATCTTAACCTCATTCATCAACACGTCCTTGAGTCTCATAAATAAGTCTGGCTTCTTTCCTCTATTTCCCTCATAAATATAATGCAGCTGAAATGACTCTCACCTTTCTTGTCACTGTCTCTTCTCCTCATTGGCTCTAATGTCTTCATGCATTATATTTGTTTAGCCTTTGACGGAGAATTTGGCTGCTGATGTTCTCATGAAATCATAAATTCTTGTTGATTGCAGTGTGACAGTTATTGGTATGCTGTCGATCCTACAGGCACTTTATGAGGTTTTAGTCTAAGTTTGTTTGTGTTCAACTTGTATTGTCAGCTGTACATTCTCAATCTTTTAGATTCCAGAGGAGGGTTCTATGTATGTTCTATGTATGTTCTGTTTATGTTCTATATCTGGTCTGTGTATGTTCTATGTATGGTCTGTGTATGTTTTGTGTATGGTCTATGTATGGTCCGTGTATGTTCAATATATGTTCTATGTATGTTCTGTAAATGTTCTATGTATGGTCTGTGTATGTTCAATGTATGTTCGATATATGTTCTATGTATGTTCTGTGTATGTTCTATGTATGGTCTGTGTATTTTCTATGTATGTTCGATATATGTTCTATGTATGGTCTATGTATGTTCTATGTATGTTCAATATATGTTCTATGTATGTTTATATGTTCTATGTCTGGTCTGTGTATATTCTGTGTATGTTCGATATATGTTCTATGTATGTTCGATATATGTTCTGTGTCTGGTCTGTGTATGTTCTGTGTATGGTCTGTGTATGTTCTATGTCTGGTCTGTGTATATTCTGTGTATGTTCGATATATGTTCTATGTATGTTCGATATATGTTCTGTGTCTGGTCTGTGTATGGTCTGTGTATGTTCTGTGTATGGTCTGTGTATGTTCTGTGTATGGTCTGTGTATGTTCTGTGTATGGTCTGTGTATGTTCTGTGTATGGTCTGTGTATGTTCTGTGTATGTTCTGTGTATGGTCTGTGTATGTTCTGTGTATGGTCTGTGTATGTTCTGTGTATGTTCTGTGTATGGTCTGTGTACTGTGAAGGACTGCTAGAGACATTGTGGCAGTCAGGAAGGATCAAGCCAACAGTTGATTTGTGCTTAAATGTGTGTACAGGAGGCTTGTGGTAAGATCAGCATGAGAGAGAGAGAGAGAGTACTTAAAGTAATTGTGCATGTGATCATAGCAGAAGGAAACATTAGTAGCTTGACTGTTGTTGATCTGGCAGTAATGTATCCTACAGTAGGCTGTTGGCAGTGTGACAGATAATAAATGCACAGCTTTCCTCTGTTGTGTCCCAACTGCTGGAGAAGTGAGAGAAGTTCCCTCTGAAGCCTGAAAACCAAACCGCCTCCATTTCAGAGAGCAGTCTGTGGTGGAAACACTGAACTCAGCCAGGATGGAATATATTTATTATGGGTTATGTATAGTTTCCAAGAGTACTAGGCTGTAGGAGAGCAGGTTGGGTGTTTGAGGTGTGTCTGCATCATGGTGGATATGTAGATGTTTGTTCATGTGTGAGAGTAGTTGTATTCACACTCTTTCAGCCTAACTCATCTTGCTCCTCCCTCATTCTGCAGGAGATCATTCTAATTAAACTCCACTGAAAGGACAATTGAGAGACAAGGAGCAAAGAAATGGTGGTGAAATGGACAGAGGGACGACAGCTGAAGCCAGAGGGGTCAGCAGAGTGATTAGCTCAAGTTGTGAAACACTAACATGTGGTTCACCGATTGGAAAATATTCTTATTAAAGTTCTACCCTCTACCTGCAGGGTCCCTGCTAGTGAGGAATAATCATGTGGTGACAAAGCAGGAAATAGTTTGTCGTGTGTGCTTGGAGGGACGTGTGTATGTGACATCTCAGTGCCACCTAGAGGACAATGAGAGGACGTATCCAAAGGAGGGGAACAGTGTTAACACAGCTGAGAGCTGTGCCTGAGAGCTTCAGAACACACAGGAAACAACAACAGACCCCCCCTCCACACACACACACACACACACACACACACACACACACACACACACACACACACACAAAGAAAAAAGACTGAGCCTGACAGCCATGTCATTTTTGAATCTCTGTGTGTGTGTGTGTGTGTATATATATATATATATATATATATATATATATATATAATAAGTATCTCTATATAATAAGTATCTCTATATAATAAGTCTCTCTTGTCCTTCATGGAACAGGCCCCAGGCAGAAGCCTGGTAGGCCCACTCAGTAATCTGAATCTGAATCCATACCTCTCAGAACCTTCTTATTTACCTCATTAGTGCAGCCATAGACGTGCCTGTTTCATCTTTTCACACCAACAAAACTTGATTGTAAACAGTCCAAACCTGGAATCCCCAGGGTGAGCCGTACTCAGAAATGCTTCCTCTGTGTGATGTGATTTGTAATGGATGCTCACAGCAGAAATATTGTGAGGCCTGTCATTAGGCTGCATAGTCTAACAATGTGTTTTCTGCTGTGATTCCCCTGGAGACTCATTTGGATGGAGCAGATCATGCATTCCTTTCTCTTTCCTCACTTCGATATGGTGGAATGAATTATCTGCTTTTGATAGATTTCAGCAAGGCTCTTACTTATTCCCACCAAACCCTCCTGATTGATGTTTCAGATGGCTTTGCAAATGTACATACATGTGGCTATATGTTATGTTGATGCAACTATCTGACTGAGAAAATGTCAGTATTTATATACAGGTACGTGTCTGTAGAGACATAAACATAGAATAATGACTTCAGCAGCTACAAATCAACATGGAAGGTAAACTACAGACTCCTGCCAAGGTAGTATTTGGAACTCATAACAGAAGCAGCATGGCTCAGAACACATTGTAGGGTGAGGGTAGTCGACCCCCACCTCACCATGTCCTGCGACTTCAGCCCTGGTTTCGCCTTGCTTGAATGATCAAACATGGTCATTCCCTTGGAACAACAATCTGCTCGCCATTGTGGAGATACAACCCCACAATTCACCTAAAGATAACGCCCGTAATCACAACTTGGAGTCTGTATCAACACGACATCTGCCCTCCTTTAGCATATCAAAGGTGGCCTGGTTTCACCCCTCCTGACCCCTTGCTGAGTACCAGAGACACACCAGGGTATCAGCCTGCAACTCAAGAGACAATGAGACTGCTTTCTACTCCAAGTTACAGGATCCAAAATCCTGCATGGTTTTGGAATCTGGAAATTAATGAATCAATAAAAAATGTGACAATCCAACCAACCTTCCATGCATAAATGTTCACCATACCTCCTGCCTCTTCTCCTCTTCCTCTCATCACGGAAGCAAGAGAAGAAATGTTTTCATGACTGTGCAAGCATGATTTCTGAAAAACTGAACTCTGCAACATTTTCCAATGGATCATTTCGGATGTTTTCTTTATTATTGTGTGTTTTACTCCTTCATGTAATGTGTTTCTTGTTTTGAATCTAATAAGCACACAGTGATGATTTTCTGCCTGTGTCCCTTTGAGTTCATGTTTATTGCATGTGTGCTTTGATGCCTCCTTCTAGTGGAGAGACTCAGATGTCTCGCCTATTGTTTCTATGTCAGCTGGTGATGTGACCTCGTATCTTACAGTAACATAGGACACGCCCTTACTTCCGGCAGCTGTGAGGCTTCAAAAGCCACGGCGCGAAGCAGCTCGCTCTCTTGCTCCGCTTGCTCCTACCTCCACCTGACATGAACTCTGACTCCTGAACGCGGAGATCCCCGTGACTCCGTGGATAAGCCCGTGCCCTCCTGCCGCAGCAGAAGAGAATTCTTTATCTCCTCTCTTTAAGACTTAGCTTACACAGTTAGATAGCATTCCTCTCCCACGATTTCTGCTAATAGTTGAAGTTCTTCACTTCAACTAACCTATTTGAAGCTCACCTGTGGATCACTCACGCCTGAGTAATTCACTAAGCCCTTCTTCGAGCTGCATTACCCCTTAACTCGCTTCAACGCCGTCAAAGCACGGCCAAGCTGAACACGGCCGTCAGGTCCGAAGTTGACAAAGCCACCAGCCAGCGACGACGCGACCCTCCAACATCTGAGATTCGGGACCAGGATCCGGTGGACTTCGAACAGCATCCTCCGCGAGTATCCGGTCGGTGACCCCTCCTGATAACTCGCCAAAGCGTGCTTTCGTCCCTATCCCGGAGACCGGCTGAAAAGTAAGCTAACCCGAACATCTCTGTGTCTTGGAAAGCGTCATAGCTGATCTGGCATTATTATCCACAATTTACCTAATTTAGTTTCCCTTCAAAACTTCCCTTAGACCCCCTTTAGTTTGGTTCACATCACCACGCTATCATCTCGCCTTGTTATAGTTATGTCTTATTCTCTCTCTTTCACTCTGATCTCATTTGACTATCTTTCTGTTATCATCCTATATTAGATTTAGTTTTAGTTTGTTCCTGTGTGCTGTGTGAAATTACATTTGATAATAAAATAGATTCTTTTAGACCAAGTTTCTGTGTTGATGACTGGAATCATTAGTTCTTGCGATAGAGGACTTGACTTCCTTCATTTGAGACTGATTGAACGCTATTATTTAGTAATTAATTAATCTGGGTTATATTCACAGCTTTCTTAGGGAATCCTTCCGACCTTAAGAATATAGCTTTAGGAAGGTGGTGCTCCTCGAGGTATTCTTTCATAACCCTGTCTGATTAATTAATAGCTTTATAATATGATAATTAATATATGATCATTTTGATCATAATTATTATCGTTAACCCCCTTTTAACCCTACAACATATACTGTATTTACTGTACATATCAGGGCCAGCATTCATCAAACTTCTCCTATACATGTATGATAGCAGGCTGTATCCTAAGAGTGAACAAGACATCGACTCACTGATCTACCTGGTCCACCTACAGCGGATCTACAGCGAGCCGTTCGCAAAAGGCGAGAATAGCAGAGATACAGGACAGCGACAAGTACCTGGGTATCCCACAGGCCATTGGGAACAACGATGAGGCAGCAAGGAGTTTAGCCACAGCCAAATACCTCCAGAGGGTAAGACAGGTGCTGAGAAGCCAGCTCAATGGGAGAAATAAGGTCCAAGCCATCATGGTATGCCCCAACAGTCATCAGATACCCAGCTGGAATAGTAAACTGGCCTCAGGAGGAGATAGATGTCAAGACACGGAAACTCCTCACCATGCATGGAGTGTTCCAAAGTCAAAGGTTAGTAATATATATGCACAGTTTATTTCCTGAAATAGATTAAAAAAATATAGTTCATTATTGTATTCTTGTTACTTTACAACACAACACTGCTCACAGTAAATGACTATATATTTACTGTGTGTTAGCTGTATTCAAATCTACAACGTTTATCCTGTATTTAGTACAGGTGGTGCTATGATTATTACTGAATTTATGTGGATGTCTTCAGTTGGGACTCTTATTCAATTAGGGTGACCAGGTCCGAATGAACCAAATGTGGGGCTAAGAGTATGTTTGACCTCCTCCATCACGTGTGGTACTGTGGTCTATGTTAATGGATCATTCTGACACTGAAACACACCGTTTGATACTTTTCCAAAAGTCAGGCTCTACTGTTATGATTAGGAGTGAAAACAGATCACGCTGTCTTTTTAAGGGGTTTTTACTGTTTTCTAGAAAGCTGCCAGCAGCTGATATCAACCGGCTGTGACTGTGGCATTTGATTTGTAGGTTAGTTCTTCTTTTTTCAAATAATAAGTTGAAAAAATGAAATAACTAGAAGGGTACTTTATAGAGTGCATACCTCCACCACGGCCCAACAATTCCTCTTAAATAAATGAAATCCTAATCTTAATTCCAACAAGACATACAGAAAAAAACATGGATCCACCTCTTTATCCAGATCTACACCAAAAAACAGTTCCATTTTTGGCACATGCCCCAGACTTGCCCCAAGTTTCATGAAAATCTCTCAAGTATTTTACACATAATTGATGTAAAATAGATATATATATAAGGTGTTCCCAAGCCAGCCGAGAAATATGATCCCTCCAGTGTATCCTGGGTCTACCCCGGGGTCTCCTCCCAGTGGGGCATGCCCAAAATACCTCCCCAGGGAGGCGTCAGGGGGGCATCCTATTTAAATGCCCGAACCACCTCAGTTGACTCCTCTCAATGTGGAAAAGCAGTGGCTCCACTCTGAGCCCCTCCTGAATGAATGAGCTCCTCACCCTATCTCTAAGGGTGAACCCAGACACCCTACGAAGGAAGCTCATTTCAGCTGCTTGTGTCTGTGATCTTGTTCTTTCGTTCATTACCCAAAGCTCATGACCATAGGTGAGGGTAGGAACACAGATTGACCGGTAAATCGAGAGCTTTACCTTGTAGCCTACCTCCCTTTTCACCACTACAGGCCGATACAGAGTCCACATCACTGCAGACGCTGCCCCGATCCGTCTATCAATCTCCCGTTCCATTCTTCCCTCACTCGTGAATAAGACCCCGAGATACTTGAACTCCTCCACTTGGGGCAGCAACTCATCCCTGACCTGGAGTGAGAAATCCACCCTTTTCCGACTGAGAACCATTGCCTCAGAGTTGGAGGTGCTGATTCTCATCCCAGCCGTTTCACACTCAGCTGCAAACTGTCCCAGTGACAGCTGGAGGTCACGGCATGATGGAGCAAACAGGACCACATCATTTGCAAAAAGCAGAGAAGCGATCCTGACTCCACCAAACTGGACATCCCCCATCACCTGGCTGTGCCTAGAAATTCTGTCCATGAAGATTATGAACCACCACCCCAGTCTGCCAATCCCGAGGCCAACCCGAATTCCATGCCATGTTGCAGAGGCGTGTCAACTAAGATAGTCCTACAACATCCAGAGCCTTAAGCCTTAAGGCGAATCTCATTCACCCCTGGGGCCTTGCCAGAGAAGAGTTTATTAACTCTCTCAGTGACCTCAGCCCCTGTGATGGACGAGTCCCCCTCCGAGTCCCCCATCTCTGCCTCCTCCATGGAGGACGTGTCAGTGGGATTGAGGAGACCCTCAAAGTACTCCTTCCACTGCCCGACTATATCCCCAGTTGAGGTCAGCAACACACCATCCCCACTGTACACAGTGTGAACAGAGCACTGCTTCCCCCTCCTGAGCCCCCCAGAACCTAAAGAGTCCCAAGAACCAACGAGCGGTGATGTCGGCCACAGACACTGGCTCAGCAGTCAAGTGTTGGGCCATGCTCATGCAGCAAGACCCCAACCAGTGCAAAAGGTTCCCCATCAAAATCCAACAGATTACAGATAGATGATAGATCAGCACTATGTGTCTAAGCGAGGTCAGCCACGCTGGGGAGGGAGAAGTACAGTGCCTGGACGAGTGGTATGGCACAGTGAGGCCCATAGCCAGCAAGCTGCCCAGCTCCAATCCCCCATACCCATGCCAGTTATGATTGGTCGGCCACGCCTCCTCCACATCCCCCACCTAACCATCCCCATCCCAGTTACCCAAACCCACCCCTCCCAGAGCCAGAAGGCCAGGGAGCAGGAGCAGCGACAGCACCACCAGACACCGGCCGTGGCCCCCGCCACCATAGTAGGCCATGTATCGGAATAAATGGAATGGATTTAAAATTGGAGGGCAAGTTAGGAGGGGGAGTGAAACACGGAGGGCCACGGCACACTTCTGCCCCGCAATAACACCCACCACCACAATTACTGCCCCCCCAAGCCCTACTGTGAGACCTTTAGTGTTACTATCTATCCCCCTTTCTAGTGTATGATTGTGTACTAAGCTAGTGAAGTACATTACGAGGGCTGTGCCCATAGTGCCCGGCCATCCAGGGCGGGGACCAGGAGGGTCAAGGGGCAGCCAGCCCTAAATTCGAGATGGTCACATGATTAATCAGCCCTCTGCAGCAGTCAGAATCTATGATCACCTGTCCATCGAGTCTTCCCACCTGGGAAGAGAATAAAGATATGTGATCTGAGCAGAGAGACATGGGTGACTTTTACAAAGCTACTCCTGTTCATTAACTGATTCTGGTGCGTTTCATTCTGCGTCTGTTTGAAGGTATCTGAATCCTAATAATAGATGCTGCTGTTCACTGATTCAAATCTTCTGTAATGCAAATAACGCCTGATCCTGGTATTTGGGCTAATTAGCTGTGTTGCTGTGTCGTCAGAATGTAATTTCTTTAGGGCCATGTGGGGAGTGACGCGTTCATAACGAGGACAGTGTGGAGAGTGATGCATTCTTAATGAGGACAGTGTGGGGAGTGATGCATTCTTAATGAGGACAGTGTGGGGAGTGATGCATTCTTAATGAGGACAGTGTGGGGAGTGATCGGTCATAACGAAGGCAGTGTGGGGAGAGATGCATTCATAATGAGAGCACTATGGGGAGTGATGTGTTCATAATAACGGCCATGTGAGGAGTGATGCATTCATAATGAGGGCAGTGTGGGGAGTGACGCATTGAAAACAGACCTCCATTATACTAGCAGTAATAGATGTGAGTCTTTCTAAACTAAGAGACTGCTCCTTTTTGACGCTCCCTGTTATTTGAGGGTAATATTCTCCTACTTCATTCATCTTTGCACTGTTTATTCTTGCATTGCATCACTCCTATGGGTTGCTGATTTTTACTGTTATTTCCCATGAATGTGACGACTCTTGCAATGTGTATTTCAAGCCACATTAATTACACATTAATGCTGTTGGTGATATATGCATATTTTCTCATATTATCTCCCTTTGTTGTGGTAATCACATTCACACAGGAGTATCCATGAACACTAAATGATGTTCATGAGGTGGGTTCAGCTGGAATAATCAGCCATCACAACTGTTCCTGTTCACAAGCTTTGGATTCAAAAACAGTAGCAATAAACCAACACCTAATTCACATCACACAGTAGAGATCACACAGAGAGACATTATTACTGAAACAGGGAGATACTGTACCTTTACCTCAACATGTTTTCTGTGACATTAAAGGTTTGAATGTATTATTTCACATTTTGCATTTAGGAATGATTTAATATTAACTGGACTGAAATGATGGTCTACAAAAATAACATATTCCATTTTGATCATGAAAAGTCTGTATGCACATTGAAAGAACATAGACATATTACAGCAGAAACGTTTTTAAACTGTTTTTAACCTGAGCTGATTTCCACTGAATGGTGACACAAATGACAAGAGGTGTGTGTAGACACAATGTGCGTTGTGTCATCTTCTTCACAATCATCTGCTGCCCTCTGCTGGTGTGGTTCCTTCTATACACAATATACTATACATATATTCTTCACCAATGTCTGCTGCAGAGGTTCAGAGAAACAACTTCATTCAGTCATGTCTGAAAGAGTTGAAATGTTTCCATGGTTACCATACTCTTATTACAATAAAACACAATAAATCTCACTACTGGTCCAGCTGCTGATATGAATGTTTAAATGTTTGGATTGTTGAAGATGTTTCATGAGCTCTAACGGACTGAAGAGGAGTTCCAGGTAATTAACCTCCTGAGAGGTCATTAACACCTCCGTCGTTAAGGTCACATGTGTGCACTAGTATGATGTGAAGCTGTCTGGGGAGGATGTCAGGACTGTACAGTAGGTGGAGCATTTTGGTTTGTAATAAGCTCTCCTAAAGGACTCTAATGTGTTTTGTTGGTAACAGTGTTCTGTCTGCAGGTGTTCTTGAAGGCTCCCAAATTAAATATGAAATGTTTGTGATGCTTGTTGCAGAGTAACGTGTTGAACTCACCACGTTGTGTTTGAGCAGTTTTTGGAGCTTCACGACGATGTTGGCTGTGAGATATGATGATAATATGAGACTTTTGTTTGGGTGATTGATTCAAACTTTGGTTCGTTGAAGCCAAACAATGATGGTTGAGCCTCATTCAGCATACATGACGAGAGAGAGAGAGAGCGAGAGAGAGAGAGAGAGAGAGAGAGAGAGAGCACCATTGCTACCATGCACGCTGTACATTTTCACAGCATTTTGTTTCATTTTTGTTCAGTGCCGACAGTTTTCCCTCCGCTGGGTGTTTTCAGACTACGATGTGTTCTGCTCTTTTATTTCAAAACATGAGAACATGATGTCATTTCTGCATTTTATCTGCTAGACATGTTATGTAATGAAAATGGTCTGCTGATAATCCAATATGAAGCATATATCTGGATATAATCCATATATTTCTATCTATGGATTGATCTTGTATGTATCATGATCGCCTCTAGTGTGGTGAAGGTTCCCCTGCAGAACTGAGGTTGGAGATCCAAGACCACTGACTACTTGTTATGTAACATATGAATATGTTTGTTCTGGCTCTGATTTTTATATTATGGGCTGAAATGAACATTATAGCCACCAGGGTTTGGTGTGGGGCCTTAGGTTTCCGATGTTGTACCAAGAATTTGCAGAAGGGTCCGTTAGAAGCTGCTTAGTGCAACCTTACAATCTTCCACAAAGATTATTATAAAGATAGGAATTCAAAAAAGTGTTAGAGTTTGTTTTATTATTTTTTGCTTTGTTTTTGTATGTAAAATACTGAACAGTTTAAACATATTAAAATGAAATAATGTTTTTTTTAAATCTATTTTCTTCCATTGATATTTGATATTAGGATATTTGGGCCTGAGCACGAAGTGCACGAAGACCCTATTGTTCTGCAAGGAATTATTATTTTGACTTTATTTTAACATAAAGGTTTACTCCCACTCAGTATTTTCCTGCTCAAGGCGTGTGAAGAATTTTTAAGGTAACCAGTATATTTTTATTCAGTAGGAAAAGGCGTTGAGTATCTGACGAAAAGAAACGGAGAGTAAAACTGGTAAATACTGGAGAGCAGAAGGATCGATGGGAGCTACTGAAATCTAAATCTGGACACACGGCTGGTTTACGCATAAGAAACAGGAAGCTGCAGGGAAACGGCTGCCAGGTAGGAAATCCAAAACAAGTCTACCCACGGAATTCCCTTTCATTAAGCATGTTTTCATTTGAATTATGCATTGAAACTTGACCAAATAATAAAATGATATTTATTAATTGATATGCCGCATTTTGGGTGGAATGCATTTCGTACACCTAGACTGTTAGTTGAGTGGGAGTATAGCTTTAAGTGCTTGGAATGACTTTTCAAGTCATGAAAGGTTTTACTTATTTCACTAGATGTCTCACTTTTCTAAAGCACAGATCATTTTCATTGACTGTAATTTTCTTACTGGCTGGCAGATAACCTCCTTGTTTATAATGTGTACCTACAGAGGTGTATTGCATTCACTTGAGAAGAAAAAAATCTGTTTTCTGCGTTAATGAGATAATCTCATTAACTCAGAAAAACAAACCAGGATTTTATTTGTTCATGAAAACTTTTGAGATATTTCTCTTGTCAATTCAGAAAAAAAAAGTTTTCATGAAAACATAAAATTCTGGTCTGTTTTCAGAGGACTATGAAGATGAACTGGCAGAGGGTGTGCAATAGCGTTCAGGGAGATGATGAAAATATCGGTCACTGACAGACATTTTACAGTGGTAACGGACCATTCATCTCTGGTCTGGGTTTTCAAAACCCAAAAGCCTAGCACCAGACTGATCCGGTGGGCACTCTGCCTCCAAGAGTTGTCATTTATAGTAGAATTTCATAAAAGGGAAATATAATACAGTACCAGATGCACGAGCTCCTGTGGATGATCCCCAATATCAACCTGCCACTTGAGCTGCTGTGCTGCGTTCCAAGAGGGACAACTCTAAAAATGTCCAGATTGCTGATGAGGACATTTGGAAAGCTCAGCAGGATGATGGTGTTATCCAAAGCCTGTATTACAAAACCATGTAATCTGCAGAAGTAATTGAAAACCCAACTATAAAGTTCACTGTATTACAAGACAAAGTGTACAGAGTAGTGTAATTACCTCACAAGACCCTTTACCAGATATACGTAACTTCCTCACTCCGCCAACACCTTCTCTACCACTATCACAATGATCCCTTATCCGGCCATCTTGGAAGATACAAAACATACAAAAGGTTGCAAGCCCTTGTGTACTGGCCCAAGATGAGCATGGACATTGCCAGCTCTACGAACCTGAGACCCGTAAACTTCCTGGGAAACTCCACCAGACTGTGGTATATGGAGGGGCGGCTGTGGCTCAGTGGTAGAGCAGTCGTCCACTTATCAGAAGGTCAGCTGTATGAATGTTAGTGTGAATGGGTGAATGCTGGCTTGTGTTGTAAAGATTTGAGTGGTCAGTCAGACTAGAAAGGTTCTATATACACTACCAGTCAAAAATTTGGACACAGTTTCCCATTCAAGTGGATGGGTAACTGTGTCTAAACTATTGACTGGTACTGTAAGTACAGTCCATTTACCTTGGAAGATGTTAGGAGTTCACCTCCTGGTTTCAAGGTATTTAGAGTTGGTCTGCGGTAAAAATCTGGAGTGGAGTTTTTGAGTTGACTTTGGAGTTTGTGCCTTAAGACTGGATTGAACTGTTGGGTGTAATGGAGAAACTGGAATGAACTAAACTTGATTGAACATTTGAACTGTGGCATTGAGACACACGCACACACACACAAACACACACACACACACACACAAATTCACAAACTGCTGCCTGAACTGTGTTTGAATATTTATGTTGAACACTTAATTGTATTGTGGTGTATTTGTTCTGGCAGTGTTGGTTTATTGTTTGTTGTTTTATGCAGGTTTTATGCAAGTGTTATTCAACGTGAGGTTGTAAATTCTAATGTACATTCTATTGTACAATCCATTGTACATTCTAATGTATATTCTAGTGTACATTCTAGTGTACATTCTATTGTACTTTCTAGTGTGCATTCTAGTATACATTCTATTGTACATCCCAGTGTACATTCTATTGTATATTCTAGTGTATATTCTAGTGTACATTCTACTGTACTTTCTAGTGTACATTCCAGTGTACATTCTATTGTACATTCTGGTGTACATTATATTGTACATTCTATTGTACATTCCAGTGTACATTCTATTGTACATTCTACTGTACATTATATTGTACATTCTATTGTACATTCCAGTGTATATTCTATTGTACATTCTACTGTACATTATATTGTACATTCTATTTTACACCCCAGTGTACATTCCATTGTATATTTAAGTGTACATTCTATTGTATATTCTAGTGTACATTCTACTGTACTTTCTAGTGTACATTCCAGTGTACATTCTATTGTACATTCTAGTGTACATTATATTGTACATTATATTGTACATTCTATTGTACTTTCTAGTGTACTTTCTATTGTACATTCCAGTGTACATTCTATTGTACTTTCTAGTGTACATTCCAGTGTACATTCTATTTTACATTGTATTGTACATTCTAGTGTACATTCTATTGTACATTCTAATGTTCATTCTAGTGTACATTCTATTGTATATTCTAGTGTACATTCTATTGTATATTCTAATGTATATTCTGTTGTACATTCTATTGTAAATTCTAGTGTACTTTCTATTTTACATTCTATTGTACATTCTAGTGTACATTCTATTTTACATTCTAGTGTACTTTCTAGTGTACATTCTATTGTACATCCCTGTGTACATACTATTGTATATTCTAGTGGACATTCTATTGTATATTCTAATGTATATTCTGTTGTACATTCTATTGTAAATTCTAGTGTACTTTCTATTTTACATTCTATTGTTCATTCTAGTATACATTCTAATGTATATTCTAGTGTACATTCTATTGTATATTCTAATGTATATTCTGTTGTACATTCTATTGTAAATTCTAGTGTACTTTCTAGTGTACATTCTATTGTACATTCTAGTGTACATTCTAATGAACATTCTATTTTACATCCCAGTGTACATTCTATTGTATATTCTAGTGTACATTCTATTGTATATTCTAGTGTACATTCTTTTGTATATTCTAATGTATGTTCTAGTGTACATTCTATTGTACATTCTATTGTACATTTTAATGTATATTGTAGTGTATATTCTATTGTACTTTCTAGTGTACATTCTAGTGTACATTCTAGTGTACATTCTATATTACATTCCTCTGTACTTTCTAGTGTACGTTCTATTGTACATCCCAGTGTACATTCTGTTGTATATTCTAGTGTACATTCTATTGTATATTCTAATGTATATTCTAGTGTACATTCTATTCTACTTTCTAGTGTACATTCCAGTGTACATTCTAGTATACATTACATTGTACATTCTATTGTGCATTCCAGTGTACATTATATTGTACATTCTATTTTACTTTCTAGTGTACATTCCAGTGTACATTCTATTGTACATTCTATTTTACATGGTATTGTACATTCTAGTGTACCTTCTATTGTACCTTCTATTGTTCATCCCACTGTACATTCTATTGTTCATCCCACTGTACATTCTAGTGTACATTCTCTTGTATATTCTAGTGTACATTCTATTGTAAATTCTATTGTTCATTCTAATGTATATTCTAGTGTACATTCTATTGTACATTCTATTGTACATTCCAGTGTACATTCTATTGTACATTCCAGTGTACATTCTACTGTACATTATATTGTACATTATATTGTACTTTCTATTGTAGATTCTATTGTACATTCCAGTGTACATTCTATTGTACATTCTATTGTACATTCTAGTGTACATTCTATTGTACATTCTATTGTATATTCTATTGCACATTCTAGTTAACATTCTCTTGTACATTCTATTTTACATTCTATTGTACATTCTATTGTACATTCTAGTGTACTTTCTAGTTTACATTCTAATGTTCATCCCACTGTACATTCTATTGTACATCCTAGTGTACATTCTATTTTACATTCTTTGTGACATCTGGTTTACATATTTAATAAGAAAAACAACAACTCCTAAACAAAACTAAAACCCTACTGACTGATCTTAATATAACAAAATAAAAAACTAAACTAAAATCATACGATTTTCTTTTTTTCAAGTGAATGCTATACTCTTCAGTATGTACCCTCTCAAAATAAGTATTTATTTTTGCCATGATGTGGTATACAGGTTAGCAGAGCAGGTCCCTGTGACTGTAAAAAAAAGACTCATTTGTTCTGGTAGCTTAGAATAAAGTTGGTATCTGTTATTAGAAAACAGTGGAAATCTTAAGTTAAGGAGCATATTTGTTCCTCTGAGCCTGGCAATGGATGTAACCTCAGGGTACAGTTGAACTCTGGGAAAACAGACATATTTTTATGCCATCATTTGCATTACAGCCCCCCCGGTCTGAAGCACCAGGTTCTTATTAGGTTTCAATCAGAAATCTGTCTGTGGAGCGCTGGGTTAGGCCAACATTTCAGCTGCGCAGTGGACTATGAAAACCACAGGGCTACTTATTACATGGAGGGAGATCCCATCTGATAGCTGTGATAAAACATGATGCTCTGCAGAGCCTCCTGGCAGCAGGCTGCAGCAGGAACTTTTATTTGCCAGATGGTTGGATGATATTGTAAATCAAACACATACAGACATGGCTGTCAATCATTTCCTACGATGCTGAAATATGGTCGTAGCTCCCACAGTCTCTGTAGCTATTTAATAAGCATGTAAATAACAATTAGTCCACTATTTAGACACAGACTGTTAATCCGTGTCTGGAGGAGGTTTGTTAACTTTTTATCTGTTATTCATTTATATACCTGACGCTTTTACTCAAAGCAATTTACAATACATACATTCAAGCATGAGGATACAACCTAAACATTTGATCCTGCACATAGATCATCATCACATAACGCAAGAGCGTTCTGCATCAGCTGCAGCCGTCTGCTCAATGTTTTACAGACCTGTAAACACACGACAGTCATCCACATGACTGCAGACAAATGCAGTCTCCCTCCATCATCTTATTTTAATGTCCCCTCTCTGCTTCCTTACATGCTGTACCTTCTCTACTGTGTTTCTCAGCTGTCTTCACTTCAGTTGTCCTCACTCCACCTTCCTGTGTGTCCTCACTGGTCAGCATCCTATTTATGAGCAGACAATGTAATATAGTTAAATTCATGGCGGTGTGATGTTGTCGGCGACACGCTGGCGTAGTGGTTGGCACCAGATGTGACAAACTTTAAGACTATAACAAAGGTAAATATCTGAAACTCAGTTTGAAGAACTCAGTTCTCCAGGATGTATCCTGTGTCAGGGATAGACTGCATGAGGACAACCAGGAGGATGTTTGAAAGAGTTTTCATTTTGAAAATGTTGGACTGAAACTGATGGGAAATTCCAGCTTTCATTCTAAAAACAAACAACCAAAAAACAGGAAGTATGCACCATAGTAGACCAACTGTAGCAAAATTAAGATACTGAAAACCAGAAATAAAGAAAATCAGAGCTAAACGGTAGCAGACTAACAAATGCAGAATGAGTTGAAGTATCTTGTTTTGACTCTTCCTGTTTCAGCCTAGCGTTTATTGGATGGTTTGTGTTCTGACCTTTTTCCATTTTTACCTGCACCACATCTCAGGAGTTCTGCTGGGTCCCAATTCCTGCTGGGATCAGTTCTGACATAGTTGATATATGGATGTTGTTCACCTAGCTTAGCATGAAAACTGGAAGTAGGAGGACGTTGAATAGTTAAATAAGAAGCACTTAAAGGCGCATAAATCCAACACCATTTTAAAACTGGAGCAATCAGGAAATAGTTTCCTGACCAACCTCAACAAAAGGTTCTAATAAACATGTATTCATGTCAAATAGAATTATATATCCATGAATGAAATAGTGGTAGAATTAGAAAGAACGGTCATTACATTTTAAATTATTAACAGTGTTTACCATAAAAAATGCTGGAGTGTGTCATATGTCATCATATTGTGTCATACGTCGTCATAGTGTGTCATATGTCTTCATAGTGTGTCATATGTCATCATAGTGTGTCATATGTCATCATAGTGTGTCATACGTCATCATAGTGTGTCATACGTCATCATAGTGTGTCATACGTGTGTCATACGTCGTCATGGTGTGTCATATGTCGTCATGGTGTGTCATATGTCATCATAGTGTGTCATATGTCATCATAGTGTGTCATACGTCGTCATGGTGTGCCATATGTCGTCATAGTGTGTCATATGTGATCATAGTGTGTCATATGTCATCATAGTGTGTCATACGTCATCATAGTGTGTCATACGTCATCATAGTGTGTCATATGTCATCATAGTGTGTCATACGTCATCATAGTGTGTCATACGTGTGTCATACGTCATCATGGTGTGTCATATGTCGTCATGGTGTGTCATATGTCGTCATGGTGTGTCATATGTCATCATAGTGTGTCATATGTCATCATAGTGTGTCATACGTCGTCATGGTGTGTCATATGTCGTCATGGTGTGTCATATGTCATCATAGTGTGTCATACGTCGTCATAGTGTGTCATACGTGTGTCATACGTCATCATGGTGTGTCATATGTCGTCATGGTGTGTCATATGTCGTCATAGTGTGTCATACGTCTTCATGGTGTGTCATATGTCATCATAGTGTGTCATATGTCATCATAGTGTGTCATACGTCGTCATGGTGTGTCATATGTCATCATAGTGTGTCATATGTCGTCATAGTGTGTCATATGTCATCATAGTGTGTCATATGTCATCATATTGTGTCATACGTCGTCATGGTGTGTCATATGTCATCATAGTGTGTCATATGTCATCATATTGTGTCATACGTCGTCATAGTGTGTCATATGTCTTCATAGTGTGTCATATGTCATAGTGTGTCATACGTCATCATAGTGTGTCATACGTGTGTCATATGTAGTCATAGTGTGTCATATGTCATCATAGTGTGCCATATCTCTTCATAGTGTGTCATACGTCGTCATAGTGTGTCATATGTCATCATAGTGTGTCATACGTCGTCATAGTGTGTCATACGGGTGTCATATGTAGTCATAGTGTGTCATATGTCATCATAGTGTGTCATACGTCATCAGTGTGTCATACGTGTGTCATACGTCATCATGGTGTGTCATATGTCGTCATAGTGTGTCATACGTGTGTCATATGTCGTCATAGTGTGTCATATGTCGTCATAGTGTGTCATATGTCATCATAGTGTGTCATACGTCGTCATAGTGTGTCATATGTCGTCGTAGTGTGTCATATGTCATCATAGTGTGTCATACGTCGTCATAGTGTGTCATATGTCATCATAGTGTGTCATATGTCATCATAGTGTGTCATATGTCGTCACAGTGTGTCATATGTCATCATAGTGTGTCATAACTCGTCATGGTGTGTCATATGTCGTCATGGTCTGTCATATGTCATCATAGTGTGTCATACCTCGTCATGGTGTGTCATATGTTGTCATGGTGTGTCATATGTCATCATGGTGTGTCATATGTCATCATAGTGTGTCATACGTCGTCATGGTGTGTCATACCTCGTCATGGTGTGTCATATGTCATCATAGTGTGTCATACGTCGTCATGGTGTGTCATACCTCGTCATGGTGTGTCATATGTCGTCACATAGTGTGTCATATGTCGTCACATAGTGTGTCATACGTCATCATAGTGTGGTTTTCAGATTTGGTGCCATTGTACAAAGACCAAACCCCAAAACCCAAAGCCTAGCCACAGATTAAAGGACAGCCCAGAACTGCAGCGGAGGACTAACTAGAGTGTAATCTACACTGCTTTTATCTCTAACACGCAGTATTTAACATGAAATGTTTTCTTAATATCCATAGTAACAGTCCCCTTGTTTGCTCCATGGCTAAATGACTGGAGGCTAGTTGCCATGTTGCTGTTTGTCACTGTTTAGCCTGTTTACACATAGACCCACATTTTAAAACAAGTCACCCTCTGACCCTTTGTAAATCTCAATGCCATATTTCATGTCCTGCTCTTAACGTCATGGAGGTGAGGGCTGTGTGTGTGTGTGTGTGTGTGTGTGTGTGTGTGTGTGTGTGTGTGTGTGTGTGTGTGTGTGTGTGTGTGTGTGTGTGTGTGTGTGTGGGAGGGCTACAGTTTTCCTACTAGCTACTCAGCGACCATGTCACAATTTATTATGTGTCATTTTTCTTCAAGCCGTGCCTCGTTTATGGCATCTGCCACAGTGGTGACTGGCCAGGCTTAAAGAGTATTATCAGGAGAATAGTTTTGCATATATTACAGGGTTAAGTGCAAACCAATCTGCTTTATCCAAACACAGCAATCCAAACACAGCGCCGGGCCTCGGAGACTGATGAGTAACACACTCGGCTGGGGCCTCAGCAACCCCAGAGCCCCCCTTTTCCACCTTCCCATCACACAATGGGCTCACACTGATTGGCTCTGATTGGTTGTATAAAACACAAGGCTGACTTTTTGATTATATTACATATCGTCATGCATGGATTGGTGCCCCGTCCTGCAGATACCGGAGCCTGAGCGGCCCCGTAGCGGTCGCCAGACCCCCGATTACTGCAAGGACACACGGAGGGAAAAAGAGTGATTTTAATGACTTCAGGAAATATGCAACACACACTGGGATGGTCTCTCACAAGTGTATTTTAGCCCATCCTGCTCGTGGTTTGCAGCTTGTGAGGCCCAGAGCAGGTCCTGACCGAACGTAATCGCCCTCGCAGGTTACTGCGGGTTCACTGGTGTCGTGTGTCAGGAACTGCATTGTGGGTGAAGTGGCACATGAGAACTTCCAAAACAGACTTTCAGCAGGTCAGAGGGAAATTGTTTTGGCATTTTAAATGGAACACCTCCTTAAGCAATCCACACTGACCTCTCATGTGCTTGCCTACCCCGCAGTAGAGAACGAGGGGTTGGGGACTGCAGTCAAGGGCGTCAGCCCAGAGGGAGGGCAGCAGATAGGTTCTAATCCGTGAAGCTCTTGGCCAGAGCTGTTTTCCCATGTAGCCCCATCAGCTTGAGTTACAGATTTAAAAGACAGGACCCTTCTTGTATCACTTGTCTTTTCACCTCTTTCAGTTGTTATTTCCTGATTTTAGTCCGACAAGAAATCAGAGACATCACAAAGAACAACATTTGTCCTAAGGATGATTCATTATTTTATTTCAGAACACTGCAGCACATTCATGTTTTGATGTCATTTATGGGTCTGTTTGCACAATTTTTAAAAAGCAAAAAAAAAACAAGGGCTTGTGAAAAGAACCCACCTAACAGCGTTCTATATGCAGGCCACAGATTTACAAATAATTTTAAAAATATTTTAAAGACAGACAAAAATAAAGACGAAGATAGTTTGGCCACCCCTGTTTAAAGGACACATAGACATTAAAGTGCACCTTATAGCCGTTTCACTGCTGTGATGCACAGATCAGCTCTGACATCATCACATTTTCATCCATCTACCTGAACCAATGATTGTCTCTGATTTAGAGACTCATGGACATTTGACGTCATTTCTAGCGGTGCCTCAGGATTTATCAGGAGGACGTCTGTTCTAATCCAAACTGTTTCACTGTGTGAACTTGGACTGTTTCACTGTAAGAACCTGGACTGTTTCATTGTACGAGCCTGGACTGTTTCACTGTACGAAACTGGACTGTTTCACTGTACGAAACTGGACTGTTTCACTGTGCGAACCTGGACTGTTTCACTGTACGAACCTGGACTGTTTCACTGTTCGAACCTGGACTTTTTCACTGTGCGAACCTGGACTGTTTCACTTTGTGAACCTGGACTGTTTCACTGTGTGAACCTGGACTGTTTCACTGTGTGAACCTGGACTGTTTCACTGTGTGAACCTGGACTGTTTCACTGTATGGACCTGGACTCTTTCACTGTATGAACCTGGACTCTTTCACTGTATGAACCTGGACTGTTTCACTGTGTGAACCTGGACTGTTTCACTGTGTGAACCTGGACTGTTTCACTGTATGGACCTGGACTCTTTCACTGTATGAACCTGAACTCTTTCACTGTATGAACCTGGACTGTTTCACCGTGTGAACCTGGACTGTTTCACCGTATGGACCTGGACTCTTTCACTGTATGAACCTGGACTCTTTCACTGTATGAACCTGGACTGTTTCACTGTGTGGACCTGGGCTCTTTCACTGTATGAACCTGGACTCTTTCACTGTATAAACCATCAATAATTTCCTCACTAATTATGTATTACTTCACCAATCCACATCTGTATCAATCACAATATTCATTAATGGTTGGCCAATCTGCAGACTGTGATTTGCACTCATCACTAAGCATATTACACACAGAGAGTAGCAGCCCCCTTCCTCCTCCTCATCTTCCTCGGTTAAATATTGATGCATTTGCTTATATGTAGTTCTTGATGTGACAGAGGTTTGGGAGGCGGTGTAACATGTTACATTATGCTGTGTTATACTGTATGGCCCAATGTTTTTCTGGATTTCACCACCCATTGTCTTTTCAGTTGCTAATCAATCAATTCAATTCAATTTATTTGTATAGCGCAAAATCACAACAAAAGTTATATCAAGACACGTTACAAAAGAGCAGGGAGGAGACCAACTCTTCATTATGGAGAGACCCAACAATCCTCCATGAGAAGAACATGGAGACAATGGAGAGAAGAAACTGACTTTAACAGGAAGAAACCTGGAGCAGATCCAAGACTCAAGGTGGGCGGAGCCTCTGCTTTGACCGGTTGGGGTGAGAGAGATGGAGAGAGAGAGAAAGATCAGATCAGATCAGATCAGATCAGATTCAACTTTATTGTCATTGATCATAGTACACGTTCAGTACAGTGACAACGAAATGCAGTAGGCATCAATCCAGAAGTGTAATAGAAGCAGTAAAGTGCAGAGAAGTGCATAATGTACATATATACAGTGTGATATGTACAAATAAATACAGGGCTGATATGGGTATAATATGATATTGAGATATGGGTATGACTAACTATTAGAGATTAATAAGTGGATATGGATACACTATAGTTAGGATGTATGTACAGTACATTATGTTTACACTATACATATTTACACTATACTATATACAGGATACAATATTTACAGTATATGCAGGTAGTGCAAATGTCCAGTGCAAATGATTCAGGGGTGGGGAGGGTGGGGTTATGGAGCACGGTTCAGCAGGGTAACAGCCACAGGGTAAAAGCTTTTCCTGAACCTGCTGGATTGGGAGATAGATGGCGAGAGAGAGGGAGAGAGAGAAAGAGAGAGGCAGAGGGAGAGAGAGAGAGAGAGGGAGTGAGGAACAGGGACACAGACATGTTCAACCACAAGAACAAAAACAGCTGTTATAATAGAGATTACAGTTTGTAGTATGTATAATAACTACTACAATAACAACACTGATAATAATGATAATATTGATAATGATGATGATAGTAATAGAAAGAGTAACAGTCATAATAATAATGGTAATGATGATGATGATGATGATGTCAGAGGGTATCAACCATGATCCCAGCAGTAGATTGGTCCACATTGACCTGCAGGATGAGAAAACACAAAGACTCCGGAGAAGAAGTCAAGTTAGTAACATGAATTAATGAGACATGAGTGTGTAAAGAAGAAAAGAGAGGAGCTCAGTGCATCATGGGAAGTCCCCCAGCAGTCTAGGCCTATAGCTGCATAGCTAAGACTAGCCTAAGCCAGCCTTAATTCTAAGCTTTATCAAAAAGGAAAGTTTTAAGCCTCCTCTTAAATGTAGAGAGGGTGTCTGCCTCCTGGACCCAGACTGGAAGATGGTTCCACAGGAGAGGAGCCTGATAACTGAAGGCTTTGGCTCCTGTTCTACTTTTGAAGACTCTAGGGATCACAAGTAACCCTGCATCCAGGGATCGTAATGTTCTAGATGGGTAGTAGTGTACTACGAGCTCCTGAACGTGTGTTATTGCCTGACCATTAAGTCAGTTAGCAATAAAATGATAACGAACCATTTCCTGGGAAAATTATGAGCATGTGAAAATGACCAAAAGCTAACGGCCCTGGCTACCCACTTTTACAACTGGCCCATCCTTAATTACTGGGAAAACATATTTCTTAATATTTACTTTAGATCATTAAAAAAATGTATTTAAACAAACAGTCATTTTGATGGTGCACACGTCTTCACTGTTGGTCCGTTTGTGCTCCGAGTCCTTCCTAGTTTAATATTAGGCCCTGCCAAAATTACGTTGGCAATTCTGGTGCAGGGCCTGATACAGAGATACAGATACAACAGCATGTTCTCATCCAATCGTCTCGCATGATGTCACTTGGTCATACCCTAGCCTAGCATCAGTGGCTGATGCACAAAACCTTCCAACACATGCTTAACATGAAATGATATATTCTCTCAAGACCTGAGCACCAGGGACAGTCTACAGGGTGCATGTGACGTCTTTATCCACAAGAACTCTGTGGTTCGGTTTAGGAAAACATCACTGATGTGTCTTTGCTTTCACATGGGAAACAAACTCGGGTCTCCTGGGTAAAGTCATGTGTGTGACGCACAAATGAACCCAAACCTCCACTGTCTTGAGACTTTGTTTCTCTGTAAATTGCATTGTGTCGAGCCGCTGCTCTGATTTTCTCATACTGATGTGGATGTGTTTCCATTGGAGGAACATTAGTAAAGTGAGTCTCATCCAGAAACAGAAGGACGCCCAAGGAATGAGACCAGGCTCAACACAAACAAAAAGGTTTCACAACTTTGAGCGTCTAACCTGCTCTTATATGCATCTCCCATTGAGTCTTTGTGTGTAAGTTTTTAACCTGTGTCTCTGCCACTGCTAGCCAACCATGGGCTCCAGTATACACTACACCTTTCTACTGGAGCTGTTTTCACAGATATTGTCCTTCTCCAGCATGTCAACACTCATATTTCACGATGTGACAACTATCTCTGTCTGACCCAAATGATCGCCAAACTAAGGGGGAAGATCTCCACTCTTTACCAGATCAGAGATAAAGAACTATCATTGAATCTGTTGTTACAGAGATCATCACTACGGCCACCCCAGCTGAAGCAGAGAAAGGCTCCACTATCCCAGAGGACACCTGGCCAAAAACCTCTGACTGCACCAAAAACCTCTGACTGCACCAAGGAGCCAAACCGAAGAAGCCAGTCAGCTCAAGTCTATCACAAACGCCCTGGTCCACACTCTGGAGAAAAAGCCAAAGACAGAAGTCACATTCTCATCAACCTCCTCCTTGTGCAGTTGAATTGTCCTCCAGATACAACATTCTGGATAACCAATAATAATTTCACCCACTGTGTGGAGGCTTGCAGTTGTGAGTCAACCGTCTACTGATCCCCCGTTAAATCCCTCTGGCCACTCTGTAAACCCCTCTAGTTACACGAGGCCAGCTCCATCACATTCCTCCCATGGAAGGCTGTTAGCCAGATAGACATGCCCCCTCACTCCACCAGCCAGCTCCTCCATCAGATGTCATAGTTGGAGACTCCATTGTGAGGAATGTGAGGATGAAAGGGGCTCATACTCACCCTTAGTTTGATAGAATATTTATACATGTAGGCACAAACAACGTTCCTAAAAACTCTGAGGTACTCAAACGTGGGTTTTAAATCTTTTTAACACTGTAAAGTCATACCAGTGGCTGAGGAATAGGGCTTTTCAGCAGGCTGCTCCACCTCAACACCTGGCTCTCCTCTGCCTGCGGTCCCCATAGCTTGGCTTCATGGACAGGTGATATCTCTTCATAGTAGATGGCCTTCACTTAAATAAAAATGGCACACAGATGCTTTCGACTAATCTGGCATACTGTACACCAGGCCTATTCAACTAGCAGGCCGGATATGGCCCTTTTGAAATTTTATATGGCCCGCAAAAGGCTGCCTGTAAATCAGGCTGGTGTATATGATAAACAGCACTATAGCAGCCCACCTCTGAGTTACTTTGAGTCATTTGGGATTTATGTGGTGTGATTCCATGCGAGTGGATTACACATGCCCCGTAGGCTACCTGCCATTGCCAGGAAAGTACAGGGACTGCTAGCATCTTTTCAACGGAGTCAAGTGGCTCTTGGTCGCTTTTGCACGGAACAAGAGAGCCATGATAGCCTCTCTGCGTGTAGCCTGGACACTAACCCGGCAGAAGAGACCTTTTTCCGAGGTGGAAACAGTTCAAGATTGCATGCTTGCTGTGATTGATGAAGTGGTTATCAACCAGAAAGTCAAGGAAAGCGTCATTTCAGCCATTAAAAAGGTTCCTCTCTCAGACACTTCACAGAGTGGAATTACTCGCAAAAGATGTCTCGAGAAAGCTTTTGGAAAATCTGAGAAAAGCAGAGTTTATGTCTGTTGCGGTGGACGAATCAACTGATTGCACAGACATGGCCCAGTTATGCATCTTTTTTGATGGAGAGCGCTTTGGGGCTCATTCCGTTGGAGGGACACACAACAGGTGAAACAAAAGATTGTCTCGTTTTTTAATGAACATGAACTGGATTTACAAAAGGTTTGCCTGTTAGTTACCGATGGCGCTCCAGCTATGACTGGTAGGGTGTTAGGGCTGGTAACGAGTCATCACCCTGCACATTCAGTTTTTACAGTGCACCATTCATCAGGCTGTGTTATGTGCAAAGCTCAGTGGTGAGTTGAAAAGCACCATGGATACTGTCATGAACATTGTGAACTGTATTCGCTCAACTTCCAGCCTTCAACATCGTCTTTACCGATTGCTGCTTGTTGACACGTCTGCCGAACACACAGACTTACTCGTCCATAACGATGTCAGATGGCTCAGCAAAGGAAAGTTCTGGACTGATTCTGTGAACTCCGCCAGGAGACTGTGTCTTTCCTTCACACGTGGAAACACAAACGGGCAACAAGCGTCTTGGAGCACATGTTGGATGAACAGTTTATGGCAGAAATCTGCTTTCTCTGTGACATTTTTTGACATCTGAACACTTTGAATCTGGAAATGCAGAGGAGGGAAAAGTCTGTTGCTGATCTTGTTGAGAGGCGTTATGCCTTCAAAACAAAGCTCACAATTTTCACAACAGACCTAATGGCAACAAAATTGCTGCACTTCCCACAACTCGCACAAACTTCATGACAAAACTGATTGAGAACTTTCCAGAGAGATTCCAGGATTTCAGCATTCCCATTGGGGTACTGCAGTTTGCCCGTGACCTGTTTTCCATCAAACCTGAGGCAGACTTTTGTGTCAAAGTAAAAGAGGTAATGTTTTGTATTGATGAGAGCATGTTTCAGATGGAGCTGGTTGATGTGCAGTCATCCTTTGCTTTAAAACAGCACTTGCAGTCTGAAAGTGCAGTGGACTTTTGGTCTAACCATGTCAGCCCACACCACAGTAAGGAAAGTGGCCTTGCTAGTACTGACAATGAGAAGTTGCATGAGTATCTTAGGATTGCCCTTACAACTTATGAGTCAAACTATGTTGAAATAGCAAAATCAAGGCAGTGTAAATTCTCCCACTGACTCAAGTAGGCTCAAAATGACAGAAGTCTCATATAGTAGTTATATTAGAACAACTCAGAAAATCACCTGATTGAGGCAGGTACTGCTACTTATTGGGGTTGGACCTGTTATAACAATTTGATGACTACTGTTTTTCTATGTTCATATTGCCTGTAAAAAGCACGATATGTATGTTTGGAATTGTTATGTAGGATGTTATGAACAGGCCTACTAACCATCAGTCTGATGGCTACTGTTTTACTATACATCTGGTTTTCCATATTTGTGGATGTGGACATGTAAGGAAAGACACGTTATGTTTTCTCTACATGTAAGTTTTCAATTTTTTCAATAAAATTCTGTATCAAACTTGTAACCATAGCTTCCCTAGTTTTTATTATGGTGTGACAGCTGTCTGGAATTGGTTAGAATACAATTAAATTGAAAAAAGGCATGTGCAGGACTAGTTTATTTCATGAAGTAATGTATCTATTAAAGTGTAAGTCGAGTTATTTGTAGTCAAGTGTTCTGTGTGGCCCACGGACCCCCATAATTTTCCTATTTGGCCCACATAATACTGAAGTTGAAAAGCCCTGCTGTACACACCATGCTCATGTTTCTGTGTCCGGCAACCATCCAAACTATAGTGACCACTCCTTACTGTCTAGTCCATCAAAGAGCAATGTCCCCCAGGTTCTACTCTACTGTCATAGTTCCATCAAACTTAACTAAAGGTTTCACTGGACTCTGACCTCCTGTTGACACTTAAAAAAAAATCCCAGGCAAGATCAACAACAGGAACATTTGTCGAGGGTAGTACTGGGATGTTAGGGCCAGCAAAGTCTTCTCTGCTGGCCAAGAGACTGTCAGAATCACAAAATTATCATTTTATAATTTGAGCCACTTAGCTAACTGAACTAAAATGAGCTAGCACATAATGTAGCATCAATTTAGATCTTTAGATGTAGTGATTCGTGCTTTCGTTTCTATTTTTATTTAGACCTGTTTTTTTGTTGTTTTTTTCAAAACACACAACGGCTGAAGGAGAAGAAATGGACTTGGCCTTGACACATCAGAACTTTGAAGAAATACAACCGGGTAAACTCGACTGTCAGCACTGGCCTCTCTGGTAACTGAGAAGGAGCCTTTACTGTAACTTAAACACAGAGATGCTCTGAATACTGAATCATTGAACTCTTCATACAGACAGAAAGAAAGATGGACTTATCTTCAGATGATGCAGGTTTGATGGATTAAACAGGTATCTTTACTATCCAGCTCTGTGTTTGCATTTAGTTGCATTTTAGCCCCTCTGATTAAGTTTTATGTGTCTATAGAAGACTAGTGAAGCCAAATTATTGATCTTGATAGGTGTGACAATCACTTAGCTGTTGTCATGTATCTATCCTAGTCTGTTGGTTCATTTTATTTTGTAGGTTTATGTCATCACTTTGTGCTCTGTTTCCTGTTTTATTTTGTAGTCCATTTCCATGCCTTGTGTTTTTGCTTTACACTTCCTGTTTTGACCTTTTGTTTCCCCTGTTTTGTTTTCAGTCTTCTGTTTTCAGTCCTGGTTTGTTCCCTCTGTGTCTTTGTCTCTTGTGAGTTTATCTTTGTCTCCTCCTTGTGTCTCCCCTTTAATTTAGTTTCCCTCCAGTGTGTGATTGTCTGATTGTCTCCTCCTCCCTGTGTCACATGTTTGTCTTTCCCTCGTTATCCCAGTGTATTTAGTCTATGTGATTCCCTCTGTGGGTTGCTAGATCGTCGTCATTGTTTTATCACATGTCCCAGTGTTCCCAGTGTTCCCAGTGTTTCCTCCAAGTGCTTATCACTGAGTTTTCTTTCTGTTGGATTTTTGTTATCTCCTGTGTTCCTGCCTTTGGCCTTTGTTTGTTGGATTTCACCTTATGGACTGTTATGTTTGAACTTTTGTTTTATTAAATCATTGAACTGCACTCTGCCCCCGTGTTGTCTGCATTTTTGGGTCCAGTAGTTTGTGAATCCTGACAGTTGTTACAGAACCATAGACAGAACTGTTTGTTGCGTGGAGCTATGACCTGTGGAGGAGGATTCTGGGGATTTGTCCTCTCCACTGCTCTACGACATTGGTGTTGCAGGAGCAGAGCATTGAAATAATGTGAAGGAGCTGGATGAGGAGGCAGCTTCTGGCTGTGGCTGAGGAGAAACACCAGGAGTTGTGGGATGAGCAGCACCTATGGCATTGGCAGAGGGTGGAAGGGAGAAATCCTTGCTGTCGCTCCACTACCTGGAGATGTACAGGGTCAAAGGAATGAAACAGCAATGGGTTGCTGGTTGCCCTTAGGTGGAGGTGTGGAGGGGATCATAAGAACCAGTGGAGGGGTGGCAGGAAGTATACTGCAGCCTGAATTCCTCTGGAATGATGTATTTACTTAACTCACCTGCCATCATTTTGATGGCCTTATCTGTAGACTGTGATCCAAGCATCACTACACGTATTACAAACACAGTGAGCAGCCCTTCTCCTCCTCATCCTCATCATCATCATCAGTTAAATATACACCCAAACACACCTGAATAATACTAAGGCCTAAATCCCATTTACCAATAATTAAAGGATGAAATACAACCTAGTTGTGCTTTGCACCTCACCTTACACCCAGATTATGCTCCATTTTACAACAGAGTTAGACAGGCCCTAAATAAACGTCATAATAATAATGAACTTTATTTTTATAGCACCTTTCATAGATGAACTTAAGCTCAAAGTGCTTCACAACAAAGAGTTTACATGCACAAAGTGCTAATAATGGCAAAAAACATACAAAAACAGGGACAAAAAAATCAATGTAAGTTTGAAAATAATGAAGTAGAAATCTGTAAAAACAGACGATTATGGAAATAAGAACAAGCCAAACAGAGAATAAAAACTAAATGCAGAGTAATCGTTAAAATGAAGTTAAATAGATTATACATAATAAACATAATACATTTAGATACAAAAAACCAAGCAAAAGACAACATATTAAAGTACTGCAGAAATCAATGGCAATGACTTTCATGTAACCTGGTTGCTGGTTAAATGCTAAGGACATTGTACCATGGACCATGTTCAAATGGGGCCCTTTGTGTTGGAACATAACAAAACACATTCACTTATAAAGATGGTCAGTGGAGTTGATACACTCATAACAAATGATCCTGATTCTCAGGATGGAAATATCTGATTCTTGTACAGCCCTGTTTCCAGAAAAGTTGGGATGCTGTGTAAAATGTAAATAGAAACAAAACATGGAAACACCATATTTAGTTGAAAATATAGCACAAAGACAAAAACTGAGAAATGTCATTGTTTTTTAAATATGATATCCTTATTTTGAATTTGATGCCAGAAACACATTTCAAAAAAGTTGGACAGTGGCAACAAAAAACTGTAAAAGTAGTGAAATGCTAAAAGAAAACAGCTGGTGGAACATCTCAACATTAATGAGGTTAACTGGAAACAGGTTAGTAACATGATTGGTATAAAAAGAGGGCTGGTACTTGTTTATTAGAGGCTTTGGTTTGTATGAATGGCAGGAAGCAGAATATTTCATGTAAACAATCATACAGTTGATGGATTTTGAAACATATTTCATCTTTAACAAAAAGAAAATCTAATTTCCCTTCAGATGAGTTGGTCTTTTGAAATGCATCATCATTTTTTAATTTAGAAAAAGTATTTAACTAAATACATTTATATGAGAGTACACATTTTATTTAGATATGTTTTACGATTCAATATTGATCTTTAGTCTTAAAGTGTACATTTTCATTTGAAATCCTACAGTGGTGACAGTAGGGAGAATAAAATGAGGTTCTATGAGGTTAGTTCAAATAGAGCAAAGGATAGAACCGAATGCTTTCACTTGTTTCAGTGTGACTTAATATTTTATTTATTTAAAGAAACTAGAATGTTTTCTTATATTCTGAATAGTGTCTTTAGTTATCGTGTATTTCTGTTGGTTTGTGGCTGAAGCAAATGTTTCATAGTTTAATATTTCAGTTGTCAGTAAACAGGGATGAACATTTATAGTATAAATGTACTATACTCCTACAATTCTATCTCCTCATCTGCAACGCTGTTACGTGTGTGTGTGTGTGTGTGTGTGTGTGTGTGTGTGTGTGTGTGTGTGTGTGTGTGTGTGCCTGGGAACTGGCTTGGTGAGACATATAAACGTTACATTCACACACATGTCACATCCATGTAAATCATCTATCAAACAGCAGGGACAAGAGGCCTTTTGAGCACACAAGGTCAGCTTCTCGAGCAAAGCTGCAGACTGATGGAGTGATGTTGATGCAGCGCTAGGGGAGCAGTTGAAGCCCACCCAAGACACACACACACACACACACACACACACACACACACACACACACACACACACACACACACACACACACACACACACACACACACACACACACGTCCCTGCTCTACTTGACATCTTGTTTTGTCACGGCCATTGTGGTGAGAGCTGTCACTAACAGAGAAACAGCGTGACCATGTTGATTAGGTGAACCTTCTGAGCGAGGAGTGGAAATATGCTGTCAACTCATAACAAAAATACATAAACTCTCACTTCCAATTACTCACTGAGCAGCTGGAGAGTCGACAGGGGAGCGGCTGCCAACACTGCAGTCTTTCTGGGGTCAGTGGACATGTCTTTAATTACGAGTTATATCAGTTTCTATGAACCTCTCCCACCTCACCCAACCACCCCTTATCCTGTCACCATCTTTAAACAGTGCATTTTGTAGCTGGTGAAGCATCACAGAGATCTTTAAATGAATGTTGCGTCTTGCAGTCTCACCCAACCCAGCAATAGTAGCTTTGAGGTGGTCAGTTTGTTTAAGGGTCCAAATAATAATGTTGAAATCAGTTCAGTAGTTTTTGTGTAGTTTGGGAAAATGTTTTTAAAAAAATGCCCTAGCATAGCGATGGGGGGGAAGCCTGGATCTGACCCCATAGTTTCACTACATTTGGTGGAAATCAGTGGTGAGTAATCCTGTTAGAAAATCAACCAACCAAATAGATCACATACCTCCACCAGCAAACAGCTGCAGGCTTTATTATCTGCTTGTATATCTGTGTAATCATTATATTTCAGTGTACATTAGAACACAAGTATGAACATAAAACGTGAACGTAAAACAACAATGGATTGTGACACACAAAAGATTATTTTTCTTATTTACCCATTTTTACATATTAGGAACAGAATGAAACAAAAAATATGAAGGGAAAATATGACGATTAAGAAGACGTTGGATTAAATGTCACACCTTAATGTGAGTCTGCCCCAACACCTCATCACGTCTTCCCCAATCAAAGAGATCCTGCTAACTGCTAACACACATCATGAAAACTTATGAGATATTCTTCTCACATTCCTCTGGTGGCATTTATCCATGCAGGTATTTTTGATTTTCAGTTTTCACTTCTCTCCCTGAGATTTCTTGAATTTTATTTCTTGGTCTCATAGCATTGAAAATTCTAATTTGAAAACGTCAACAGAAAAAAAAAGTCCATGTTACTGTAGATAATCCAAGCAGCTCATGATGGTTTCATTGGACATGTTTCCTACTGAAGTAGTGACAGTAAAAACAGCTGACAGAGATATTATGCTCAGCCAATCTGAAAGCATCCATTCAATCCTGTCTCCCATGGCTTTGTCTTCATCAGCTGACTGTGGGCTTTTACTCTTTTACTCTTACCAAATAGATTTTAGCCAATCACGTGTCTGTTCTCCCCTCTACTTATCAGTCCAATCCTCATCACCCATTTCCACCCCCCCCAGTGTCGAGGCTTCGTCAGAGAGGTTTTCTCACAGCTTCTCCTCCCCTTTTATTACATGATGCTAAATAAACATGTTTTAATCTGGTTATTTTAATAAATTTTAATCGGTTGATGAATCCTACACTGAAAAAAACTGGTTTGTTGAATTTACTTAATCTTATTATGTCAAGTGGTTGGACAAATATTTTTATCTCGATCCAGATCCATTTTCTAAATGGAGTTTACTTATGATTTTTAAGTTGAATGTGCTCATTATTTATCTATGTATTTTTAAAAGATATCTTTTTTCAATCAATGTTAAAATGCATTGCCTTGATTTAAAAAAAATTTAACAAAAAAAAACAGGACACTTTGTTCTGGAGGCAGCAGGTTTTTTACCCTTCTTGGTTTGAAGCTGGGCAGCATGCTGGAGTGGTGGTTAGCACTGTTGCCTCAGATCAAGAAGGTTCTGGGTTTGAACCCTGACCTGGGACCTTTCTGGTTCCCCTCTGTGCTCTAGCTTCTTCCCACAGTCCACAAACATGCAATATAGGTGAAGTGTCGATTCTAACTTGAGCTAATATTATAGATATATTGTTTAAATAAATATTAAGCACATTTGACTGAAAACCATAAGTAAACAGAATTTAAAACATTTGTGTAGATCGTGATAAATTTATTTTGTGCAATCACTTGACATAATAAAATGAAGTAAATTGAATAAACCATTTAAACCAGTCACTCATTAGCTGAGAATTTAGTCTCTCCTGATTGAGCTGTGGTTTCCCAAGTAGATTTGAAAATTACCACCTGGATGGTACCGATTTCATTTAAACAGCAAAATCCCTCTGCAAATTATGTCACTGTTAATTAATTAACACGCACAGAATTATCACCACAGCTGCAGTTACCCTCACTTACCCTCAGCTCCTCAGAGCTTTTCAGCCTCTTTACCCTTTTGTCTTCAGTATTGTCTTTAGCAGAGAAAAAGATAAGCTATTGTTCAGTGCCAAACAGCAGACAGAAAAGGTTAGCAGTCAACATAGTGGAGCTTTTAGCAGCTAAAGAACCACGTACCTGAGCCTGGTCTTATTCCAGGCGTGTCATATATTGGAACATCCCACAGTATCTCATCCAGATGTGTGTTTGGTTGAGAAGCACCAGGCATCAATGTACCTCAATGGAAACACACCTGCTCCAACATGAGACAACCAGGACAACTACACAAACCAGCATATCCACATAAGAACAGACAGGGGGAGTTTGCATTCTGTGTGAAGCCAAACGCACTTTAATCCATCCCTAAACATCATAATTACATATGAAACTGATTCCAATAAAGCTGGTACACACTGTAAAACAGGAATAAACCAGAATGTGATCATTTCTGTATCCTATTTGACATTCAGTTCAATAAAAAACTGTACAATGTCACTATATCTAAAGTTGTACCTCATCAGCTTCATTTTGTAAATATTGCTGCTGCAATATTGTAAATTTCCCCACTGTGGGACTAATAAAGGGATATCTTATCTTATCTTATCTTATCTTATACAATATAAAGGTGTATCATCTACAGACCATAATATCATCATCTACAGACCATAATAGCACCGTCTACAGACCATAATATCAACATCTACAGACCATAATATTACCATTTACATACCATAATATCACCGTCTGCACAGTATACACATCATAATATCATCTCTGCAGTAAGGAATAATGACCCAAACTAACAGTGAATGTCTGTGACCTTTGACCCTCAGACATCATTCTATGGATCATTTTACTCCATGGACTCAGGAACACTGTGAAAACCGTTGTCAGTGAACACATCATCTCTGCATCTACAGATGGAAGTAAGACTCAAGCACAAGACAGAGATCAACAACATGCAGAAACACCACCGATCTCATCTGAGATGACCGGTGAGACGGACCAGATCTCATCTGAGACGGACCGGATCTCATCTAAGACAGACCGGATCTCATCTGAGATGGACCGGTGAGACGGACCAGATCTCATCTGAAACAGACCGGATCTCATCTGAGAAGGACCCGATCTCATCTAAGACAGACCGGATCTCATCTGAGACAGACCGGATCTCATCTGAGAAGGATCCGATCTCATCTGAGTCAGACCGGATCTCATCTAAGACAGACCGGATCTCATCTGCGATGGACCGGTGAGACGGACCAGATCTCATCTAAGACAGACCGGATCTCATCTGAGATGGACCGGTGAGATGGACCAGATCTCATCTCAGACAGACCGGATCTCATCTAAGACAGACCGGATCTCATCTGAGATGGACCGGTGAGACGGACCAGATCCCATCTGAGACAGACCGGATCTCATCTGAGAAGGACCCGATCTCATCTGAGAAGGACCGGATCTCATCTAAAACGGACCGGATCTCATCTGAGACGGACTGGATCTCATCTGAGAAGGACCCGATCTCATCTGAGAAGGACCTGATCTCATCTGAGACGGCCCGGTACCGGATCTCATCTGAGACAGACCAGATCTCAACTGAGACGGACCGGATCTCATCTGAGACGGACCGGATCTCATCTGAGACGGACCGGTGAGATGGACCGGATCTCACCTAAGACGGACCGGGTCTCATCTGAGGCAGACCAGATCTCATCTGAAATGGACCGGATCTCATCTGAGACAGACCGGATCTCATCTGAGATGGACTCGATCTCATCTGAGAAGGACTCGATGTCATCTGAGAAGGACCTGATCTCATCTGAGACGGACTGGTACCGGATCTCATCTGAGACGGACCGGATCTCATCTGAGACGGACCAGTGAGATGGACCGGATCTCACCTAAGACGGACCGGATCTCATCTGAGACAGGCCGGATCTCATCTGAGATGGACCTGATCTCATCTGAGACGGACCAGATCTCATCTGAGACGACCAGATCTCATCTGAGACGGACCAGATCTCATCTGAGATGGACCTGATCTCATCTGAGATGGACCCGATCTCATCTAAGACAGACTGGATCTCATCTGAGACGGACCGGTACCGGATCTCATCTGAGACAGACTCGATCTCATCTAACACAGACCGGATCTCATCTGAGATGGCCATGATCTCATCTGACACAAAGAGGCTGACACAAAGAGGAAAAATGTCCTCTGGTCTGATTATGGTTGTGAAGCGCCAAATACGACAAAGGAGACTTGATCAGCTGAAGTCGTATATCAAACCAGAATGGGACAGAATTCAGTTTAAAACTCCAGCAGTTAGTGTCGTCTCTTCCCAAACGCTGACTGACTGTTGTTAAAAGAAAAGGTGATGGAACACAACGTAAACATCAACCTGGAACAATGTTTTAGAGACGTATCATAGGCATGAAATGGTGATGGAAGAAGATGGATACTGGAAGAAGATGCATTTTATAATCATCACTTTTCTTTTGAAAGCTTCTACTTTGCACAGGGATAAATGATCAGGATCATAACATTGAATGATACCCATTGTGATTTGTTCTGTGTCCGCGTACTACTGTACATGGATGAATCCAGAGACCAGAGTGTCATGGTAAAAATCATGGTTAAAAAATTGAGGAAAAATCAGCAAATCACTCCTTACCCCTACCACTTACCCCTACCCCTCCGTTTTGCACATTCACAAGTAGGGGTAGGGGCATCCCGATTCTTGTTGAGACCGAGGGGAAGGGCGAAGTGCAAGAGCTACATGGCCCTCCAAACAGAGGGTTTTCAGAGGCACCCTCAAACGGACGGGTAGGAGATATCTCCCAGAATTCCTTGTGAATCATCGGCAAGATTGTGGCAAATGTTCCAGAGGCAACCAAAAAAAAACACAAATGTATTTTCTTTGTTAAAAAATTATGATGACCGTCGGGTTGTATTAGTTTACTGCCTTTTCAAATATGTATCATCGACATTTTCTTCATAACAAAAATTTCTAGTTGTGTGGGTGTGTCTGCTGTCTCTGGACAAATAGCTAAAGTTATAAAGTTGTTTTAAGGCTGATTTGATCGCATATGACACCCAAAATTTATCAGAAGATCACGTCAAAAATACATGATTTCCGTCCTGTGTACGTCCCCATTTGATTAAGAATTACAGTTTTTTATACGTCTATTTTTGGACGTTATATCAACTTTATCAGTGTGACCTGAAACAACATATCCAGCTTCATCATCCTCGTAACAGATTGGAAGAACGTCTTTTAAATTAAAAATACGGTATCGAACCTGTGATCACCCGCGCAGCACACCAGAGCAGAACTCCAAGAGAAGAATACTCCAGAGCATGTATGAAGCACACTGTCTCTGTCATAACAGGACAACAAAGGAAGGGAAGAGAGAAGAGTGTGCATGATTCTTTTTATTATTGACATGATCTGGACAATGATTTACTCACTGGGTAACTTAAGTGCAGCAGGAAGTTGCTGCAGGTTACTGCTGCTCTAATATCAGTGAACACTCGCAGGTAAGACACAGCCCACCAAGAGAAATCACTACAGCTGAAGATGAAGATGGTAATGTCCAGGGAAAAAACCTGTTGCATCTGTAATAACATCGCCTACTCCTGATGACGTATCAGGGTCTTGTAGGGTTGTCCCATTTCATAGTGGAACATTTTAACCACTACCCCTGTAACTCTGTTTCAGGGGGTGAGGCAAAGCTAAGGGGCAATGGGTAGGGGTGAAAATGAGAAATGGGATTGGGCCTCAGATCCTCCTATACTAATACTATTAGTGCCTTTCTTCACTGGGTCTGGCAGTGCCTGAAAGATTCTAGGAAAATATTTCATGTATTATGTGTAATATTATTGATAAAGCCATCCCCCACTCAGTGTCTGCATTCATGAATGACACCTCCTCCTTGAAACTGGCTGTAAACTTTGGGGTTGTATGATGCCTGATGAACTTTTGTTTATTACTCAGATTTATATGTCTGTATCTGTGTGAGCTACCTTGGTTTGCCTTGTTAGGGTTGGGGGGAGGCTCTTCTGTTTCTTTTTGACAACGGTGCCTTTATACGAACAATAAATATCTGATCACAAATGAAAACAAAACAACATTGAAGTCAGTTTGAACATTAAATATCTTGTATTTGGACTGTATTCAGTTGCATGTAGATGAAAACTGATTTGCTATCCACTCTTTTTAATAATAAAAAAGACAATAATAACAAAGAAAATCCAAAAGTCAAACCAAGTCCATGAAAAGAATAAACGAACAAAACCCACAATGAAGAAACTTAGGGAGGAAAACTAGTAGGGAAATGCAGGAAATCACCAGGACTGACATGGGGCAAAACAGGACAGCAGGACAAGGAAGGGCAAAACAGGGCAATGCAGAGCACGGAGTATATAACAGGGCACAACGGAGGTACACAGAGAATAACGGACGAACTGATAAAGGTAAGAAACGCACAGACTAAATACACAGGTAACAGAGGAGATGGGGAACAGGTGGCACAGGGAGGAGGAGACAATCAGAGACAGGTGGAAATGATCAAACAATCATAGAGGAGGGAAAATGGAGAAGGGAAAACCTTAAAGGGGAAAATATGAGGAGGATAAATTAACATAAGACAGAGCAAACAAACAAAGGGAAAGGGAGCAAACTGGAACTCAAATCATGGAAGACCGAAACAGAGACAGGAGAACAAATGGTTTAAAGATCACAACAAAACACAGGAAATGCAAAGCAAAAACACATGGCAGGGAAAATACTTTCAAAATAAAACAGGAAACAGGCAACCTAAATACAGAACCAAGACAATTTTACATTTACTATTTTGGAATGGGGTTGTAGTTTTTGGCCTTATACTTAACCTTATCTTGTTGTGTCGTGTCACAGATGTCAAAGGACATGATAAGTGAAAGTATGTCAGTGGAGAACATGTTGGAAGAAGCAGCTTAGGAGTTGGTGGAGACTAAAACCAGAGCTAAAAGGAGAGTGACCATTGGAGTTGTTCAGCCATAATGTGATAGATAATATGTCAGTGTTGTGAGTATAGGTTGTTGCACTGCCCCAAAGTTTCGAAAAACACAATTAATACATCTTTATCTGAAGAAATAGATTTTTTTTTGGCCACTTGAAGGAACCAGGAAAACCATTATAGCTCAAATAAATGAATGAAATGAAAGAAATAAACTGGCCGGTACAGCATGCAGACTCGGATAAGAGGGGCAGTGACCTGACCACCGCTGCCGGCCTGCCAACCAGGGAGCGTTGAGGATAAAGGCCGAAACACTCGGTGAAGGTTGGGCACCTCCTGAAGACCTCAACGCATCCAGAGGAAGTAACCAACTACAACCAGGCCCTCATCCACCGGCCGCCCCCCGTACACAACCAACTCCACCGTCACCCACAAGTCTCCCACAAAGTCTCCCACAAGCCCAGATGCCATCAGGATAGTGTAACTACCAAGGGATTGAACCATCTAGTCCTAGGAGGAACTGTCCCTGCTCTAATTGTCCTCATATCTTCATGCTAAAGATCTGTAATCTTGATACATATGTAAGACAGCACAGCCCTGACTCATATATAACTGCATGAAACCTTTCTGGACCATGACCACCAACTTAGCTAGGATTGTTGGATCTGGACCTCCATGTCTCCATGGACCACCTGCCTCCTGTGTGATGCTGATATCCCCAAAAGGCTCTTCCTCCTCCAGTAAGAATCAAATCTGTTAATACCTGACAGGCCCTGTAAACTTGCTGTCCATCAGGACTGATTATTCTTTATTAGAGCAGTGAAGGAGAGGATGTGGAGCCTGGAGGCCTCAGAGAGTCACGGCTCTGATTGCAGCTGTGTGCATGAAGAGTGGGGGGAAAACCAGTGACTCAACCCCGGACTTTGTAGATATCATGTCATCTGTCTGGACAACTGACAAACCAACCCAGTCATAATATCAGCGACAATGAGGATGGGATTTGCCTTGTGAACAGCCTTTTAACCCATATTGGTCTCATCAGTTATTTCAGAAAAGGTCTTGAACTTATGAAATGTTGCAGAATCATTCAACCATTCTTACATCCATGAATTTTCTTCCTCTTATGTGGGGTTGACTCATGATGTAGGAAGTCTTATCAGGGTGTTCCTCCTCCTGGAGGATCTCAAAGTGTTTCCCACCCAAGACGAAAAATATAATCCCTCCAGAAAGTTCTGGGTTTCCATTCTTTCTCATGACCATAGGTGCCTTCCATCTCAGCTCCCTCTTCAATACCCACATTACTGCTGATGCTGCTCCAAACCACCTGTTCGTTTTCTCATTGCTCGTGAACAAGACTTCAAGCTACTTAAACGCCTTCGTTTGGAGGGAGCAGAGAACCATGATCTCACACTTGAAAGACTTCAGCCTCTGCTGCAAACCGCTCCAGTGCATGCTGAAGGTTGCAGAAAAAGACCTCCCAGTCTGGTTTGTTGGTCTGTGCTTGTCTCACTTATGACTGACACCAGTGGGTCATACGTGATGATTGAGAGCTGATGCTGACGCTTCAGCTACACACAACCATGTTTTGACCTAATTCTGTAGATTTGGAAATCATAGTAGAGAGATGGAGTGTCCGTCTAGTTCCTCCCAGCTTTGGTTACACTTTGACCTTCTTCACTTCACTTTGTACATATCTTTACCATGGAAACATCAGATTTCCACAGAGATAAGTTAAATGTGTGTCTTGGTCATCATTCAGCTCCATGGAGCTTCTCTCCAGCTGTAGAGTCAATCGTGGGCCAGCAGTCGAGGCCTTTGCACCAGTTTCTAAACAAGTTTCCTAACGTTGCTGGAATTTGGATGTGGAGCATCAGATAAGTGAACCATCACCTTTCCCTATTTCATCTACTTGATTGGTTTATTTATTAGGTGATTTCAAGACAAGACTGTAAAACTGACTGATTAAAATTAAAATTAATTCACTGACAAGATAAGATATGAACTGAGGCTTCTCAATTGATGAATTGAGTAATTAGTATTTAGGGAGGAGCCTTGAAACAAGCTTTATATTTTTAGCCCAACTAAAACAAGTTTTACAAATAAAATTAGTGCGTATATGTGTAGTTTCAACATTTTCATATAAGTGATTGATTCTTTTCACTTTGCCACTACTTTTCTGTTCAGTCTTTTTTTTTCAACATCACAAATGAGTGGAATACAGAGAGCAGTAGAAAGCAGCAGACCATAAATCACTTTAAAAAAACAAGCAAACAAAAACACAGTACCGTTTGTGTGGCTCCAGTCTCCAGAAGCCCTGAGATCCCAGACTGATCTGAAAAGACATGATTTACACCCTCTTTAAACTGTGATCTTCACTGTGGCTCTTAAGATAAAAGTATTGGAACGCAACCCACAGACAAACATACAGAGACACCGTAATGGCTGCTGGATTGTTTGTCCACGTCGCTGTCATATTGGTCCAGGCAGCCTGCTGAAGACTGACTGAGGTCTTTGATTCTGACCTTCGTTCAGCCCACTTAAAACAACCTGCTGATGTTTATCTGCTTCATCTGTCATGGAATAACGAGCGAAAGCCGTGTCACCAACCCGTCCATCAATTGTCCAATGAATGCTGAGATTTTTGTGAAACCCTTGAATTAAAGCTGCTGGTCTACATTTCAGTCACATCATGTTTTTTTTCACATCCATTATGTTTGTGTGAAGAAGTGTGTCATTGTGAAAATACTGTAAATATACATCATATTATTATGATTTTACTACTATAATGTACTTATATCATTAGTAAGAAAACATCACAAGTTGGGACATTATAAGTATGCACTTATATGAATTATAGCTATACTGTATTTAAGCATGAGTGAAATAATATGTAATAATATGATTATTATAATATATAATATAACAAAAACAGGTTAAAATATACTTGAAAATCATTCTGAAAATCAAGCTGAACATAATGTTCATTAAATATATATTTTAAACACATCACAGTACACATTGAAGCATAAATTTCATAAATGTGTTTTTTGACCTAAGAAAAAGTTAATTATTTAACTTTGTATTTACACAAAGTAAAACTAAATTGTACTTTAAATGAGAGTGAAATGAATTAATTTTGAATAAAATAGACTAAAGTTTTACAAAAATATGCTGATGTTTTAAGTCTTACAAACATAAATAAAATAATTACAAAAGTATTCAAAGCATACTTTAATGTTGAAGTGCAAGAGAATATGTACTTAAAGTAGGAATACAAATGTACTATAAATGTACTCTGTGAATTTAAAGCATATTTTTCATGCTATTATAAGAGCTCTTCTTTTTCCTGGGTTATGGAACCAACCTGAACACCACATTTGTCACTTCCTTCATCACATCACCTCATGTCATTAAAGAAAAGTCTATTAAATACATTTTTCATAAACAATTTACTACTTTCTTTTTTTTGTTCTGCTTTTGCTAGTGTTTGCTGACACATGGAATGCTAACGTTAACTGCTATAACATTATAATGACAGTGATTAGCTAGTTATGTAGCAGCTAAGGCTCTATAGATGCTTAATGATTGAGACATGTTTTAATCATTTCTTAATGATTCTCAAAACATCATGTAAATCATTACATTCAATGACACAAGAATATATGTTATAATTAAAATGAATAATATGTAAAGATAATATGTTTACATTTCATACTATTTATACTGTACTATATTTTTACTATTTTAACCATATATCTTACATTATACCAAGTTTCCCTTCAGGTGATCAATAAAGGCTTATTGATCCCAATTAAAACTATTTTATCGTATGAATTGTCTTTGTGTGTCTGTGTATGAACTCATTGACTTTTAAGATAAATCACATTATTAAATCACAAATATTTTGCAGTTGTTTTGTGCTGAACTATTCCATAAAAATTATTTGTCGTTCGTCTGTGTACAAATGTGCAGAATGTAATGAGGTGTTTTAAGTGTTTTAAGGGAAGATTTGTGACACTTTCGACACACACGTTTCTTTACTGTGTTACTGCTGTATGCCACCAGAGAGCAGCAGAGGGCCTTCTGCATGTGTAGGCACAAGGTTTACATAAAGCCATAAGTTAAAGTCGAAGTCTATGCACCCTGCTCTCCTCAGCAGTGAACACTAGCTGTTTAAAGCAGGAGTTGGCAGCCTGACAAGTAAATCTAATGCAACAGTCAATTAGGATCCACTCCCTGTTTGTCAGCCATAAGCAGATCCAGCTGTTGCTGGATGAAGCAGCAGCACCAGGGGAAGCTGTAGAGGACATACATGTTGAAAGACAGGAAGCACTGAGCGCTGCCCTCCTCACTAAACACAGGGAATCCACCAGTACAAGCCTTTGTCCCTTATTGATAGTTAACTCCCAGACACTATAAGATATTTTCTTTGTTTCCCCACTTTTTCAGGAGAATAAACGGTGCTCACTGAAAAGGAGTCCTTAAACAGAAGTAATGAAATGCACTCACTACTTACCAGCCAAAAACAACCACATGGCACCAAAGATGAAGACAAAAGACCCCGCAGCAGGGCTGCAGAGGGCCTCTGTATTATTACTTCAACTGTGCATTCAAAGGTCTACATCAGCTGATTTTTGTCCAAATGAGTATCCTTACTTTCTTATTACTTACTACCTTAGTGGGTATGGCCACCTCCTGGCGAGTCTAGGCCAGAGGGGGGTAGATGTAACTTACTATCAGTGGGAAACCTGATGATGGGAGGATGCACCGATCGCTCTATCCTGTCAGGGATGGATGAGAGGCAGACACAAAGTTCCTGGTCCACAGGCCTCAGTCGATCCTGGACTAGTTCATGATCCAAGTTTGTCTCCAAAAGCTCAGTTGTAATAATAAATCAACCAGAATGGTAGAAGAATTACAATAGAGCCTCTGATATCCTAAACCTGTCCAAAGACATGTCTTTACATTTGATTTTCATGTCAGATCCTCCCTGGTCTCTGCCAGTTGTTCCAGTGCCACCAGTGGAAAGTCTTGAGAACTTTCCAGTGCACATGAAATGCAAAGGTCACGGACCCATTTAAGACGTACAACGGACTCCGATGGAAAATAATGATTAAATCTGAGGTGGAGAATTTTCATATGCCGGGATGCGGTCACACACTGCACATGTAAATGTCACACCACATACCAGACACATAGAGAGAGGTCCCAGTGGAGGTGAAACCATATGATCAGTAGCTGTCAGCGTCTGTCTTCTGTCTGCTGGCCTCTATACCCTCGGTGATGAGCTACCACTGGATGATGAAGACGATGGCTCAGGTCCATAGTTATCTGATTCTGGAGACTTTGTTTTCAGAAGCCTGTAGGAGGCTGTTACTGACATACACTGACCATACCTGACCAGTCACATTATGATCATGAATGATCTGCAATTTCATGACAAGTTGCATAAATGTTGTGTTTTGGGATTTTACTGTTATTTATTTATGGAATCATACAGTACATTTGAATAATACATTGTTATGTTCTTCACCCTTCCTGGCAGATATCATGTTCACATAACAGAGTATTATCAATAATCTTCTTAAATATACATGCTTAGATTTGAAATGTGTACAGGTATGGGTAGGTAGACACAGGTATATACATATATATAACATGTTAACTAGTTCAAAATACAGTAAGTAACTGTACGTAAGCCATTCTGCAGTGCTTTAGAGGTATATACACATCAATAAATGAAAGTAGAATTAAATACACAGTAGTGGGAAAGAAAGAGGAATAAAAGTAGAAATAAAAAATAACACAATTGAGCCATTGTTCCTTATGTCAGTTAAAGTGAGACAGGAGCGGTTTCCATTTGAGTAAAACTCTTCTACAGATCCCCTAAGTGTAAATTTAATTTACATTTTCATCTGCTACACCAAATATGGCTAATTAACTGAATGATGTCAGAATATTTCTTGATGGCACCCCTGCTGAAGCCAGACGTTACTGCGGGGTAGAGACAGGCTGGTATAGGTTCACATGTACAGGAAGTGAGGCAGCTGGACTCACTGACTTTGTCACTTTGTCTCTTTGAAAAAACACACTGTAAAAATTCTTAAATTAATGATCAAATATAAAAAATAGATAAAAGATACAGACTGTAAACAAATGAATTTATCTGCCAGAGATGTAAGATGTTCTTATAGCAGCTTTCTAGTCTGACCAGCCACTAAACGTGGTTCACGACACAAAACCAGCATTCATGCTAACATTCCTACAGAGGCTATAATGAAGGGAGTCACTGCTCATCAGGAGCAGTATTATCCATTCACACACCTATGGAACAACCACTGGGAGCAGATTGGGGTTCATTATCTTCCTCAAAGACAAGATGTAGACTACAGCATCCAGGAATCGAACCACCGACCCTCTGATAAGTGTACGACTGCTCTACCTCCTAACCTCGATGTCAATTGTTTGTTTCTTTCGGCTGTGGCTTAGGTGGTAAGAGCAATTGCCCTCTTATCAGAAGGTCGGTGGTTCGATCCCCAGTCACATGTCAAAGTGTCCTTAAGCAGGTTACTGAATCCCAGCTTGCTCCCGGGCACCGTGAGGGCTGCCCTAGTTTATCTTAATTTGAGTGAAATTATCTTAAAACCAGAGCAACTAAACAAGATGATTTTTTTTATTTAAGAGTTGTTAACAAAATTATTATCTTAAAATGATGGAACCAAGCACAGAGTTACAAATACTGTATGTCTAAAGCATAAAGTTTGACAGGAAAATAATCAAAGTGATGAATTATAATATCCAGATTGTTAAGGGCATAATGATGGGTTAGTGCTGGGCAGAGTATTCCATGAACCATGTATTAATGATGATTGTCTCTGACCAATCAGTGGTCTGCAGTGTTTTTACATCACCGTTTAGTATCTGCTCAGCTTTTTTGGAAGCTCAGTGGAGGTGATACAAAAGAAGTCAAGAGTCACTTTTACCTGATGGAAAAGCAAAGACGGAGCCTAGAGCCGAACCGAGTTGAGACGGTATCATATGGTGGAAACACAACTTATGTGAACACTCCTCCCCTGCTGAGGTCCGAGGGCTGAGGCCCCTAACCATCGTAACCATTTCACTTTACTGGAACCCATTCATTGACTACATGAGTTTTATAGTCTGTCTTCAACGTTGTCCAGTAACACACAATCTCACCAATCCTCTGATGACAAAAGTTAAAAAAAAAAAATAATAATAATAATAATAATAATAATAATAATAATAATAATAATAATCAACTTTATTTATGTAGCACTTTTCAAAACAAAGTTACAAAGTGTTTCACAAAGTTAAAACAATGGGTTAAAACAGTTCATCACGCATATCAAGTTAAAATGCAGAAATAACATATAGACCCTCAAAATAGGACCAAATTCTTTTTTACCCATCATGCCAAAAGGCTTCTTGGTCTGGATTTGGCCCGCGGTCCACTAGTTGGTGACCCCTGCTTTACACCATGGACTCAGTGCACCTGACAGCTGGACAGGAGACCAAGTCGACTGTCTCTGATCAGCTGATGAGCTCATCGTGAAAGAGAAGAAGACTGAGTGAGAAGTGAAGTCTGTGGGCGTTCACTCTGGACAAGGACAGAAACTATTGACTGAATGCTGAGTATGTGGTGGAACTCTTCTTCTGTGGTACATAGAAGAAGTAGGAAGCCTCAAAGAATCCCTCGTCAAATACACATTCACAACATTCATGTACAAACTATGGAAACGTGTCATATGTAATGTATGGCATGACATGCATTCAAAATCCATTAGAGGTGGGGTATAAGACCAACATGCCCATATAATTATTCATGTATCACTGAACAGGTGTATCAGGGTTTATTGTTTTACAACAGGGATTTGAAGTGGTAAACGTTTTTAACAGAAGAAGAGTAAGTATATCACTGCAGCATCAGCATCATTTAATATGGAAACACATGGCTCCTGTTTAGATTCCACCTTTATAACCTTTATTCAGAAACTCAAAGCACAATTATTTTATGACAAGGGAGGAACATTGAATAAAGGTTGGTCTGGTGACCTCAGAGCTGAAATGTGATGCTGCTCCCCCACCATTATACAGTCTGACCACCTGTTATCATGTGACCAGAGATTCATGAAGACCATTAGAGGTGCTTGAAAGATCAGGACAAAGCTAATAAATGAATCCCCGACTGAAAGCCCTCCTCTGGCATCCGATTGGAGAAAAGCCAGCAGGTGTGATTTTTTTCTTCCAATGTGACAGAATCCACCGTGGACCTTTTCTACCTGATTAATCAGTGGGTCACAGTCTTGCGTGTGAAGGAGCAGCTATTATCAGATAACTAGACAGAAGGGACCGGGTGTAATTCATACCCTTTTCCACTGATGATCTATCATTGACTTTTTCCCCTCTGGAGAGCACAGTTCTATTGTTGATACAGCCCATAATTTTGATTTATCCTTTGGGTAAATAAAGAGCGGTTTGCTCTGGCCGTTAAAGAACACAGCCTTCAAATCACTTGACCATTAATCCACACATTGTTTTATTTACCCTCGCTCTCAGCAACGAGGAGACGGAGTGGAGGAGGACCAGAGGGGACACTCCGGGGTCAAAAACAAGCCATCTACTGTGAGTGCATGCCTGTTGGGTGGAGGCAAGTGGGGGAGGATGGGTTGACATTGCGGGGTGATTTAAATATGCAGCCTGCTGCTGGAAGGTTCAGGTGGTGCAGTGGTTAAGGATTTCTGGATAATGTCTGCGACAAAGGTGAGCGGCAGCTAAAAAGCCAGAAATCCCCCGAGGGTGTGCTTGAACTTGGAGAGAACATTCTACTGCAGGTCAACAGGGCAGTCCACCAACTACACCCACCCCCAACACCAAATATAAGACTGAGCCCAGCAATGCAGCCAGATTCCTCTACTCACCATGACCACATTAATGAGCGTAGCCTGAATTTGTAAAGCCTTTTTCTTTCTTTGATTTTTCATTCAGCTCTAAAGACAGATAAATGATTCCATACATTCAGTAATATTTAGTTCAGGCTCATTAAAGGGAACCTAAAGTTTATCTTTAACTCTAGTGGCTGATAGTAAACATCGAACCTCAGGTTAAAGCTAGAAGAGAGACGTTTCTCAAACTGTCATAAATTTTTTTATGCTTTTGACTGTTTATTAATGTTAATTATTGTTGTTTATTAATGTTTAATGTTGTTTAGTAATGTTTATCCATGTTGTTTATTAATGTTTATTATTGTTTATTATTAATGTTTATCAACGTTGTTTAGTAATGTTTATTATTGTTTAGTAATGTTATTTAGTAATGTTTATTCATGTTTATTCATGTTTATTCATGGTGTTTATTCATGTTTATTTATGTTTATCCCCCAGACGATCCGTCACAGCGCATGAGCTGTAACTGTAAATCCATCCATAAATCCAAACAGGCTGCTGTTTCATATTTCAGATTGTTTATTTTTTCGTCATATTTTCAACGACAACTCCCGACCGCTGCTAGCCACACACATGGTCTGGGTCTCAAAATGGCTGCCACACTCTGCCTTTTTGATTGACACCATGCTTGACCTATAATATGCTTCCAATCTTGGGACATAAGACCAAATAGCCAACCAGCGTCAGCGTTGAGAGAAGTGACTCCCATTGATTTTTTCTATCTAAGACTGGACCTATCATAGCTGACGCTGAAAGTGATTGACAGTTCACGTAACCAATGAAATTCTTTAAAAAATGATATCCTGGTTCAGTGGGTTGAGCTAAGGGATAACATGCCTAGCTTAAAGGCACACAGCTCGCAACATCCACCTGTTCGTTATAGCTCGTTGGTTTCACAGAGGAAAAAAATTAGCATAATATGTTTATAATTCAGTTACCCTGTTTCAGTAATACTGAGAGTGAATCTGGATGGTAACTAAGATTGTTGAAGAGTTTTAGCGTTTTTATCATAGGTATGTGGCTGTGGTTACCAAGTGTCCTTTTGGAGTCTCCAAATGTACTTTTTTGGAAACGCCTAAACATAATCTTAGAAAAACACGTGTTAAACACTCATTTTCTGTGGTATTGTTATCAACTTTGGACCTGAACTAGGTAAGACTGTTCCAGCTCATAACTGCCAGCTGCAGTCATCTGCATCGGGTTGCAAAATAATTCAGAAAAAAACATTTTTTATTTCAGTGTGTTCAAACCTCTGTAACTCTATGACAGTAGCACTCACACTAGTAGAGTGATTCTGACTGTTTGGGGAAGGAATTTGGGGAGTGTTTCTTTTCAAAAGATACCAAACCTATGCATGTGCTACAAATGGTTCAAGAATAGCTTTCAATTTACTTTGGGTACGCACTGAATAGGCGTTGTAGGCTAATTTAGCCAGAATGCTAACAGGATATTCATGTTCATTATTGTTGTTTATTAATGTTAATTAATATTTATTATTGTTTAATAATGTTTCTTAATGTTGTTTATTAATGTTTATTAATGTTGTTCATTAATGTTTATTAATGTTAATTAATGTTAATTAATTATTGTTTATTATTTATGTTTATTAGTGTTTTTTATTAATGTTTATTCGTGTTTTTTATTAATATTGTTTATTCATGTTGTTTATTCATGTTTATTCATGTTTATTAATGTCTATCAATGTTGTTTATTAATGTTGCTTATTCGTGTTGTTTATGAATGTTTATTAATGTTGTTTATTCATGTGGTTTATTAATGTTTGTTCATGTTGTTTATTAATGTTTATTCATGTTGTTTATTCATGTTTATTCATGCTGTTTATTCATGTTGTTTATTTATGTTTATTCATGTTATTTAATTATTAATGTGTACTATTAATGTTTATTCATGTTGTTTATTAGTGTTTATTCATGTTGTTTATTAACATTGTTTATCAATGTTGTTTATTCATGTTTATTATTGTTGTTTATTAATGTTTATCAATGTTGTTTATTAATGTTGTTTATTAGTGTTGTTTTTGAATGTTTATTCATGTTGTTTATTCATGTTGTTTATTCATGTTTATCCATGTTGTTTGTTCATGTTTATTCATCTTGTTTATTCATGTTTATTCATGTTGTTTATTCATGTTTATTCATGTTGTTTAGTCATGTTTATTCATGTTATTTATTAATTTTTATTATGTTGTTTATTCATGTTTATTCATGTTATTTATTAATTTTTATTCATGTTGTTTATTCATGTTGTTTATTCATTTTTATTATGTTGTTTATTAATGTTTATTATGTTGTTTATTACTGTTGTTTATCAATGTTTCATTCAAAGTTTTATTAAAGTCCATTCAGTATTTTTTGTGTGAATCTTAATGGCTGTTTCTCTGTGTTTCAGCCTCTTTCAGACCTGACGTCTCACCAAGTCAGCTGACTCAGCTTTTTGCCTTCAAGTCTCAAGTCAGACTGCTTCTCACAGCGTAGAGACAGATCTCTAGCTATCACATCATTTATATCATATCTTTTATTAGCATGAATTCTCAGGACAGACAGGACATTATTCAGGTCGACTCATTCTTCATGCAAACGTGGAGCAGAGTTATCTTTAGCTCATTCAGTACATCACACACGTCTCATTCATCACTCAGTATCTTCCATTCCCCTCACTGCCTCTCTCTCTCCTCAGGCCTTACACTCCCTTTAACCCCACACCCACCAAACCACACCCTGTCCCCTGGGCCTGCAGCCTCAGCTTCACCTTGACGAGTAATAAGTGGTCAGACCTTCATCCCAGTGTATGCTTACCCCGATCTCCATGTCCAACCAATTGAAAAACCACAATAGCCCCAGTCTGGGGTGCACACCATGCAAGGCGGGTGAGGCGGACACGTGTTTTGATAGGTATACTTCATCTAGATTATTCAGGTGTGTTTGCCTTGGCTTGATCCCACCACAGAAAATACATGAAACCCCCTGGCGAAGCAAGGCAAGTCTTAAAGACCCCCAGAATAGAAGTCATACTGTAAAACCACAGAGCAGCATGGTGGAACCAAGTCACCTCCTTCTTCACTGCTACTGTCACATATCATCAGTTAGTCCTGTTAACGGAGTCTCGGACTTCTACTGTGACGGAGCAGAATGAACTTTTTCCATCTGCTTCATCTGCTCTGTTAATACTTTCCTACAATTACCAGAATGGCTTTAAGAGCCCACAGAGAATAGGGCTGACAAGCAGGAGAAGTAATGGGAGCTTCAGGAGTTAAACTGTCATTGTCTCCATGCTGTATGCAGGTTTGTACGGCCTGAACAACTGCTTTCAAACAGATCTGTGGACTATAATAATGAAAGGAGGATGATAAAATGTTTAGTGCTTTAAAGGTAGAGTAGTTATATGGAAGAGCAACCAATAAATAAAATGCTCTGACAATAAAAAGATCAATCTGATGTCTGACAGGCCTCTGTTAAATAGACCTTCTTCTCTGCCTACCTGCACATTACCCCCTGGGCTCAGAGTGCATGACAGCAGACTTCCATCAGGCTAGCTGTCTGTTGCTACAGCTATTAACATGCTAGTTGCACAAGATGGAGGAGAAAGTGCAGCCGTGCTCCCTGTTTCCACGTTTCCACGTCAACGAGGTACGTTGATAGTTGGATACGTTTAGTGATGACAACGTTGTGCTGCACCTTCACAACGTTAACGTACTGTCCCAGGACTCATGCCTCTCTGACCTTCCTCCCTACACACTGTACACATGCCTCGACTGCAACTCTGCACATTACAGTCATTCTTTTGCACATGCTCCTTGAACATCCTCACACAACTGCACATTACTGAAGAACGGTTTGCACTGTTCTGTATATTCACATTTCTTGTATATTGAAGATGTTTTTCTACCTCAGCATCTATTTTATCATCTATCTACACTTAGATTTATGTTAACTTTTGTGTAGCACCACAAACTCTGACTCTCTCCTAGAAGTTAATAAAAAAACACCCTTAATTAAATAGAATTACACATTTCTTTGGGAAACATTTGGAATAATGGAAGTACACAAGTCTATAAAATATATGACAAAGGTATGTTCATTTTTATCAGTGAAATGTAGAAATAATTTATGTATTAATTAGACAAAAAGAATAGAGAGCTTCTTGAACGTGTCACACTTCGCTCACCCGTGTCACCCAGCCGGACCCTCGGGGCCATCGGTGTCGTAAGGCGGGATACAGTCATGTGACTCACAGCGGCTCTGGTCGGAGAAGAGGGGGGTCTTTTTTCAGTTCTTTCTCAAATTAAACTTAATTTAAAGACACATTTTAATAATTACATTACTTATTATAGATCAAAAGAAATATAGACTGAAACCATGTTTTAAATGATTCAAGATGTGATAATAAAATAATGAAAAATAATAAATATAATAATTAAAACTTACCAACATGAAGCCATTCCTCACTGTCCATATGAAAACTCCATGTTCTTTAAATACATTTAAATTATTACATTTAGATTATTTTTAAGATTAATTAAAATTACTTGATATTAATTATAATTAATTGATATATGATCATCCACTAGTTATCCATGAATTATTAAAATGTATGACAACTACTTCATTTAGAGATTAATGTGCAGATTTTAAGGTAAAAGCTGACAGATGTAATTCCACAGTTTTCCATATTAACAGATATTATATATGTCGTTATGCTACCAGTGATTTAGGTTTTAAAATCTACATGAACTCTGATAACAATGGAAGCAGACAGAGAAATGAGAACAAACCAAGTACTGATGGAAGAACGCATAATGAGCAGGAAATACAATAAGCTGCAACATTCACACTTTCATTTTGACTTCTTAAAGTGAACTGAATTTACTTTGTCCTAATCTCTTTTAGAAAATTAATATTGTATATATAATATATGAAGTACAGTGAAATGAAACACGTACTTCTCTCCTTGCTGTTTTATGTGAATGATTCATAAAATAGTACCAAACATATCCTGGTCTGTGCAGGAATGTTGTTTTGTCCTGGTTTCTTTTTCAGTATTGTGTATTGATTCAGCAGTAACTAAACATTTTTTACAGTGCAGGTCTTGTCCCCTAGAGGGCAGCTCAGCTCAGGGTTGTCAGTGACTTCCTGGTCACCTCCTCCACCTTAGAGATCAGTGAACACTGGCAGCGGTGGGCTCTATAGCTGCTCAGATTTAGGGCCCCTCTGTGGTTTGAAGCCAGCCGAGAGGGGGTGCCGGGAGGGGGCAGCTAATTGAAGTCAGCAGATGACGGGTGTGCTGTGATTTGTGTGCTGACAGGCAGTGTAATTACACGGCTGGTCAGAAAGAACATTAGTTAAGAGCTTTCACGGGCGCTAACTCGGCCAATAAAAGGATCCTTACATTGTGGAGTTGTAAAGAGTGGGCAGTTCTGCCACGCTGCTCTGTGTGAGGATAGAGTGATTAGGATGCAGTTTAAACAGAAAACACAAAGAAGATCAAATATTCCAGGCCTAATGGCCAAACTGCCAGACGGCAGAGGTTCCTCCAGTCTGCAGTGTCTCAGTTACTAAAAATGAGATGTGAACTTTATTACAAGCCATGCAAACAAATTATAAGCTGTCTTATACATACAAATATATATATATATATTCCACTGGACAAAACGAGATAACAGATTTTTGTCAAATATTCTTCCACGCTTGGTCACCAGGTCAAAAGACATGATTGTTGTTTGGACCAATCACATTAAACTACAGAGAAGAAGACATTTCAGTAAATACTAAGCAGGAAATACAGCCTACACACAGTGCTCCAGGAGAAACCTCTAGAAAATTAGAAAGTGTTCTCCTGATGTCTCTATGGTAGATAGAACATTAGAAAGTGTTCTCCAGATGTCTTTATAGTAGATAGAACATTAGAAAGTGTTCTCCTGATGTCTTTATGCTGGAGAGAACATTGGAAGGTGTTCTCCTGGATGTCTCTATGGTAGATGGAACATTAGAAAGTGTTCTCCTGGATGTCTCTATGGTAGATGGAACATTAGAAAGTGTTCTCCTGGATGTCTCTATGGTAGATGGAACATTAGAAAGTGTTCTCCTGGATGTCTCTATGGTAGATAGAACATTAGAAAGTGTTCTCCTGGATGTCTCTATGGTAGATGGAACATTAGAAAGTGTTCTCCTGGATGTCTCTATGGTAGATAGAACATTAGAAAGTGTTCTCCTGGATGTCTCTATGGTAGATAGAACATTAGAAAGTGTTCTCCTGGATGTCTCTATGGTAGATGGAACATTAGAAAGTGTTCTCCTGGATGTCTCTATGGTAGATAGAACATTAGAAAGTGTTCTCCTGGATGTCTCTATGGTAGATGGAACATTAGAAAGTGTTCTCCTGGATGTCTCTATGGTAGATAGAACATTAGAAAGTGTTCTCCTGGATGTCTCTATGGTAGATGGAACATTAGAAAGTGTTCTCCTGGATGTCTCTATGGTAGATGGAACATTAGAAAGTGTTCTCCTGGATGTCTCTATGGTAGATGGAACATTAGAAAGTGTTCTCCTGGATGTCTCTATGGTAGATAGAACATTAGAAAGTGTTCTCCTGGATGTCTCTGTGCTGGATAGAACATTAGAAAGTGTTCTCCTGGATGTCTCTATGTTAGATGGAACATTAGAAAGTGTTCTCCTGGATGTCTCTATGGTAGATAGAACATTAGAAAGTGTTCTCCTGGATGTCTCTATGGTAGATGGAACATTAGAAAGTGTTCTCCTGGATGTCTCTATGCTGGATAGAACATTAGAAAGTGTTCTCCTGGATGTCTCTATGGTAGATAGAACATTAGAAAGTGTTCTCCTGATGTCTCTATGGTAGATAGAACATTAGAAAGTGTTCTCCTGATGTCTCTATGGTAGATAGAACATTAGAAAGTGTTCTCCAGATGTCTTTATAGTAGATAGAACATTAGAAAGTGTTCTCCTGATGTCTTTATGCTGGAGAGAACATTAGAAGGTGTTCTCCTGGATGTCTCTATGGTAGATGGAACATTAGAAAGTGTTCTCCTGGATGTCTCTATGGTAGACAGAACATTAGAAAGTGTTCTCCTGGATGTCTCTATGGTAGATGGAACATTAGAAAGTGTTCTCCTGGATGTCTCTATGGTAGATAGAACATTAGAAAGTGTTCTCCTGGATGTCTCTATGGTAGATGGAACATTAGAAAGTGTTCTCCTGGATGTCTCTATGCTAGATGGAACATTAGAAAGTGTTCTCCTGGATGTCTCTATGTTAGATGGAACATTAGAAAGTGTTCTCCTGGATGTCTCTATGTTAGATGGAACATTAGAAAGTGTTCTCCTGGATGTCTCTGTGCTGGATAGAACATTAGAAAGTGTTCTCCTGGATGTCTCTATGTTAGATGGAACATTAGAAAGTGTTCTCCTGGATGTCTCTATGCTAGATGGAACATTAGAAAGTGTTCTCCTGGATGTCTCTATGCTAGATGGAACATTAGAAAGTGTTCTCCTGGATGTCTCTATGTTAGATGGAACATTAGAAAGTGTTCTCCTGGATGTCTCTGTGCTGGATAGAACATTAGAAAGTGTTCTCCTGGATGTCTCTATGTTAGATGGAACATTAGAAAGTGTTCTCCTGGATGTCTCTATGGTAGATGGAACATTAGAAAGTGTTCTCCTGGATGTCTCTATGGTAGATGGAACATTAGAAAGTGTTCTCCTGGATGTCTCTATGGTAGATAGAACATTAGAAAGTGTTCTCCTGGATGTCTCTATGTTAGATGGAACATTAGAAAGTGTTCTCCTGGATGTCTCTATGGTAGATAGAACATTAGAAAGTGTTCTCCTGGATGTCTCTATGTTAGATGGAACATTAGAAAGTGTTCTCCTGGATGTCTCTATGTTAGATGGAACATTAGAAAGTGTTCTCCTGGATGTCTCTGTGCTGGATAGAACATTATCGTTTACGACAACATTTCTTTGGTATGTGAATGATCTTTAAAACATTCTCATCATCCTCTTCATCATCAGTGACATTCCAAGACAAGCAGGAGGCGTTCTGGTTGAGTTCCAGTAGTGACGCTTCGATGACGGTCATCGCTCAGAATGAGGCTAAAGTTTAAATTAAGTTTTACAGAAACTTGTTAGGTCTTGTGGAAAATGGTCAGTAAATCAAAAAGCACCTTTAATCCCATAAATCTCTGTGGAGATGATGCCAGAGGTGGTGAGGCAGTTAACAGCAGCTCCATATACTGCAGCCACATGTTGGGTATTTAAATGTCTGTGGTAGTACTCTGCAGCGTGTATTTGTACATGCCTTTGTAAGTATCGGTGTATCCATCCAGCCCTAATGCAGCCTCAAAGCTCGGCCTCTCTGGAAAGATCCAGAGGCCAAAAAGATAGTCGTGGGCAAAAACAAAAACAAACTCCAAACCACACGTCACCTCAGTGAAATATGGTAATGATATAGAGGGAAGTTTACATTTTGTAAAAATATGCGTTATTTGTCTTAGGTTTCGTTTATGACTGGCTGAGCCGGCCGTGATGAGGGAGGCCATTTTCTCAAATGTTTCTGGATGTGGACCACAGAGCAGCCAACACCCCTGTCTATCTTTAGAGCAGGGAATCCACCCAAGAGCTGTCAGTCCAGCCGCCAAATCCAGGACTGCTAAAACTCTCCAGATCCCTGAACACTAACAGCATCATTCAGAGACATCCACCCGCCCACGGCGCACACACACAGACACTGATACTGTCACATGTGGAGCTATTTCGAAGAAAAGAGTAAATAAATCAGGCCCCTGCATCATCGGTCGGGATTACGTAAGAGCAGCTCGCCCACTGAACGTCGCGCAGAAGGAAGAAAAAATGAAAAACAACTTTTTTAAAAAGATTTATCTGCTCTGAACGTTAACTCAATACCTAATTTTTCTTGGACTCCACCTTTGTTTTTCCAAGTGCTGGGAACTGTGTATAAAAAGGTCAGAGAAATGAGGGGTTTGAAAAAAACAAGTTGTATTAAATTTATGAAATAGAAAATTACTGCTGCTGAAAAAAAGATTAATGACTCGGGCTGTGGACTTTCTGAATCTCACCGGTGCTGCGCAGTGAAGCACTTAATAAATCACTGCTGTACATACATGGAGTTAATAGGGATGGTGTGTTTTTATGGTTTGTGTTGCTGCCAAATCTCAAAAAGCCCGATCTGGCCCTGGCTCTAATCTGTTTTTCAAAAGTCACCTTAAATACCTGCTGGTTCGTTGGTCTCCTGGTGATCCAAGAATAACTAGGAGAAAGCTAGGTGATAATATCTGCTCTTAATATACATGAATTAACACATGGAGACTGATAGATAGATTAATAAAATCTTAGATTAAGTGTAAATCTAAACCTGCCCTCCATAAATCAGTTCAGATAGAAGATACGTGTATTTTCTAACATCTCTGATAAAAACAATCAGAGCTCAAAATGTGGACTGTTTTGAAACAGTGAGTCAAAGATGATAATAAAAAAGATAAACAGTGCAGGTAACCATTATGTTCAATTCTTCTGCCCATCCAGGGACGTATCTAGGATCAGGGTGGCCTCAGCCCAGACTGAGGGGACATAAGGGTACCTCCTTCAAAAAAAACTCTGGAATTTCAGTGCCGAAAATCTTCCTTTACCCACATTTAAGAAGAACTTGCTTTAATTGGGATAACTAAAAACTCTGCAGGTGTTATGTAAATTTTAAACAACATTTTTACATATGTTCTGTTTGGAAATACAGAGATGTGGGTGAGCGACATGCTTCATCAGCCCAGAAACATGAATGTATTTTTCCTAAACATAACCTTAAAGCCATCTTTGTTAACAATGTTTCCTCCTTATCCACATAACGACATAACGAGCAGATACACATTGTCAGAACATTTTGGTGTTACAAATTACGGCTATATCAACATGATTTCTACATAAATTTACATGCATCACATTTTTTCCCATAAATTTGAGGTAAATTAATCTGTGTGGCACAAACCCATTACACACTGTAATAAACATGGCTGAGGGGTATACTCTGACATTTCACTGCTGCTTCACATTGTCTGTAACATGACATGAATGTTCTGTCACTGGTTAGTAATTTTACTCTGTATGTGGAGTTTTTGTCTTCCTCCACTTTCTTTTTTCAGGTTTATGTTTCCATCAAATGTTTAAATGTGGCAGTCAGTAAAACCTGCAACCTTAGATAGTTGAGTAGACAGTATAAGCACCAATATTTAGTTTTTATCTTCCAAAATCTATACATTGTGTGGCTGAATGTACAAAATAGTTATCGTTAAAAGCAGCAACATTCAGGGCCTCAGCCCAGACTTAAAGTCTAAATTATTCCTTTATCCCAATTTTTAGGGCAACTTTGTCAAGTAATTCAACATTATGCACATTTTATGCAATTTTAAAGCAAGCATCCAAAGGTGGCTGTGAATGAGTGAAGGTTTCCATCAAGTGCTGTACAATATTAGCTCTGTAAAAATATTCTAGCATCCATTTTGCTGAAGTGTTGACATTTTTAGGATCAGCACACATTTGTCACTGAACACTGAACCCATGCAGAGAACAGATGAGTGAGATGCATCCATGTTGATGCCTAAACACACAACAAACACAAATTGTGCTTTTTATGCAGAAGATGATACTGTCAATAGACAATAAAAATGTTTCCTCTTTATGTAGACACCAAACCTAACAGTAACTAAAGTTTTAGAATGTATTTGTTGCAAATTACCAGAACATAAACATCATTTTTAATTCAAAATGACACATATACGTTTCATGTCAATAATAAGGTGATTAAATCAGTGTGAGGTTTCATCAACTAGTGACACTAAAACTTTAAACAGCCAGAAATAATCATGTCATGTTAAAAGCTGTAACAAGATAAACTGAATAATTGCATTTCATTGTTGCTTCTCATCTTCTGCAAAAAGCAATTTATTTCAGTGTCATAAATAATTTGGTCTCCTCTGTGGATTTTTGTTTTCCTCCACTTTCTTTCTTTTAGGTTTATTATTAAACGTTGTGCAGCAGAACTGAACCTGAACTATTTCAGCAGATACAGGCATAATTATTTATGTGTTATCTTCAAACATTGATACATTTCATGCCTGAAACTTCAAAATATTAGTCATTATATGAGAATGAGGGGATCTGTACTCTGTCTTCTTATGTCTGTATATTACTTTAGAGCAAACATGCTATGAGCCACTATTGTTACGTGCAACCCACAAATCCAAAAATGATCTCACATAGAGAAAACATTGGACAAAATTATTGTATCTGTTGTATCTTAACTGTGAAAATATAAATAAGAACCTTTTCTTTAGCATAATTTTGAGCTAATGATGCTATGATGGGAGGAGGCTGGATTGAGCTGAGCACCAGGGCAAAGAGGAGCCGTGTGCTGCTAAAAATAATGTAATATTAGGACTATTGGTGTTGTAAGCATAATATAAACTGATGATATGGCACCAGATGTAAAGGGGTTGAATTTAGTCTCTAAATGATTCATAGGTCAGAGTTCATCTCCCCTCCCCTTTAACAGTCAGCTGTGTCTCACCTGGAGCATTGCTATTTAACCAGCATCACTGGTCTTCACTGAGGGACAGATATGTGGTCCTGGTGGACCCTCTGCCTCCACCGTCTCCCAACCCTCTGTCCCATCAACAACTCCATCTGACTGCATATGAGCAAAGTCAGCCATATTTAACTGAGGAGGAGGAGGAGGAGGATGTGGGTGCGAGTCTCATAATCTGAGAAAAAAGCATTTTCAGGAGGTTTAGTGGGAGGATGAAAATGTACATGCAGATCAGAGCCAAACCGCGCATCACTAGTGTGTAACCAGCAGACTTTACGTCATCAGTAGTGTGTAACCAGAGTGTACATCATCACTAGTGTGTAACCAGCAGAGTGTACGTCATAACTAGTGTGTAACCAGCAGAGTGTACGTCATCAGTAGTGTGTAACCAGAGTGTACATCATCACTAGTGTGTAACCAGCAGAGTGTACATCATCACTAGTGTGTAACCAGCAGAGTGTACGTCATCACTAGTGTGTAACCAGCAGAGTGTACATCATCACTAGTGTGTAACCAGCAGAGTGTACGTCATCAGTAGTGTGTAACCAGAGTGTACATCATCACTAGTGTGTAACCAGCAGAGAGTTTACGTCATCACTAGTGTGTAACCAGCACAACGTACGTCATCACTAGTGTGTAACCAGCAGAGTGTACGTCATCACTAGTGTGTAACCAGCAGAGGATACGTCATCACTAGTGTGTAACCGGAGTGTACATCATCACTAGTGTGTAACCAGCAGAGTGTACGTCATCAGTAGTGTGTAACCAGCAGAACATACGTCATCACTAGTGTGTAACCAGCAGAGTGTACGTCATCAGTAGTGTGTAACCAGCAGAACATACGTCATCACTAGTGTGTAACCAGCAGAGTGTACGTCATCAGTAGTGTGTAACCAGCAGAACATACGTCATCACTAGTGTGTAACCAGCAGAGTGTACGTCATCAGTAGTGTGTAACCAGAGTGTACAACATCACTAGTGTGTAACCAGCAGAGAGTTTACGTCATCACTAGTGTGTAACCAGCAGTGTACGTCATCAGTAGTGTGTAACCAGAGTGTACATCATCACTAGTGTGTAACCAGCAGAGTGTACGTCATAACTAGTGTGTAACCAGCAGAGTGTACGTCATCAGTAGTGTGTAACCAGCAGAGTGTACGTCATCACTAGTGTGTAACCAGCAGAGTGTACGTCATCACTAATGTGGAAATGTGGCCCGACCTTAAGACTAAAATAGGGCTATAATTTAGATTTAGGCTAATTAATTATATTGCCAATACCGACAACGCCACCTAGGAATTACTAGAGCCTAGGACTCTAAACAGGCTCGCAGGTTATCTAAAAATCAGGGGTGAGCAGAGTTGAAAACCAGCAGGAGAGTGGAGCTCAAATGAAAGTTCAATTTATTACACAAACAAGTATAAAACAGGGATGGTACCACCCAAATACACTAACAATAAAATAGAAGCTGCCTAATAATGCTAAACTAAACGCTAAAACAGGCCTGTAAAATGTGCTATAAAAGTCCGATCTAAAATTCGATAAAAGTTCCAAGTCCGACTCCAAACCAGCGACTCCTCCCGTGTCCTCCGCCGCCACTCTTGCCCACGCTGACCCCAGGCGTTCGGATGGCGTTGTACCTGCGGGAGAAGTAGAAACAGTGGCGAGTAGTGTGTTCTCTGCTGCACCAGCTCCCTGAACAACTCCCTTCCTCGCCTGCTGTGCCCGCCTACCCGAATGTCAGAGGGTACTCACGATTTTCCTGGGCGGCAGATATCCAACTGCCGGCCCAGGCCTGAGTAGAACAGCGTTGGCGGACACTCGCTGCTGCACGTCTCCCCGCTGTAGTATCCCGTGGCTCGGTTGTGGTTCTCGGGAGGGCTGTCTCGCGGTCGGCTTCTTTCCTCCGGCGTCTGTTGTGATCCGCGCTCTCCCGCTGCTGCTCCGTGCTACTTCCCTAAAAGCCCTCGGTATCCCCTCCCTTCCGCACCGGTCGCTCATTCAGTAATTAGGCCGATGGTGAAGGTGTGGACGTGGCGCTCCCAGGGTCATCAGTAAATTAAAAAAACACTGCAGAAAACACTCCCCACACTACAAACAAAGATTAAGAATAAAATATAACCAAACCCACAGCAAACCAGGTAAAATGTTACTCAAAGCATGCAAATAAAAACACAGAAACACAGCACTCTGACAATATGAAAGTAAATATAAAAACAATAATGGCATGCATTTTGACCCTGAATTTGGACCTTGGTCTGAGTGGAATCGGGCTGGGCAACCAAATGTCTGAATAACATGGGACCAGAGGGTGCGCACAGTAGTTTTTGCAGTTTGGTCACGTGTTGGTGCAGCCCAGGCGTAACGGGTAAACATATCTGTCATGACCAGGATGTTCTGGTAAGTGTCATTGGGCCTACTGAGGGAAAGAAAATCTAGTACCACCACCTCTAAGGGGTATGTTACATCAATGGGATTTAACGGGGCCCGGGGCTTGGTTCTGTCTTTTTGCAGGCTACAGATAACACACCCAGACTGAAACCCCCGTACCTCCTTATCCATGTCAGTCCAGAAGAAGTGTCGTCTCAGGCTGGTCAGTGTTCTCTCTGCTCCCGCATGGGCAGTGGCCTCGTGATGCCCTTCCCACACTTCGGGGCGCCTAGAAGTTGGACACACAATCTGGAACCGTAACTCATGTGTATTAGGGTCAGTAACTTTACGACACAGGATGCCTCCCTGGATACACAGTCTTTTGTGCTGTCTCATCAGTCCAGCTGCACCAGTTGACAGTGTTTTCCTTGCAAGCATACTTGGTACTTTGTTCTGCTCAACATACATCCGCACGACCCGAATGTCTGGGTCTGCCATCTGTGCAGCCTCCCACTCCTCACCTTGGTCCTGAGGGGCGTCACCTTGTCTGGCCGCTGCCACAGCCAATGTAGAAATGCCGGTCACGGTAGGGGTAGCCTTCTGGCGGGACCTTGGGGCTGTGGGGAATCTGGAGAGTGCATCCGCGTTGGCATTCTCCCTCCCAGCTCTGTACTTGACCTCGAAATCAAAGGAGGCCAGCTGAGCCACCCACCGCTGCTCCACTGCTCCTAGCCTAGCAGACTGTAGATGAGCTACAGGGTTATTGTCAGTGAACACAACAAACTTAGCTCCTGTCAAATAGTCCTTGAACTTTTCTGTAATGGCCCATTTCAATGCCAACAGCTCCAGTTTGAAGGAGCTATAGTTTGCGTCATTACGTTCAGTGGGGTGCAGGCTCCGGCTAGCGTATGCAATCACTCGTTCTTTACCATCTTGAACCTGTGCCAGTACTGCTCCCAGACCCTGGTGGCTGGCGTCAGTATACAGTACAAACGGTTGAGTGAAGTCTGCATAGGCCAATATGGGGGCCTGGGTCAGGGCTTCTTTTAGGGCCTCAAATGCTGTTTGGCACTCGGCCGACCAGGTAAGGGGTCGGGAACCTAATTTCTTATCATTAGGGATACCAATCATCAAGGTATTCAATGGGCGTGCAATTTTTGCAAATCCTGAGATAAAGCGTCTGTAGTAGCCTGCCAGTCCCAAAAATGCTTTAAGCTGTTTGGCTGTTGTGGGGACTGGCCAATGAACAACAGCAGAGATTTTATCCGGGTCGGGTAGGACCCCTCTTTGATCAACTACATGGCCCAAAAACTTTACCTGGCGATGGAATAGTTTACACTTATTAGGTTTAAGCTTCAAGCCGTGCTTCCAGAGGCACTCAAACACTTCATCCAGGTGCTTCAGATGTGTTGCAAAATCTGGGGAGTAGACAATAATATTGTCAAGATACACCAATAAAGATTCAGTTATTTGACCACCAAGACATTGCTGCATCAAACGCTGGAAGGTAGCTGGGGCATTGCACAGGCCGAATGGCATGCGCTGGAATTTGAATAACCCTACAGGGGTAGTAAAGGCAGTTTTCTCTCTGTCTCGTGGATCTACCTCGACCTGCCAGTAGCCACTAGCAAGGTCTAAGGTCGAGAACCATTCTGCTTTGGTCAAGGAGGTAAGTGTCTCTTCGATTCTAGGAAGGGGAAATGAGTCTTTGTGAGTGACAGAGTTTAACTTCCTGTAATCTACGCAAAAGCGCCAACTTCCGTCCTTTTTCCTCACCATGACGATAGGTGCAGCCCAGGGGCTAGAGCTCTCCTTTATAATGCCCCCCTCCAGCATATCCGATAACAGGGCCCTCATCTCCTTATACAACAGTGGGGGTAGGGGCCGGAACCGTTCCCTTATAGGGTTAGCATCCCCTGTGGGAACCTGAACTGGACAATGTTAGTTCTGCCAAAATCTTCCTCACTTGTAGAAAAAACCTTGTTCCACTTTTTTTAGTAAGGCTTCGAGCTTACCCCGTTCTTCCATGGTAAGATCAGGTGGGTCAGCTAGGCCCAACACATTGGACGTCTGATCGTCTTCCACTTCATGACTGGCCTCCACAAGCCCAACTTCCACCACCCCATCAGCTCCAGGCGTCAGGCTAACATCCAGGGTGCCGAAAACATCTGCTTCCTCCACTTGGAACAGTCTGCCGAGCTTCTGGTAGCAGCCTATGGAGACTGAAAAATCATTGAGGTTTCGGATACGGACGGGGACTCTACCTTGTCGGACGATTGCCAGGGTCCTTGCCACTGTCACAGTGTTGGGTTCCTGGAGGGCCTCAACAAGACTGCAGTAGTCTCGCCCCTGTGGCCCAGACCGAGCACGCCCCCAGACCACAACTTCACTTCTGGCTGGGACGGTGATTCCTTTCCGTCGGGCTGGCCAGATGTATCCCAGAAATCCATCATCTGTGGTTACTGTTGTCCTCCGGCAGGTGGCAAAAGCCTCTCTCCAGGCGTGTTGGGACTTGCGGTTCTGCCGTGAAAAAGGAAAGGAGCCCTCCAGGTCCTTGAACACAACATTCCAGCATGTACTCACTACATTCATTCATATGATTAGGGGGTTAGAGGAGAATTCGTTGTCTACAATAAAGACACCTCGCTCACCAATTTTATGCCCTTCAATTTCAAAATCCATCATGGCATAGCCTAGACAGGGGATTTTAAGGCCATTGGCCGCCTTAAGCTTGATAAAAGAGGGGAGCTCTCGGATGCCATACTCTGGAAATTCCCTGGTCAGCAGGCTCTGCTGCATTAAGGTGGTTTGGGAACCAGTGTCCAATAGGCCAGTCATTTTGACTCCTCCTATCACAACTTCAACCTGTGGGCATTCGCTAATCAAAGCGGTGGTGACCTCTTGTGATTCATTCTCACATCCTAACCCCACTGCTTGGGTCTCAGCAGCAGGGGACACTAGTTTAAAGCAGGCGAGGGACCTGAATGGTTATTGCAGAACCTTGCAATATGGCCCGGCTTTTTGCAACGTCTGCAGATGGGCTTACCACTGGCGTCCCAGGTGTTAGGGGAGGATGGGGGAACATACGTGCGTTCTGGTAGGTGCTGAGGGGCGGCTCTATGGGGTGGACTCCAGGGTTTCAGCTCTCGAATTAGCTCCTGAGTCCAATCCTTGAACTGGTCCCTCAGCTCGGTCATGATCTCCTTCTTGAGATCCTGCTTCCAGTCAACATCCTGAGAACAAGATCTATAGTTGTTATTGCCCCCCACAGCCGTGCAGGTTACCTCTGTCCTCCTATGTCCTTGTTGGTCCTCTTCCAACAGCCGGGCTTCCTGTTGTAGGGCATCGAAGGTCCCTTGTGGGTTCTGACGGGCATACCTCCTTAGCGCTTGTAATAGCGGGCCCTCTTCCAGACCAAGCAGGAACTGCTCCTTCAAGTGGTCATCCGTGGGGGCCTCATCTGGGGTGTGCTGCTGTAGCCTGCAGTGAAGCTCTCTCAATCTGAGAACATATGACTGCACAGGTTCATCAGAATTCTGTTGGCACCTAAAAAACTGTGACCTAACTAGTGCTATGGGCACCCTCCCTCTATAGAGGTCATCTAGTACAGTAAAAATTTTAACTGCTGTATCACGGTCACCCTCAGCCAACACCTGGACCTGTCTCTTAGCCACCCCGGTCAATGCCCCCATTAAAATGCTCACTTTTCGCTGTTCTGTTGGCCCAGCATACTCAAGCAGCCCCCGTAGTTGTTCCCTCCATTCCCCATACTTCAGTTCTGAGTCTGGTCCCCCAGACTTGGGCACCCATGGTGCACAGGGTAAATAGGCATCATCATTTTGAAATAATGATAAAATTAAAATTAAAATATCTGTGGGATTCAACTCTGCTCGTTACCCTGATCCTGCCGACAACGCCAGAAATGTGGCCCGACCTTAAGACTAAAATAGGGCTATAATTTAGATTTAGGCTAATTAATTATATTGCCAATACTGACAACGCCACCTAGGAATTACTAGAGCCTAGGACTCTAAACAGGCTCGCAGGTTACCTAAAAATCAGGGGTGAGCAGAGTTAAAAACCAGCAGGAGAGTGGAGCTCAAATGAATCAATTTATTACACAAACAAATATAAAACAGGGATGGTACCACCCAAATACACTAACAATAAAATAGAAGCTGCCTAATAATGCTAAACTAAACGCTAAAACAGGCCTGTAAAATGCGCTATAAAAGTCCGATCTAAAATTCAATAAAAGTTCCAAGTCCGACTCCAAACCAGCGACTCCTCCCGTGTCCTCCGCCGCCACTCTTGCGCTCCGCCCACGCTGACCCAAGGCGTTCGGATGGCGTTGTACCTGCGGGAGAAGTAGAAACAGCGGCGAGTAGTGTGTTCTCTGCTGCACCAGCTCCCTGAACAACTCCCTTCCTCGCCTGCTGTGCCCGCCTACCCGAATGTCAGAGGGTACTCACGATTTTCCTGGCCGGCAGATATCCAACTGCCGGCCCAGGCCTGAGTAGAACGGCGTTGGCGGATACTCGCTGCTGCACGTCTCCCCGCTGTAGTATCCCGTGGCTCGGTTGTGGTTCTCGGGAGGGCTGTTTCGCGGTCGGCTTCTTTCCTCCGGCGTCTGTTGTGATCCGCGCTCTCCCGCTGCTGCTCCGTGCTACTTCCCTAAAAGCCCTCGGTATCTCCTCCCTTCCGCACCGGTCGCTCATTCAGTAATTAGGCCGATGGTGAAGGTGTGGACGTGGTGCTCCCAGGGTCATCAGTAAATTAAAAAAACACTGCAGAAAACACTCCCCACACTACAAACAAAGATTAAGAATAAAATATAACTAAACCCACAGCAAACCAGGTAAAATGTTACTCAAAGCATGCAAATAAAAACACAGAAACACAGCACTCTGACAATATGAAAGTAAATATAAAAACAATAATGGCATGCATTTTGACCCTGTCACATAACCAGCAGAGGATACGTCATCACTAGTGTGTAACCAGAGTGTACATCATCACTAGTGTGTAACCAGCAGAGGGTACGTCATCACTAGTGTGTAACCACCAGAGTTTACGTCATAACTAGTGTGTAACCAGCAGAGTGTACGTCATCAGTAGTGTGTAACCAGAGTGTACGTCATCACTCGTGTGTAACCAGAGTGTACATCATCACTAGTGTGTAACCATGTCATCACTAGTGTGTAACCAGCAGAGTTTACGTCATCAGTAGTGTGTAACCAGCAGAGTGTACGTCATAACTAGTGTGTAACTAGCAGAGTGTACGTCATCAGTAGTGTGTAACCAGAGTGTACGTCATCACTAGTGTGTAACCAGAGTGTACGTCATCACTAGTGTGTAACCAGCAGAGTGCACGTCATAACTAGTGTGTAACCAGCAGAGTGTACGTCATAACTAGTGTGTAACCAGCAGAGTGTACGTCATCAGTAGTGTGTAACCAGAGTGTACGTCATCACTAGTGTGTAACCAGCAGAGTTTACGTCATCAGTAGTGTGTAACCAGCAGAGTGTACGTCATCAGTAGTGTGTAACCAGAGTGTACATCATCACTAGTGTGTAACCAGCAGAGTGTACGTCATCACTAGTGTGTAACCAGCAGAGTGTACGTCATCACTAGTGTGTAACCAGCAGAGTTTACGTCATCAGTAGTGTGTAACCAGCAGAGTGTACGTCATCAGTAGTGTGTAACCAGAGTGTACATCATCAGTAGTGTGTAACCAGCAGAGTGTACGTCATCAGTAGTGTGTAACCAGCAGAGTGTACGTCATCACTAGTGTGTAAGCAGCAGAGTGTACGTCATCACTAGTGTGTAACCAGAGTGTACATCATCACTAGTGTGTAAGCAGCAGAGTGTACGTCATCACTAGTGTGTAACCAGAGTGTACATCATCACTAGTGTGTAACCAGCAGAGAGTATGCCATCACTAGTGTGTAACCAGCAGAGTGTACGTCATCACTAGTGTGTAACCAGAGTGTACATCATCACTAGTGTGTAACCAGCAGAGAGTATGTCATCACTAGTGTGTAACCAGCAGAGTGTACGTCATCACTAGTGTGTAACCAGCAGAGTGTACGTCATCACTAGTGTGTAACCAGCAGAGAGTACGTCATCACTAGTGTGTAACCAGCAGACTGTTCTGTGTTGTGAAGCCTCCTATGTAGTTTCATCTGATTTGTCCTCTAAATAGCAGTAAAAATACTGCAGCTTTGACTTTAGATAGACTCAAGGTGGGTGGAGCCTCTGCTTTGACCGGTTAGGGTGAGAGAGATAGAGAGAGAGAGAGAAAGGTTGGGAGAGAGACAGAGGCAGAGGGAGCTGGAGAGAGGGAGAGGGAGGGGGAGGGAGGGAGTAAGGGACAGGGACACAGATATGATCAACCACAATAATAATGACAATAATAACTAGAACAGCAGCATTTCCTGGCGAAAATGCGTGTGAGAGCATGAAGCATGTCGCCACATTCAGCGTAGTATGTGTCTATATGCTTGTATAGTATGTGCACAGGTGAAGCTGTGTGTTTATACAGCATGTATGTATACAGTATGTATAGTATGTATAGTATGAATAGTATGTACAGTATGTATAGTATCAACAGTATGTATAGTATAAATAGTATGTATAGTATAGTATGTATAGTATATACAGTATGTAAGGTATGTATAGTATGAATAGTATGTGTAGTATAGTGTATACAGTATTACAGTATGTATGTACAATATGTATAGTATGTATAGTATGTACAGTATGTATAGTATCTACAGTATGAATATCATTATCATTCTAACTGAAGTTAGAATGTTAGCTAGCATGCTAACATATTAGCTGGTATGATACATGCTAGCTAGCATGCCAACATTAACTATCCTTATCATTTTAGCTTAAGTTAGCATGTTAGCTAACATGCTAACTTGTTAGCATACTAGCTACAGTTATATGTGTACTATATACAGTATGTGTAGTGTGTATAGTATATACAGTATGTGTAGTATGTATAGTATGTGTAGTATGTACAGTATGAATAGTATGTATAGTATGAATAGTATGTACAGCATGTATTTGAATGGCATTTTCTCCCATTAACTTCCATTATAAAATTTGTCTTAAAAAGTTTAATATCTTAAAAAGTATAAAAGTTACTAAAATTATAAATCTTAACACACTTCTCCTTAAGGAGGTGAATTTTTTGATAAATGAACAGTATCTGTAGGTTGAAGTATGTACAACTAGTTAGTGACCGAAAAACGTACGGAAGAAGAAGTAAGAATAATAATAATAATAATAATAATAATAATAATAATAATAATAATAATAAAGAACAGGATAACTATACTCTCACACTAATAACTATTATAATAGAGAGATTACAGTTTGTAGTATTTATAATAACTACTACAATAACAACACTGATAATAATGATAATATTAATGATGATGATGATAATATTAATGATGATGATGATGATGATAGTAATAGTTATTAACCAGAGTTCATCTCCCATTCTCTTTAACTCGTGAATAGAATAGACCTGAGTGTAGACTGTTGTCTTTCCATTGATGTCATCACTGTTTTGTTGTATTTCTGTCATTGTATGCATGTGTGTAACTTCTGTGATGTGACATGTTCAGTGCTGTGGAAAAGAATTTCTACTTCGACCATGAATACCCCAAGGAAATTCTGATGAAGAGAAAATCATACACACCCATCAAAAACTACTCAAAGAAAAAGGACTTTGTTTCCAAACTCCATCACCAGCTAAAATCTGGATATTTTTCCACGACAGTTTCCCCACCACCTATAACAATGCAACAGAGGCGATGGTGGGCCTAAAGAAGAAGAAGCTGGCCCCACAGAGTAATGGAGATAACGGGCTGAGCATCACCACATTCAGTGAGAGGCTGAGGAAAAGCTCCTTGCAGACCACATACATGAAACCACATTGGAGCCAGGATGCATACCGAGAGAGAACAAGGAATGAATGTAGTTCATATTATATCAGTTCTAAATATACAGTAGATTATAGATTATTTGCATCAATTCTAGCGAAAAGATTAGAATCTATTACAGCAGATCTGATTGATACTGATCAGACAGGATTTATTAAAAGTAGACAGGATAATGTGAGACGTGTGCTTTTTCTCGTTGATTGTATAAATAAAAAGAACTTGTATTCCTTGGCAATCAGCTTAGATGCAGAAAAAGCATTTGACACAGTGCGACAGGTGTTCCTGTACCTGGCGTTACAACGTTTGGGTTTTCAAGATGAATTCATAAGATGTCTTAAAACTTTATACCATTCACCAGCTGCCCACATTAAAATGCAACCTATCAGGAGTATTCTCCCAGAAACGGGGGATGCCATCAAGGCTGCGCCCTAAAGCCCTGCCCTCTTTGCTTTATTCATAGAGCCATTTGCCCAAATCATTAGAGAAGACACTGATATAACAGGAATTCAGGCAGGAGAAGTAGAGCACAAGATATGCCTGTATGCTGATGAAATGTTGGTAACCCTTTCTAATCCAGATTCTAGTTTAATAATAATAATAATACATTTTATTTATAAAGTTTATTTATAACCTCATTTATGACCCACCTCGAACAATTTGGTATTTATTCAGGATATAAAAATGAACATTTTACCAAGACTGTTCTTCATCTTTCAATCCTTATCAGTATAAATACCAACAAAACAGTTAAATGAATGGAATGATCTCTAGATTTATATGGCAAACATTAAAAACACTGCAGTTATTAAAGGAAAAGGAGGGGATGTCACTTCCATGTATGGAATATTATTTTAAAGCAGCACAACTAAGATACTTGATCTGCTGGTGCAATGACAATTTGCAAAATGGAAGGACATGAACTGAATCAACTAGACATCCGCCTTCAATCCTTATTAGGAGATATAACCTCCCAGAGCAGATACAGTGAAAACCTAAGCCCCCTGACATGGTTCCTCTTCATATCTGGTACAAAGAATGAAGGAAGCAAAAAGTGGAGAAATACTACTGCTGAGATGGGTGGCATTTGACAAAGACTTTAAACCAGTGAGGTTTAAACATGGGCATGGAAAGGTATCAGCTTATTGTTTAATTTAAACACCTCATGACCTACCTACCTACCTACAGATGAAAATTAGCTGAGAGCTACAGTATATCTGGCACAATATATTTATTGAGCATTGTCCCTGTCAAATAAACTAAATAAATAAAAAGGCCATCTATAATTTAGATAAACAGGATTTTATCAGATATCTGCAACTCAGGCACTGCTTTGACAGAAATGTTAAAGCTAATGAGAAAAGTGATTAATTCATATTAATAATTAATAATATTCCCATAAGAGTAGCTCCCAAAAGAAACTTCTGTCTAAATTATATTTATGTACAATCCTTTCAGAAACACTCGACTTGTTATATTAAATCTAAAAGAGAGAGAGAATAGCTGAAGATATAGAGGTTACATTCCACCACATCCAGTTCTGGTCAATGGAGAGAATTTTCCTGGAAAAATGTCATCAGGTTCTTTATTCCTCCAAAAAGGAAGTACTCACAGGACGTAGAACTGGATCTGGGCACTCTTGGAGATTATGTAATTGTACAATGGCTGACCGCTTTCACATATTTTTGAACTGCCCAGTAATCCAAACCCATTGGCTACAAACTATAACAGAAATAAAATCAATAATGGATTTTGACATAGATACTTAGGAAACATACCAAACGACCTTAATACAGCAGACCTGTACCGCCTCAAAATATTGCTAGATGCCACCAAGAAAGCAATAACCAAAAACTGGTTGGACAAAGAACCACCAACAAAAGAGGAGTGGATCAGGATTGTCAAAGAACTGTATGACATGGAAAAATGGACTTTCTCTCTGAGTATGGACACATTTTACAATTATTGGTCCAAATGTCTTTTATACATGGACAGGATGACTGAACAAGATGGATAGAATATTGGTCTATATCAGGCATTCTCTCTGATTTCTTCCAAATGTATCTGATTTCTATTATTTCTGTGATTATGACTATGATTGCTGGGTGTCGATCTTGGAACACCAGACTGGATATTATGAAATCATCTGATTACAATAGTTTGTGTTAACGGTAAAAAAAAATGAGGCAACTTCTTTTCATCATATTTTCCATGAACAGATATTGATAGGTGCATCCTGGCTTTTCAGTTCATTAATTAAATTGAATTAAATTAATTTGAATACCATTATTTTTTAATCATTTATGAAAAAGTCATAATAGAATGCTTTAATATGTTTGTCCAGAGTGTTTGTTTGTTTTCCTGAGATCCAGTAAATGTGACCCATGACATTTGAACTGAGCTGATAACTAAGAGTTGGGATGCATTATCATATATACACTGGAAATGTATGTTAACTGTACTGTATTACCACTGGTGACTTGACTGTTTTATTTTTTGTATATATTATAAAATATCACAAAAATAAAATAATAAATAAAATCTTTCAAATCACCTGCTGCCTCTGCCTCATTAAGAATCCCACACTCTATGAATTCACCAACTTTGTTAATGTCTAAAGTTTCCTGGGGAAACAGATTGTCTCCTCCTTCGCTGCAGGAATCATGTTTCCCTCTTACACACATGTGAAAACTGAATGTTGGACCAGGATAAACTTCCAAACTTCCATGTGTGATGTCACTAGTCGTTCTCATACTCCTGCCTCTTAAACTGACATCTTCTCTGAGCACAGACAAACCTCCAGTGTCCTTCTGCTCATGCATGTTTCTGAACAGTGAAGCTCAAACATCCATCTGTGGGAAAAAGAAGAAAAACATATTTTTGTTTAAGGAGGTCTTAAAATTTTATGGAACCACTTAAACTGTAATCGATTCCATACCCAACATTTTTGCAACCTACTTAATGACTATGGCGTCATTAAGTCAGTTTGAATGTAGAAATACAGGCAACATGATTCATGCTTGAGTCCTCATAGAATACGACTCTTTTGTTCTGATGGAAAATTTCTTCTCCCCTCCATAACAACATCTCTGAGGCTTGATTACACACATGGCTGCAGCAGCTTTGCAGCCCTGCGTACAGATGATGTATGGCTCAGAGTGTTTACTGTGTCCACCTCTGGTGGGCTGCAGTGTGCTGAGCAGTCAGCTCTGGTTGATTAAGCAGAGAACACAGTGAAGCTGTCAGGCTGCATGTCTCTTAAGAACAAATGCTCTGAATAAAGAGCAGTTTGTTTTCCACCACATGTCCTAATATTCCATCTCTCTCTCTCTCTCTCTCTCTCTCTCTCTCTCTCTCTCTCTCTCTCTCTCTCCCTCACACACACACACACACACACACACACAAGGCTCCTCCAGTGACTAGCTAGGACTCCTCCAGTGGCTGGCTGTGGGCTCCTCCAGTTGCTGGCTGGGACTCCACCAGTGGTTGGCTGTGACTCCTCCAGTGGCTGGCTGTGGGCTCCTCCAGTGGCTCGCTGTGAGCTCCTCCAGTGGCTGGCTGGGACTCCTCCAGTGGCTGGCTGTGGGCTCCTCCAGTTGCTGGCTGGGACTCCACCAGTGGTTGGCTGTGACTCCTCCAGTGGCTGGCTGTGGGCTCCTCCAGTGGCTCGCTGTGAGCTCCTCCAGTGGCTGGCTGGGACTCCTCCAGTGGCTAGCTAGGACTCCTCCAGTGGCTGGCTGGGACTCCTCCAGTAGCTGGCTGTGACTCCTCCAGTGGCTGGCTGGGACTCCTCCAGTAGCTGGCTGTGACTCCTCCAGTGGCTGGCTGTGGGCTCCTCCAGTGGCTCACTGTGAGCTCCTCCAGTGGCTGGCTGGGACTCCTCCAGTGGCTAGCTAGGACTCCTCCAGTGACTGGCTGGGACTCCTCCAGTGGCTAGCTAGGACTCCTCCAGTGGCCGGCTGTGGGCTCCTCCAGTGGCTGGCTGTGGGCTCCTCCAGTAACTGGCTGGGGCTTTACCAGTGGTTGGCTGAGCTCCTCCAGTGGCTGGCTGGGACTCCTCCAGTAGCTAGCTAGGACTCCTCCAGTGACTGGCTGGGACTCCTTCAGTGGCTAGCTAGGACTCCTCCAGTGACTGGCTGGGACACCTCCAGTGGCTAGCTAGGACTCCTCCAGTGGCTGGCTGTGAGCTCCTCCAGTGGCTGGCTTGGACTCCTCCAGTGGCTAGCTAGGGCTCCTCCAGTGACTGGCTGGGACTCCTCCAGTGGCTAGCTAGGACTCCTCCAGTGGCTGGCTGGGACTCCTCAGTGGCTAGCTAGGACTCCTCCAGTGGCTGGCTGGGACTCCTCCAGTAGCTGGCTGTGACTCCTCCAGTGGCTGGCTGGGACTCCTCCAGTAGCTGGCTGTGACTCCTCCAGTGGCTGGCTGTGGGCTCCTCCAGTGGCTCACTGTGAGCTCCTCCAGTGGCTGGCTGGGACTCCTCCAGTGGCTAGCTAGGACTCCTCCAGTGACTGGCTGGGACTCCTCCAGTGGCTAGCTAGGACTCCTCCAGTGGCCGGCTGTGGGCTCCTCCAGTGGCTGGCTGTGGGCTCCTCCAGTAACTGGCTGGGGCTCCACCAGTGGTTGGCTGAGCTCCTCCAGTGGCTGGCTGGGACTCCTCCAGTAGCTAGCTAGGACTCCTCCAGTGACTGGCTGGGACTCCTTCAGTGGCTAGCTAGGACTTCTCCAGTGACTGGCTGGGACACCTCCAGTGGCTAGCTAGGACTCCTCCAGTGGCTGGCTGTGAGCTCCTCCAGTGGCTGGCTGTGGGCTCCTCCAGTGGCTCGCTGTGAGCTCCTCCAGTGGCTGGCTGGGACTCCTCCAGTGGCTAGCTAGGACTCCTCCAGTGGCTGGCTGGGACTCCTCCAGTAGCTGGCTGTGACTCCTCCAGTGGCTGGCTGGGACTCCTCCAGTAGCTGGCTGTGACTCCTCCAGTGGCTGGCTGTGGGCTCCTCCAGTGGCTCACTGTGAGCTCCTCCAGTGGCTGGCTGGGACTCCTCCAGTGGCTAGCTAGGACTCCTCCAGTGACTGGCTGGGACTCCTCCAGTGGCTAGCTAGGACTCCTCCAGTGGCCGGCTGTGGGCTCCTCCAGTGGCTGGCTGTGGGCTCCTCCAGTAACTGGCTGGGGCTCCACCAGTGGTTGGCTGAGCTCCTCCAGTGGCTGGCTGGGACTCCTCCAGTAGCTAGCTAGGACTCCTCCAGTGACTGGCTGGGACTCCTTCAGTGGCTAGCTAGGACTCCTCCAGTGACTGGCTGGGACACCTCCAGTGGCTAGCTAGGACTCCTCCAGTGGCTGGCTGTGAGCTCCTCCAGTGGCTGGCTTGGACTCCTCCAGTGGCTAGCTAGGGCTCCTCCAGTGACTGGCTGGGACTCCTCCAGTGGCTAGCTAGGACTCCTCCAGTGGCTGGCTGGGACTCCTCCAGTGGCTAGCTGTGAGCTCCTCCAGTGGCTGGCTTGGACTCCTCCAGTGGCTAGCTAGGGCTCCTCCAGTGACTGGCTGGGACTCCTCCAGTGGCTAGCTAGGACTCCTCCAGTGGCTGGCTGGGACTCCTCCAGTGGCTGGCTGGGACTCCTCCAGTAGCTGGCTGTGACTCCTCCAGTGGCTGGCTGTGGGCTCCTCCAGTGGCTCACTGTGAGCTCCTCCAGTGGCTGGCTGGGACTCCTCCAGTGGCTAGCTAGGACTCCTCCAGTGACTGGCTGGGACTCCTCCAGTGGCTAGCTAGGACTCCTCCAGTGGCTGGCTGTGGGCTCCTCCAGTGGCTGGCTGTGGGCTCCTCCAGTGACTGGCTGGGGCTCCACCAGTGGTTGGCTGAGCTCCTCCAGTGGCTGGCTGGGACTCCTCCAGTAGCTAGCTAGGACTCCTCCAGTGACTGGCTGGGACTCCTTCAGTGGCTGGCTGGGACTCCTCCAGTGGCTAGCTAGGACTCCTCCAGTGGCTGGCTGTGAGCTCCTCCAGTGGCTGGCTGGGATTCCTCCAGTGGCTGGCTGTGGGCTCCTCCAGTGGCTGGCTGTGGGCTCCTCCAGTAACTGGCTGGGGCTCCACCAGTGGTTGGCTGAGCTCCTCCAGTGGCTGGCTGGGACTCCTCCAGTAGCTAGCTAGGACTCCTCCAGTGACTGGCTGGGACTCCTTCAGTGGCTAGCTAGGACTTCTCCAGTGACTGGCTGGGACACCTCCAGTGGCTAGCTAGGACTCCTCCAGTGGCTGGCTGTGAGCTCCTCCAGTGGCTGGCTTGGACTCCTCCAGTAGCTGGCTGTGACTCCTCCAGTGGCTGGCTGGGACTCCTCCAGTAGCTGGCTGTGACTCCTCCATTGGCTGGCTGTGGGCTCCTCCAGTGGCTCACTGTGAGCTCCTCCAGTGGCTGGCTGGGACTCCTCCAGTGGCTAGCTAGGACTCCTCCAGTGACTGGCTGGGACTCCTCCAGTGGCTAGCTAGGACTCCTCCAGTGGCCGGCTGTGGGCTCCTCCAGTGGCTGGCTGTGGGCTCCTCCAGTGACTGGCTGGGGCTCCACCAGTGGTTGGCTGAGCTCCTCCAGTGGCTGGCTGGGACTCCTCCAGTAGCTAGCTAGGACTCCTCCAGTGACTGGCTGGGACTCCTTCAGTGGCTGGCTGGGACTCCTCCAGTGGCTAGCTAGGACTCCTCCAGTGGCTGGCTGTGAGCTCCTCCAGTGGCTGGCTGGGACTCCTCCAGTAGCTAGCTAGGACTCCTCCAGTGACTGGCTGGGACTCCTTCAGTGGCTAGCTAGGACTTCTCCAGTGACTGGCTGGGACACCTCCAGTGGCTAGCTAGGACTTCTCCAGTGGCTGGCTGTGAGCTCCTCCAGTGGCTGGCTGTGGGCTCCTCCAGTGGCTCGCTGTGAGCTCCTCCAGTGGCTGGCTGGGACTCCTCCAGTGGCTAGCTAGGACTCCTCCAGTGGCTGGCTGGGACTCCTCCAGTAGCTGGCTGTGACTCCTCCAGTGGCTGGCTGGGACTCCTCCAGTAGCTGGCTGTGACTCCTCCAGTGGCTGGCTGTGGGCTCCTCCAGTGGCTCACTGTGAGCTCCTCCAGTGGCTGGCTGGGACTCCTCCAGTGGCTAGCTAGGACTCCTCCAGTGACTGGCTGGGACTCCTCCAGTGGCTAGCTAGGACTCCTCCAGTGGCCGGCTGTGGGCTCCTCCAGTGGCTGGCTGTGGGCTCCTCCAGTAACTGGCTGGGGCTCCACCAGTGGTTGGCTGAGCTCCTCCAGTGGCTGGCTGGGACTCCTCCAGTAGCTAGCTAGGACTCCTCCAGTGACTGGCTGGGACTCCTTCAGTGGCTAGCTAGGACTCCTCCAGTGACTGGCTGGGACACCTCCAGTGGCTAGCTAGGACTCCTCCAGTGGCTGGCTGTGAGCTCCTCCAGTGGCTGGCTTGGACTCCTCCAGTGGCTAGCTAGGGCTCCTCCAGTGACTGGCTGGGACTCCTCCAGTGGCTAGCTAGGACTCCTCCAGTGGCTGGCTGGGACTCCTCCAGTGGCTAGCTGTGAGCTCCTCCAGTGGCTGGCTTGGACTCCTCCAGTGGCTAGCTAGGGCTCCTCCAGTGACTGGCTGGGACTCCTCCAGTGGCTAGCTAGGACTCCTCCAGTGGCTGGCTGGGACTCCTCCAGTGGCTAGCTAGGACTCCTCCAGTGGCTGGCTGGGACTCCTCCAGTAGCTAGCTAGGACTCCTCCAGTGTTTGGCTGGGACTCCTTCAGTGGCTAGCTAGGACTTCTCCAGTGACTGGCTGGGACACCTCCAGTGGCTAGCTAGGACTCCTCCAGTGGCTGGCTGTGAGCTCCTCCAGTGGCTGGCTTGGACTCCTCCAGTAGCTGGCTGTGACTCCTTCAGTGGCTAGCTGGGACTCCTCCAGTGGCTAGCTAGGGCTCCTCCAGTGACTGGCTGGGACTCCTCCAGTGGCTAGCTAGGACTCCTCCAGTGGCTGGCTGGGACTCCTCCAGTGGCTAGCTAGGACTCCTCCAGTGGCTGGCTGGGACTCCTCCAGTAGCTAGCTAGGACTCCTCCAGTGACTGGCTGGGACTCCTTCAGTGGCTAGCTACGACTTCTCCAGTGACTGGCTGGGACACCTCCAGTGGCTAGCTAGGACTCCTCCAGTGGCTGGCTGTGAGCTCCTCCAGTGGCTGGCTTGGACTCCTCCAGTAGCTGGCTGTGAGTCCTCCAGTGGCTGGCTGGGACTCCTCCAGTAGCTGGCTGTGACTCCTCCAGTGGCTGGCTGTGGGCTCCTCCAGTGGCTCACTGTGAGCTCCTCCAGTGGCTGGCTGGGACTCCTCCAGTGGCTAGCTAGGACTCCTCCAGTGACTGGCTGGGACTCCTCCAGTGGCTAGCTAGGACTCCTCCAGTGGCCGGCTGTGGGCTCCTCCAGTGGCTGGCTGTGGGCTCCTCCAGTGACTGGCTGGGGCTCCACCAGTGGTTGGCTGAGCTCCTCCAGTGGCTGGCTGGGACTCCTCCAGTAGCTAGCTAGGACTCCTCCAGTGACTGGCTGGGACTCCTTCAGTGGCTGGCTGGGACTCCTCCAGTGGCTAGCTAGGACTCCTCCAGTGGCTGGCTGTGAGCTCCTCCAGTGGCTGGCTGGGATTCCTCCAGTGGCTGGCTGTGGGCTCCTCCAGTGGCTGGCTGTGGGCTCCTCCAGTAACTGGCTGGGGCTCCACCAGTGGTTGGCTGAGCTCCTCCAGTGGCTGGCTGGGACTCCTCCAGTAGCTAGCTAGGACTCCTCCAGTGACTGGCTGGGACTCCTTCAGTGGCTAGCTAGGACTTCTCCAGTGACTGGCTGGGACACCTCCAGTGGCTAGCTAGGACTCCTCCAGTGGCTGGCTGTGAGCTCCTCCAGTGGCTGGCTTGGACTCCTCCAGTAGCTGGCTGTGACTCCTCCAGTGGCTGGCTGGGACTCCTCCAGTAGCTGGCTGTGACTCCTCCAGTGGCTGGCTGTGGGCTCCTCCAGTGGCTCACTGTGAGCTCCTCCAGTGGCTGGCTGGGACTCCTCCAGTGGCTAGCTAGGACTCCTCCAGTGACTGGCTGGGACTCCTCCAGTGGCTAGCTAGGACTCCTCCAGTGGCCGGCTGTGGGCTCCTCCAGTGGCTGGCTGTGGGCTCCTCCAGTGACTGGCTGGGGCTCCACCAGTGGTTGGCTGAGCTCCTCCAGTGGCTGGCTGGGACTCCTCCAGTAGCTAGCTAGGACTCCTCCAGTGACTGGCTGGGACTCCTTCAGTGGCTGGCTGGGACTCCTCCAGTGGCTAGCTAGGACTCCTCCAGTGGCTGGCTGTGAGCTCCTCCAGTGGCTGGCTGGGATTCCTCCAGTGGCTGGCTGTGGGCTCCTCCAGTGGCTGGCTGTGGGCTCCTCCAGTAACTGGCTGGGGCTCCACCAGTGGTTGGCTGAGCTCCTCCAGTGGCTGGCTGGGACTCCTCCAGTAGCTAGCTAGGACTCCTCCAGTGACTGGCTGGGACTCCTTCAGTGGCTAGCTAGGACTTCTCCAGTGACTGGCTGGGACACCTCCAGTGGCTAGCTAGGACTCCTCCAGTGACTGGCTGGGACTCCTTCAGTGGCTAGCTAGGACTTCTCCAGTGACTGGCTGGGACACCTCCAGTGGCTAGCTAGGACTCCTCCAGTGGCTGGCTGTGAGCTCCTCCAGTGGCTGGCTTGGACTCCTCCAGTAGCTGGCTGTGACTCCTCCAGTGGCTGGCTGGGACTCCTCCAGTAGCTGGCTGTGACTCCTCCAGTGGCTGGCTGTGGGCTCCTCCAGTGGCTCACTGTGAGCTCCTCCAGTGGCTGGCTGGGACTCCTCCAGTGGCTAGCTAGGACTCCTCCAGTGACTGGCTGGGACTCCTCCAGTGGCTAGCTAGGACTCCTCCAGTGGCCGGCTGTGGGCTCCTCCAGTGGCTGGCTGTGGGCTCCTCCAGTGACTGGCTGGGGCTCCACCAGTGGTTGGCTGAGCTCCTCCAGTGGCTGGCTGGGACTCCTCCAGTAGCTAGCTAGGACTCCTCCAGTGACTGGCTGGGACTCCTTCAGTGGCTGGCTGGGACTCCTCCAGTGGCTAGCTAGGACTCCTCCAGTGGCTGGCTGTGAGCTCCTCCAGTGGCTGGCTGGGATTCCTCCAGTGGCTGGCTGTGGGCTCCTCCAGTGGCTGGCTGTGGGCTCCTCCAGTAACTGGCTGGGGCTCCACCAGTGGTTGGCTGAGCTCCTCCAGTGGCTGGCTGGGACTCCTCCAGTAGCTAGCTAGGACTCCTCCAGTGACTGGCTGGGACTCCTTCAGTGGCTAGCTAGGACTTCTCCAGTGACTGGCTGGGACACCTCCAGTGGCTAGCTAGGACTCCTCCAGTGGCTGGCTGTGAGCTCCTCCAGTGGCTGGCTTGGACTCCTCCAGTGGCTAGCTAGGGCTCCTCCAGTGACTGGCTGGGACTCCTCCAGTGGCTAGCTAGGACTCCTCCAGTGGCTGGCTGGGACTCCTCCAGTGGCTAGCTAGGACTCCTCCAGTGGCTGGCTGGGACTCCTCCAGTAGCTAGCTAGGACTCCTCCAGTGACTGGCTGGGACTCCTTCAGTGGCTAGCTAGGACTTCTCCAGTGACTGGCTGGGACACCTCCAGTGGCTGGCTGTGAGCTCCTCCAGTGGCTGGCTGGGATTCCTCCAGTGGCTGGCTGTGGGCTCCTCCAGTGGCTGGCTGGGACTCCTCCAGTGGCTGGCTATGTGTGATGCTTTTCTGTGTGATGCTTGCAGTGAGGCTCTCTCTCTACTCCCAGCTACCAGACAAAAAATGCAATGCAGCTTTTAGTACATTTTCCATATTTAGGGCCCGATCCAGGGGCTGACAGGCTCCTGGCACTGAAGGCGTAAGGAATCTATTGTTTTGAAAGTATTATTATTATTGTTATTATTAATTATTATTATTATAGTCATTATTATTATCATTATTATTATCATTATGGCCGAGCACCACCAGTGCGAAGGCCCTATTGTTTTTGCTCCGTTTCTTCTTTTCCATCCATCCCAGACCACACAGTTTATGAAATAAGTTTCATTCAGTCAAAGAAACAATTGAAAATATTTAATATTACATGAATATTACATAAGACCAGAAGGGAGACACAACAGAAAGAATGATAATAACACTTTTTCAATGATAATTTATACCAACCTGTTCTCTGTCCCTTGCTACTTCTTTGTCACGCCCCTCTGCATCTCATACAGATGTATTCGGTAGCCTTTAGCGTCACTATGTAGTATCTTGACATAACCAGGTCATTAGTTGTGCTATTTTAATTAGCTATCATAATTAACTCCATCTGAAAGCAAATATGATACAAACCTGATTTTAAAAAGTTGAGGCGCTATGTTAGCTAATTTTCCCCACTATATCATTGAACCTAAAAGCAACAGTCCCATGATGGTGTGACCCTCATCATGTGACTCCTGGACCATGAAAACCTGCCCCTAGAATCTGGATCACATTGGTATCATTATTAGTTTGATAGTTATTCTAGAAAAACTATATTTCTAGATCAAGAACTTTTGAAGATAAATTTGACACCAAACTGAAGCAGCACAGTTTCAGCTACAATCTGATCTCAAGTCAGTCTGTATCATTATTATTTGTCATATGGAGACTATCTCTCTACCCTGTTACATTTTCCATATGGGATTCGTCCCCAGCTGACAGATGACATGGATAATTATGTAAGACACCCCTATATATAGTTTGTATAAATCATCTGTGTGCATCATCACTCTGATTTTCAGATCTCCATGCTGAGCAGTCAAAACATGGTGTTGAAACAAGAGATAAAGACAAAAACAACAAGAACCGTCAATCTACTCAGTAGAGGCCCATGTACAGAGCCTGAGTCTTATAATGATTGCCAGTGGTCCTATTCTACCTATGGCCCTTTATTGCTTGTCTTCCCTTACTCTCTTCTTGTATGTTTTAGCAAGCGCAGCTAAGGCTGAGAAAACTGTGGTTACAACATAGCCTGCAGTCTTCAACCAATGACAACCACATGTGGACACACAAGTCCAACCTTCACTTTGCTGTGTTTCAATTATTTTCCTTCTCTGATACTCCTCACCTTCACCATGGGGCAAGTGTGAGAAGTTCTAGAATGCCATGCCATGGTGGGCCAGGGGGACCCAGAGCCCTCTGTGACCTGTTCGAACAAGGGAGGCAAGGTTCTTTTGTTTACGGCCAGACTTTTCAATCAAGACAAAGCGTCCCACTAGGAGGGCTGGCCTCAGGACTACAATCAGGCCCTCCGGTCATAGGTGTTAATAGGGAGGAAGGGGACGATGAAAAGGTGGAGGGGTGGAATCCCTGTTCCAAGACACAGATGAGACCATCACCTTGGATCAGCCTTTGACAGCCCCAGAAGAGGAAGAAGGTAAACAGTCCCACTTGAGCCACCTCACTAAGGCTCTGGCCTCACTTCTCATTGGGGAATGGTGCCACCCCCTCCCTCTTCATTGAGATTGGGGTAGCTAGACCAGCACCCTCCTCACTGCTGCTGACAGTGTTGGTAGAGAACTAGTTTTGAATCCATCCCAGGCCACCTGCCTCTCCCGAGATGGCAAACTACCTTGTGCCACTAGGCAGAGAGAATCAGGTTGTAGCAGCTCTGATTCCACCTCAGGGGTCCTGGGTTTAGCAAGTCCACCCCAAGCACGAAATTCAAGATATTGTATACCTCATTGGCTTAGTGCCGCTAGCAATCCTCTTTCTATATCAGCGGATGCTTAGTCAGGTTCTGAGGGGGGCGCACAGTTTTCGGCTTGTTGAGTGCTGAGGTAACTCTCCTTCATGCTCAATGGAGACACCAGGGTTGGTGAGGTGGCATCTGTGATTGTCTCAGTCTGGGCAGGAGAACCGAGCCTGTCTGACACTGCACATAGAGCCCACAGCCATGTTTTGAGCCCTCTGGGTGGGTTAGCTGAAAGTATGGGGAACGGCGTGGTGGTGGTACATGGGACCAAGGCTCTCAACAGCTGCCGCCCTCCACCTAACGCCTGATGGAATCAAGCAACCAGTCCCCCACACCACCTCAGCCCATTTCATGGCCTGGATGCCTCCGGTTACAGACCCTTGAGTGTTTTCTTTCATGTTTCAGGGACACTGGTTTCAGTTTGGTCAAACCCCCCTCATTGCAGGTTCAGCTACATCCGTCTCTGCATGGCGTCTGGCAGGCTAGCTTGACCTTTTCACCCTTATGGGCACTGGCCTTTGTGTCTCACAGGGCCAGTGTGCCTCTTGGTAGCCTCTTGCTCCCAAGCCCACAGTGGCAGATGATGGCATCCGGCCATCCAGCTCAGGTCTGTACATATTCTACAGTTGTATATAGTTCATTTGTATTTTGGGCTTCGGGGGGTGTCTAACAGAAGTCCCCGTACATATGGATATGTAACTGGGTAGAGACACCTTAAAGAACTGTAGGCTAAGGCTACCCTAACTGCCTTACATAGACTAGCTGATGTGTCTTACACATTTACCGCTCCTTGACTGGAGAGGTCAATTCTGAGCCTCCAATGTCACTGTCCAGTGGTCCATGATTCCATTTCATTTAACCGTTTCTATCATTAGCCATCATGCTAACCTCAGCTAGCCACTCTTAAACTTCTGAATGACAGTTAGTAATTGTGAGGCAGAAGGACAGTAAGGTAACAAAAACACAATGACTCAGTTTCAGGTGATTATACACCAATGAAATCATGATCATGGATAATATATTCTATGTCTGCCCTAAATGTTTCAAACAGCAGCAACATAAAAATATGACTGATGAAAAAATGTGAGTTTATAAAGTTAGAACCAGCATTTCATCATGACTCATGATATGATCGAAGATGATACTCATCACTTTATTCCATATTATTTCACTTAAAAGTTGAGTTGAAATTACAAAGTCTGTTCATGTCTTTTATATCACATCCTGTCATGTTGCTTTTTAACAACATATGCTAAAAAAAATGATTTGTATCATTATATCACGGTTTATTTTCTACTGCAACAAAATATTAGTTTTCTAAGCTTGAACAACCTGATTTCAACCAATAATATCATGACATCTACCCATCAATCATCAGATTTTAGTGACATAGAGCCATGTCAGAGGGATGTCACAATGCAGAGGCTTTCTCACTAATTACTGTACAAAACACAACTTTCTTCCCTTATTTCACTTCATTTGGTGAAACTGGATAATAAAATAAATAAAAATAAATAAAATGTTTTCTGGTTTTCCCTCTAATGTCCTCAGATTTATGGAGTTTCCTGATTAACAGATAACTTTACTTGTGTCAGAAGTAACTGCCAACTGCCACTGACTCTATTGGGGTCAGGACCCATTTGGACTGAGACTAACCGAGACCAACTAGGTGACAGGTGATCCAGAACCAAGGTGGTTTACAGAGTTTCCTCACAGATAGCTTTAACGATTTATTGAAGCTGTGCTAGCTCAGTTAAACATTCACAGAACATAAGCCCCAAGGAGCCAGGTGCCAAACCCAACAAATAAAGACCTCCATCAGGCATCAGTCTGGAGTCAGATGCTGAGTTTTGGCAAAGCCTTTTAACATTTAATCAGCCATGTTCACTGGAAACCTCCAGTCGGTCAGAGTCAGCTAATGCTAGGTGGACATCAAGCTGGCTTAACACACTTTAAGAGCTAATCCTGTTGGCTGCTATAAATGCCTTTTAATATCTGCGACAGGTCACTCTATACAGGAAACAAGTAAATATGCAAAAGTAAATTTCACCATCTGTTTCATATTAGCTTCAATACAGAGGTGAGTTTGTCATTTACCGTAAATGTGAGGTAAAGCATCAACGTTCATTGTTGATCTTGGAAAAAGTCAAACTTAGGGTCTATTATTAGCTATTTTATTTTCCCATAATGACAGGGCTGAAATTAACAAGTAATGCAATTATTTTCACTATTAATGGTAATTGATCCCAGAGCCCAGAGTGACGTCTTCACGTAGTGTCTTCTGTCCAACCTACGGTCTGAACCAAAAGACTCATCATTTACTGACATCCCAAACCCTGACATTTAAGGAGCTGGAACCAGCAAATGTTTGGAAAATTACTGAAATGATGAATTGATTATTAAAATAGTTTGCAGTTTCTTTACTTTCAATGAACTAATGAATAATTTACTAATCAGCTCAAAGTATGGGCACCACTTTCTAAATAATCAACAATCATTTGCTGTTTCATTGATCGTTATAAGCTATCAATAAGAACAACTTTATGGTTTCCAGGCTGTGAAAACTCCCATAGTGCTTGTTGCATATAGCCGGTTAGCTCATCTTTTAGGGGAGACCCCTCTGGACTGCTCACAACCTCTGATGCTGCGCAGCAGCTCTATTATTTATGACCTAGGAGCTTTACTGGTCAACATATTTGCTCTGTTGGTGTGAAGAGAGTCATTTTGTTTATTTAGAAAAATTCTAAAATGTTGTATACTTGTCGATTCCTGGCCAACCCATCTGTACAGTTAACACATTCGTGGCTACAACAGCCATTTATGGAAAGTCCAACCCAGTGTGTATGATTTTTTACACTAACCTTATTATTTTTCTTCATGGGTGAAGGGTAGGAAAAAACTGGAAAAAATTAAATGAGTGGAAAAATCATCTCGGGGGGTGGGGGTGGGGGGTCAGTGGTGGGTTAACATGAGCAGCTGCATGAAATACTGCATCAGATTATGATTGAAATCAGAACGGATCGCATCACAAAATGAGTTAACAAGAGCAACAATCTGGGACCAAACTCCAGTCCTGGACCCAGTTTGAAATAAGCGTTCAGTTGTTCCCTTAAACTGTATGGAGGCTCTATTCTGAGCCCTGTGGAGATATGACCATAGTAAATTCATATATTAATGCTTTTGTAAAGTCAATCTGCAGGTTAAACTAGCAGTGTGTCTCTGGATGTCCTGTAAGCCTGTGTAACCTGCAGCTGTTAGTCTAACACCATTTTAATAATGACGATCATTACATGCTACTTTTTGTTGTGGGGTTTTTGTTTCAACCACATTTTCCCTTACATTATATGAAATCAGACTAATTTTATATCATACGAACAAAACCTGTATAGTATACTGTATATAGTATTATTCTTATTCTCATATTCCTATATTATATACCTATATTTCTTATATCCCTTGTATTATTATTGTTACTGACAGGCTCAACTGCTGCCTTTATCCACACATCAACACACAAGCCTGCTGTGACAGATAATACTAAAAAAAAAGTATTATTATTATTGTCATATTAAGAAAAAAGTGAAGAAAATATTCAATTGTTTATTTTTGTTTTGTCTTGCTAAACTTTTAGAAATACTGAGAGTCGAAAAGTGAAATCTGCTATTTATTTGTTTATTTATTAATTAGGTTAGTCTTAGTTTAATTTTTTCAATTATCTATTAATTCATATATTAATTCATATTTTCAACTGATATTATTAATCTTTAAAAATATTAGTTTTAAATTCAATAATGACAAAATAAATTGTTTTTCCCCTCAAGTTAACAAAATCCCCAAACTGCATTAGGAACATTTTTTCCTCTCAATGACTGCGACGTTGTCTTTTATTTCAGTATGAGCTGCCTCTCAAAAAAACAAAAGAAAAAAAAAACATTTTACAAGGACAGGTTCAGAGCGGGTTATTAAATTAGACAGACATTGTTGTGTTCGTTTATTTGTGTTTACTTTCATGCCAGCAACATAAATAAACTGTATTTTGTTCTTATAAAACTGTACAATCTACTGTAATTCAAACCAACAGCTTTAAATTAAATTCTCCCTTCATGACGTTTAGATATGTTCACTTTTTGTTGTAAATTCAGTTGCATTAGAATTCGTGTTGAAATCACGGGTCACGTGTTGTACGACAGGAGGTGATAGACAGCAGAAACGTCGCTGATCAGCTCAGTGCTAAAACATATTCAACTCACACCTTACAGAAGAACCTCACGTTCTATAGAACTCTAGTTGTTCTAAAGGTAGAACGTATGGCAGAGCTGCAGGCTTTAGGTTCTTTACCGCAGAGTCAAAAATATCCCAAATATCTATCTCGATATTTAGTCAACAGCAGATTAAAGTGTCAGACGCAGCTCGTCTTTATTATTTTTATTTGTATTATTCATTTATCAGGATATTATTAGTAAGGTGAGCTTCATCAACCGTCAGACTCTAACGCCCCCCCCCCCCTCCCGTGCAACCAACATTTACTTAAACATTATACCTAAGTATAAATTTGAGGTATTTCTACTTGAGAATTTCTTTTTATCCTATATTGCACACATATTGCATACATTCTATACAATTAGATGTTATAGGCGTATACAAATATTGATGACAAGGCATCATGTTAGATTATCCAATAGTAGTTAAATCAGCTCCACAACTACAGCAGTAAAATAATGATTAATAGTGACATAATAACTTAGTATTAGGAGTATTTTTACTTTTGATACATTAACTTTATTTTGCTGATAGTAGGCCTACATACGTACTTGTAATATTTATAGTTAGGAACTTTTACTCGTTATACTTATCCGACTATCCGTTATATGCCTACAATGAAAACATAAAACCAAATAAGACCAGAAGAACAGTCAGACACCGTGTGGATGATGTTTAATGTGATTTTAATGTATACCGTTGACCTCGTATGGTTCTCCTCTCTGCGGGGTACAATAACGTTCTACCGGAGCAGCTCTGTGGTTATGCTGTGCTCCTCTGGATGGTTTACAGCCTCCATGTGTTTCTCTGCGGCCGGCTGAGCGCAGTGAGTAATGTTTAAGCGATAAATAAAAATACCAGAGTTACAACATTTAATATCCATAAAAACGTCACATAGAACATTACGTATATTCAGACATGTCCGTCCATCCACCGCCGCGCGGACAAAATACAAAAGACTTAAATTAAATATAAATAGTGGACACAGAATCAATAATAAAATGTAGATATGTACAACTGTGCAACATGGCAACACGTTTCATCACACCAGCTGGTCGTGGAGTCCACGTCACTCTCCACTCTATGTGCGCACACTGGTCGCGTTTATTATCAGCTGTCCGAGTCCACGTCGCTTTTCTCCCCGGTTTTCTCCGCAGACGTTTTGGAGGCTTTGTTCCATTTCTGAGAGTTCTCTGATTCCTCTGATGAAGACCTTTTCTGCCGCCTCCACTTCGCGCGTCTGTTTTTGAACCAAACCTACGTGATAAGAAACACAGTTTGAATATCTCTAATATTATATCTGATATATAACAGAGGAGCTCCCTCTCCTCTGTGTAGGACCGAATAGATCCTGACAGGCCTACAGTTAATACCACATGATGGTCCTGATGACGGCCTGTCAGTCCACTTCTATGACGCTCATCATGATGACGTTATTCTGTTTTACTGTACATTTACTACCTGTGTCGAAACATCGTGACCAATAGTTTGTCGATATGTTGGTTATTTTTCTGTTCCTCCCATAATGAGTCCAGACATTTTTATTGGTGGGCTACATCAAAATCACAAACCACTCACATTCATTGGCTCATGGTTTCTGCTTTATGTACAAACTAATATAAAAACGTCGGATTATATTTAATTCCGTTGTATTTTCGCCTTGAGGTCTAAAGTCACAGCGACTAAACAAATTTGGTTTTGTTACTTCTCTTTATTGATATTATTACCAATCCATTTTCTGTATCCTGGGGAGGGGGGTGTTAACACCAGCTGATCACAAGGCGGCACATAGAGACACAATCTGTCATTCGCGTTCACCAGCAGGCCATGTACAGTAAAGTCGGAGGGAACCAGGAGAGAACCAGGAGAGAACCCAGAGAGAATCAGGAGAGAACAAACTGCACACAGAAAGGCCTAAGGTCTGGATACGGATCCAGAACCCTCTGTTTATGAGGCTTCAGTGTGCCGCCTTTATTTTTTTCCTTTTTAAAATGATAAAAACCAATTTCAAAAAAACAGTTGGTATCCCGCATCATGCACCCTTGAATGATATTTAACTCGGTTACATTTTTGTGCTAAAATAACGTCCAACGTCGCAGGGACCCTAAATTTTGTTATTTTGCATTATTATTATTATTATTATCATTATTATAATTATTATTATTATCGTTATTATTATTATTATTATTATTATTATTATTATTATTATCATTATTATTATTATCATCATCATCATCATTATTATTATTATTATTATTATTATTAAATATTATTATTATTATTATTATTAATTTTCTATGGTTGTTGAAAATATTTGGGGTTTTCATTCACATAGAAAAATGTTGAACCACTACAAAAATAAATTTTATGTTGTGAATTTATTCAAACTGTCAAAAAACTAATTTACGACTGACGTCTCGCCTATTAGTAATTAACTGTGCAGGAAATTTGAATGGTTTATTAGTGATAATTTATTAGTAAATAGTAAATGATTAACTGATTGATCGTCGGCTCACAGTTTACTACGTTTAAAAGCATGTATTTTAAATAAGACCCAGTCTGTTCTTTACACGCTGTAACTCGTGTTGATAAGTGGTGTATTATTCCTGTCATTATTAATTCTACAATATAACTTAGAGAGCAAACAGAGTGAGAGCGGCCGGGGGAGTGCTGCCTGTCTTTGACTCAAAAACAACTCGAGTCCGTGGAGTGAATGTTTGAGGCTGAACTCACCTCCACCTTCTCCTCCCGGAGCTGGACCTTGCGGGCCAGCTGCTCCCGGGTGCCGACGTCCGGGTATTTGGTCTCCTGGAAGAGTCCCTCCAGAGCCTCCAGCTGCTCGTCGGTGAAGATGGTGCGGTGCCTCCGCTTCCTGCGGCAGTGCAGCTGGTTAAGGAGCTGCAGCTCGGTCCGTGACAGGCTGCCCATGTTCATGTAGGACATCATCTGGTGCGGCACCGGAGAGATGAGCACCGAGCCCGGGCTGTCGTAGCCTGCAGAGAAACACCACACACGGCTAAGTTGACCTGTTTGTAACAATCCTGGTAGAAACGTTCATGAGGAATGTGGCGGTATGAAAACTGTGGCCTCGGTTGTGTTCAGGTCAGCTGATGCGTAAAAGGGGGGAATATGAAATTGTGTCTTCAGTTCATTTTATATACGTTAATATAAGAAAGAACCAATTAAACAGTCAATTAAACAGTCCTTCCTTCAAGTATGTTCAGACAGTTGGGAAAGGGGTCAAGGGACGTTCATCCCGGACTCGGTGAGGTCATCACACGGACAACACATCACACAGGCATGTGTGTTATCCCGTGTGTGGAATATGTGTAAATGTTGTGGTTTTAAACGCTGGTTGGTCGTAAGATGAGATGGAATATTTCGTCTTGTTTCTTTTTGAATCGTGTCACAAATAAACTTCAGATGAATCTCATTTAGTCGATTAAATTAAATAGTCTGTTCTCTTAAAGAGTTCTGTATGTTCTCATTAATGTTTCTCAGAACCCGCATTAACGAGCTTGTATTTAAACATAGAACAAAACATAAATGCTGTGTTGATTCCTCGCCTTAGTTTAATTTGGTAAAACTGCAGACTTTGGTTGCCCTACCTGCCGGGATGCAGGGACACTGCTGCGGGCTGAGGCCGGGCACAGAGCTGCAGCACGGCGGACCTCCTCCGGCCCCCTGCACGTAGTAGTAGCCGTTATATCCTATCCTGGTCCCGTTCACAGACTGAATAGCGGGGGGAGAAGGCCCGCAAGTAGACGAGTACAGTCCGTTGTAGTCGGTGTAGATAGAGTCCGTGAGGCCGGCAGACAACACCACCGGGCCGCTCCGGTGCAGCAGCAGCGGCTCCTTGCAGGTCGGCCGGCCGGACAGGATGCTATCTATGCTGAACATCCCGGCTGGCATCACACCGATGAGGAAATGGAAAGAAGGAGAAAACTGCGGGGTGAAATAAAAATGTCCTGGACTGAAGATGGAAAAAGTTCTAAAAGTGCGTCATGATGACTCTAGAGGGTCTTTTCTTTCTTGCATGCGCGACTCGCGAGTCCGGACTGTTGGTTTAAATGAGACCAGTTGAGAGCAGGGCTGGTTTTATAGCCTTCTGACGTCACGGTGAAGCGGCTGCTCTGAGACCAGCTGCTGCAGCTCTCGGCGTGAACGGCCGCAGATCTGTATATTGAGAATTAATTCAATTAAGATAATCCGCACTGTGTGCAGACTTTAGGAAACTGTAACTGGCTCACAAGCAAGTAATCCGATTATTTCCTTGTCAGCGAAGGCATGATAATCTCTGGACACATTTACATCTGGGTTCACAATCCTGTGACGGGCCTAGAAACACCCAAATAACCAGTCCGTAATCTTCACATGTTGGGTCAGGAGGGTTAGAGCTTCTTAAAGTGTTGTCAGGACGTGAGAAAGTGAAAAACACATTTTGTCACTTAAATTCTGAGCAGATATTTAACAGGAATTTTGCACAAAGTTATGTTATTAATTATTCATTTAAAATCGTCTCCAGTGACCTGAAATTGACGACTAACCTCAATATAAAATGATCAATAATAGCCGAAGTATTCCGTAAGATAAGGCCGCTAATATTGTGAGGTCTAGATTGAATATTTGTAATATATCGATCGCGGCCTGGCGGTAAATAACTACCTGCTGACCCGCAGATTCACGCGGATAATGTCAGTAAACGTGCAGTAAAATAGTAATCAAAGTATTTAAGTGCTTGCTTCTCTTCTTCCCTCCATGAGGAAATTATTATTAACCATATTTCCATGTGACACCGGCGGGCTTCATTTCATTATCCAGCCTCCGCTCACTTCTCCGCGGGGAGCAGATCAGCGTGTTTCACCCCGACAGCAGCGCCTTCTCCGCGGGTCAACAATGGTCAACATCCCCCCCCTGACCGGGATAAGATAACGAGCCGTTATCGCCTTCATTCAGCCTGACAAAGAGAACTTATTGCATATTTACACCGCTAATCAACATGGGCTGAGTGGTGCTTGGGGGGGGGGGGCGTGGAGGAACGTGGATTCCCAGTTCAGACCTTAATGGGACTCACTGATTGCATTTAGCACTCAATGGGGTATTAACACATGCTCACGTCAGGCTGACAGATACGGTTGTGATTTGGAAATGTGCAGTTTAGATTTGGGAAGTGATTAAAAGGACAGAGTAAGAGATCCGTCTGAAGCCTGAAGCAGCAAATCCTGCAAACAACAGGTCCTGTTCCGACACCGACAATCAGCTGATCACTTTCACGGGCCATTTTAAAGCGGGCATAAAACTACTGTTTCTTTGTTAACGACATCCTAAATACACGTCTGAATTATATATTTAAACACGATATATTCTGGAAAGAAAGAAAGACGGAAAGAGAAAGAAAGACAGAAAGAAAGAAAGAAGAAAGACAGATTTTTTAGATTTGCCGTTTCTTTAATATTTATAAGATGTGTTATTTTATTCTTGTTGCATGAATTTTATTTTTGGAGAGAAGCAAAGAGAACTAAAGATTAGGTTCTTAAAAATCAATAATCTATGAAAAATGAAACATATTACCTATTGTTTCCTGCCACAGAGCAATAATGTGCTATAAAAATCACATTTCTGTCTAAATAGGAAACTAATTATTATTTCTTTATGGAGGAAATACCTTTTGAATTCATATTGTGAACCTATGGTCTATTTTGGCTGTGAAACAGACATAGTCAGCATATGATATATATCAATTATGAAATCTCTTCTAGTCCACGTAATGAAAGGCTGTTGGTACTATCAAAATATGGGATGTTCATGCTTTCTGAAATAATTCTATAAATATATACATATTGATTGGAGGATGGTGAACAAGCTGATACTCTATGTTGATTTATTCTCCTTCTTTCACTCTTCTCACTATCAGCAAGAAAACACACTCATCACTCCATTCTTTCCATTTAACTTTAAACCATAAAATGGAATTGTGTTCATTATTGCCTTGACAGCAGGAACATTGACCATTAATTCATCTCCTTCACTGAGCATGGTTTATTCTAACACTTCAACAAGGCAACACATGGAAAATAATACTTTAGAATATAGCATTAAAATTGTTAAATCATGTTCCTGTTTGTGACTTCTTAGCTGTCTAGATTTAAAGATGCCAAAATATAATTTTCAATTAACCATTTCTGGAAAATTCCTCCATGTGGCTCCTGAAAGGCCCCCATAAAATGTAACATTACTCCCATTTCAATGATATTCACTAAAGGGTTAATGCTTCTTCTGTATTTCTGCTTAAGCTTGAATAGTAAATTGTTTCACCTCTAGGCAGCTTGTAGGGTTGCTCTTATATCCTATCAAAGCTTAGTGTACAGCAGTTTTAGCCCTTAGGTTCTGGTTATTCTATACACTTTTCCAGTAAATCAAAACAGGATGTTTAAGTTTAAAATTAGATTTCAATGTTATTTTTATCTATATTCCAGCTCAAATAATTTACAGATGGAGAATCTTTGAAGGTGGCACATTTTATTTTGCATCTAATAGCATAGTATGAGATTTTCCTCCTCTTCTGCATGCATGAGTCTGATAGGAGCTGGTTGTTGGTGCCTTTTGATATGGAAACATTTCCTCCTTTTCTGTAATACAGTCACACTGAGGGTGGCAGAGGGAAAAACACACTCATATGCTGTTATTATTTTCACATTTATTTCTATATTTCTACTTCCAAGTGGCAGTGAAAGAAGCGAGTCAAAAGGGATCGCTACAAAACGAAACGTCCATTTGAAAATAAAAGCTGAGGAAAAGTGCAGCGAAGGCAGCACTTATAGGTGAATAGAAACGTCAATCAGGCTGCAGATGGAGGCTGGAGACTCAAAAAGATAAAAAAGCAGATGCATCTTTACAAACCAGAGCCCTGATCTGTAAAACCTCGTTAAATGTGGCAAATGAAACAGGGAGACTTGGTAATGCATCCTTCCTAGAGGGGATAAATACATATTATGGGCTGCAGGCTTTTACTCACATGTCCTATTTCATTTAACTACATCTAGACGTACTGGAACATGTTGTCCAGTGGTGAAAAAAACATGATGGTGGGTCTTAGAACTGACCAGTTTGAATTTTTTTAGGTTTGCATTTAAAAATGCATTTCTTATATTTTATCAGTTTGAACTGTTTTATATTACTGTATTTTAAAATATCCCCATTCTGTGAGAAACCCACGGTCCATGAACGCATCACAGCGGGGAAAGCAAACATAAAAATAGATTTAAGCCGTTACTTTGGACCAAACCACTGAGTATCATTAAACAGCTATAAGATGCTGATAAGGAGACACGTGTCTATGCATTAGAGTCACTTTTATATTGTAAGTCTTTGGGAACTGTAAAAAAATGTTACTATTCCCACTATTAAGTAAATATTGTAAGAGATCACACTATTTGTGATCAGTAGTATAATTAATCTGGTCTGTTTGTTCAGGCATATAATCTCCAAAGTGAAAAGTGTCCTGACCCTCCGTCTCACCCGACACAGACCAGTTCCCAGCTAGACAAACAGAGGCAGCAGTCAGCCACTGCCGACAATCTCCTCATCACTGCTGCATGATGGGAAGTGTGAAGTCCAGAGAGGGGAGGTGTGTTTGTGTGTAGTGTATGTGGTAGAACAGGGTTTATATTACAGGGTCAAACTCCGACTGAACCAGGATGGAAACATGAAGCTGATGTTCATCGTCTTGCAGAGAGTTGGCAGGTTAAACTAAACACAGTTATGATGATGCTGTCAGATGGATTCCTCTGCATCTTAAATCCAGCAATGACATTTGTCAGCAGTATGGTAGAAAAACTATTGTATTCCACCTCACCTGGTCGGTGAGGATGGGGTGTGGCCGGGGCATGGCCAAAGAAAGACTCTTTCACATTTTGGTGCAGATTTTTTAATAACTTTCAAAAAATTGGAAGATAGTGTGTTTTTCATTGATTTCCCTCATTATGCAAAAACCACAGAACCAATTTCCTCAAGACTTTGTGGAGGGGTGGGGCAGGGGTCAGCTGAGCTAAACAGATGTGTGATGATGAGTTCCATTCTTGTTTGTTTTTTATTAGTCAGCAGAATTTTAAAAGCTTATGCTTCATGGATTTCATCTTGTAGAGAGGTGGACCTTGGAATAGGACAGAGGTGCTTAAAGGTCCAGATAAAGTCAATCATTTGCTGCCTTGGCTGAAGTAGCCTCTCTCCTTCTAGCATTTGAAACACATGACTTATCCTTTACACTTAAGTATTACCTTTATACTGCAAAAAGCAGCATTTGATTAACAAATTCATTGATCTTTTGTAATATGATTAAATATGAGTTACTATTTAATCCTTTCATGGGCCTCAATCCACACAAACCAGTGATCTGACCTTCAGTTGGCCCCATTCTAATAACGTCCACTGGAGGATTGGTTGGTCAATAATAGTTCCAGTCCAGTCAGATGATTTCTCAGTGTTACATAAATCTCATGATGTGTCAGAGATGTGGAATATTTTAAGGTGATCGGATCAACTGCCTTTAATTTGAATGAAGACTCATCTGATAAGTTGTAAAAGTAGTAAATATTACAGTGAATGGCTCTGAGAAGTTGAATAAATGTCATAATATGCTGAATGACATACAGAGGTGAAACTTTCTGCTCTTTAGGAGCGTCAGTGAGACATTTTTCCACAACCATGGCCAAAAGGTAAAACCTCAGAACAAATGATGCTCTGGACAAAATTGTAGGTTATATTGTTGAAACTAACAAATTCCCAAGAATTTGCTGAATAAATCCATAAATAGTCTGTAATAAGTTAAAAATGTAATTTGGGCCCTTATGAGGCAGTTTGCTGGTTCTCCTGGTGCTTCATATGTATGTATATCTGTTCACTTTCATACTCGTAATAATAGTCTCATAATAGTAAAAATAATACATGTTCCTGAGGTGTCATGAATTATTTTACCCTCTGACTGAGTAAAAAGTTTGAATGATATGGAAACATTTGAATTATCCTGAGAAAGTGTGCGAACAGTTTAAAGTTTGAATAGATTCTAGCTGGATGTGTAGTGACATGCTGAAAAGTTTGTCAATTTTGCCTGAAAATGCTTTATTTTATTATTATTAAATGTTTCTGAAAGGATGAAGTTTGTAAACAGTGAAAGGCATCTCTCCAGCTAAGGTTGATATGTTGGCCAAGTTTCATGAAAAAATATTCCACAGTTTTGAGCCCAGACAGAAATTATTACAAGCAGAAGGACAGACAGAGAGACTGATGGAGGACGGACAGATGGACAGAACAATAGCCTCTGTATGTAGGAGGGATATTAAAACAGAGGTTCTGGATACTAAAGATACACTAAAGTAATGTATAAACTGACCTACAAATCTTATAACAGCTCACACACCTGTAACCAATCAGCATTGACCTTTTTTTTTGTCACCCCGGTTGAGAATACAGCCGCAATGAAGACACGCTCTACTCCGCCTTTGTGTATTTACTCTGAACACTGCTCTCATGTGGTTTTAGATGTCGCCTTAAATTCCACAAGCCAAAGAGGCGTGGCCTTAACACGACAGCGTCAGCATGTATCAAACAGCACTTTTTAAACTATGGAATAACATGTCAACAACAATCCTGGTTCATCTCGTCCTCTGCTTGGAGGGTAAGGAGTTGTCTCCTCAAGCTGAAGACATTTCCAGTTGATTTGCTCCATCTCTGAGTTAGCTGCTAACTGCAACTAGCTACTTCTTCAATCTCAGTTGTAGGTTACACACAATGCATCATAAAAACGTCACATCCCTGTCCAACATCCTCTCCGGCTCACTCCTTTCATAGAGTGGTCAATTTAGTACTGTTATAACCTGTAGGCCCACAGGTGGAAAAAATTGAGACACCCCCCCCCAAAAAATTGAGCAACAATCCTGCCTTGAAAGATAATCATAATCATTAATCTGTGTACATATAACCTGAAAGCAGACCTACAAACACTGATATGACTAGAACAACCAGACTGATGGTTAGCTACTAACTTCAGCAGCAACTTGTCAAATCAACTATATGCTTATATGTTTCAAATGTGTATGACTGATTCATTTTCACACAACAATTGTGTGACCACAACATGTGGATCTGCTCTTGTGTACCAGTGTGAACCTTTGTGAAGAAGTGATAATGACATAACTATAACAATATGGTTGAGTCATATTAAAAATGATCACAGCGCTGCATTCACTGTCCACAATAAAACCCATGTGTTGCTCAGAACAAGTGTGTTGTTGCCCCCCCTCGCCCCATCATGTTGAAGTGTGGGACCCTCTGCCACTAAGTGCCTGTGGCCTGACCACAAATTCAGTATCAGCCTCACACATCACAGCGTATGAATCACAAAATGTTGTTTTTGTTAAGCAGTCATGGACATTACACATGAAGTAAACGTGACTAACGTTACACATTAAGGTAACATGACTAACATTAGACATGAAGTAAACGTGACTAACGTTACAAATGAAGTAAATGTGACTAACGTTGCACATTAAATAAACATGACTAACGTTACACATGAAGTAAACGTCACTAACGTTACACATTAAGTAAACATAACTAACGTCACACATGAAGTAAATGTAACTAACGTTACATATGAAGTAAACATACTAATTTTACACATGAAGTAAACGTAACTAACGTTACACATGAAGTAAATGTGACTATAGTTACACATGAAGTAAACGTAACTAACGTTACACATGAAGTAAATGAAACTAACGTTACACATGAAGTAAATGTCACTAATGTCACACATGAAGTAAATGTAACTAATGTTACATATGAAGTAAACGTAACTGACGTTAAACATGAAGTAAACGTGACTAACGTCAAACATGAAGTAAACGTAATTAACGTCACACATGTTACACATAAAGTAAACGTAACTAACGTCACACATGAAGAAACGTAACTAACGTTACACATTAAGTAAACGTAACTGACGTTACACGAGGTAAACGTAACTAATGTTACACATGAAGTAAACGTAACTAACGTCACCCATGGAGTAAACGTAACTAAGGTTACACATGAAGAAAACATAACTAACATCACACATGAAGTAAACGTAACTGACGTCACACATGAACGTAACTAACGTCACAGATGAATTTAACGTAACTAGTGTTACACATGAAGTAAACATACTAATTTTACACATGAAGTAAACGTAACTAACGTTACACATAAAGTAAATGTAGCTAATGTCACACATGAAGTAAACGTAACTAACGTCACATATGAAGTAAACGTAACTAGCCTTACACATGAAGTAAACGTAACTAACGTCACACATGAAGTAAACGCAACTAACGTCACACATGAAGTAAACGTAACTAACGTTACACATGAAGTAAACGTAACTAACGTTACACATTAATTAAATGAAACTAACGTTACACATGAAGTAAATGTAACTAATGTTACACATGGAGTAAACGTAACTAACGTCACACATGAAGTAAACGTAACTAACGTCACAGATGAAGTAAACGTAACTAAGGTTACACATGAAGGAAACGTAACTAATGTCACACATGAAGTAAACGTAACTAACGTTACACATGAAATAAACGTGACTAATGTCACACATGAAGTATGTTACACATGAAGTAAACGTAACTAACGTTACACATGAAGTAAATGTAACTAAAGTTACACATAAAGTAAATGTAACTAATGTCACACATGAAGTAAACGTAACTAGCCTTACACTTGAAGTAAACGTAACTAACGTTACACATGAAGTTAACGTGACTAACGTTACACATGAAGGCCTCCTCCAACAGCAGGGATGATTCAGATGTTTTCTTTCTACAAACTTGAATCCACCTTCTCCTTCATCTTTATTTAAAACCTGCACGAGGTCAAATCTTTAGTTAAATCACAAGAAGAAATGATCACATGATCCTATCACCTCTGCAGTCTGTCTGCCACATTAAAACCACATTAAATATTCGCCTCCATTAACTTATTCATGATAAAGCATAGAGGACAGTTGTGGGATTTGGAGCTTATTACTGACTGATCTTTTCTTGTGTAATTGTGTTGAGGAGAATGAGGTAAAAGGGGATTTTTTTCAAAGGAAAACTGGTAAATGTGAATATTTTTGGATGGCTGATGTGTATCTGATTTTATTTTGTATTCCTCAACAGTATGATTACAAATCTACACACAGGGGCTTTAAGATGACACAAATCAATTGTTTAAAATTACTGTTAAACTTTTTAAATCACTGCAGAAATCACTACAATAATACATACCATGCTTCCATTGAGGAGACTTATGAAAAAGATTATATAAAGCACAAGACATTACCGCGATGGTGCCACCTGCTGGCAACAGGAAGCAAACAATTCATGAAAATCATCAATTCACATGACATTTTCATGGTGTGGTCTTCACATCATGCTACATTGGAGGAGGAGGTACAGTTATTGGGTGTTCTCTCGCGCCACACAGTGATTACATAAGGGGTAATCCTTTACACGAGGTGTGCGGCACATGTAACTTTAGAGCTGTGTCTGTAGACGTCCGGTAGCAAAGCTGGGGGTGGTGCATGCCCCGCCCAGCACAGAGGTGGTCCTTCCCTCAATGCTGATCAGTGTCATCTGTCTGTCTGTGTGATGTCAGCAGCGTAACTTTTACATGGATGTAAATGATGACATTCTGTGTGACGGTGGCCCTGGGGAGGGAGCAGGTGATGAAGGTGAGGCTTGTCCAGTCCATGGTATGGATCCAGGATGTTTTGTGTGAATCCGATGTTCTGCTTCTGAGTAACTTATGACGATGATGTTTCTCACATAGTTCGTCAGTGAGGGTTTACATGAGAAACGTCATTGTCATGTCGAGCCAATCAGAGGCAGAGTCAGGCAGGTCATGGCGTCACCATAGTAGGAAATCCACTCGGTGGAGGTGTGTACCCTCTAGTGTTGATGATGGTGTGGTGTTCAGGTTGTGGGACCGTTTGAATGTTTATTAAAAGAAAAATGATGAACTATTCTTTCAACCTAAAACTCATTTTCTGTAGGAAACATGTCAAAGTACACAAACTGTGTACCCTAAATTACAGTACATACTGTATGTGGTGGCACACACACACACAGTGTGGCTGCTTGTGTATCCATCACTCTCTGGTCTGCTTTACGACACTGTTATGTTTTGTTGTATCTGCTCCATCTTTTTTTTCTCCTGCCACACTTGTCTTATTTCTTTTGTTGTGTTAAATAGTGCTTTTTGTGTCACTGTGGTTTTCACTGCTTGTTGCACACACAGGGAAACACCTCCATGGATGTAAGCCCTGCTTCACCTCCCAGCCCCCCAGCATTGTATCCCTTTCACGACATCGCAGATTCACCACAGGACCATTTACTGGTTTTTATTTATTCACTGCATGGTGTGTCTTCCACATGGAATAAGCTGCAGGGTGGAGAGAGACAGAGAACCGACATGTAGGATCGCTCCACCTTAGCAGGAATGTGTTCTACTGAGGGCCGTTCTGGTGTGTTCATGTCCTCCATGGTGACACATGGAAATATTCTCTTATCTGACGCCTGATCAGCAGGACAGCTTCATTTTTATGTGTCCTACAAAAACATCACAAAAATAAATATCTTTGAAAAGGGAAACATCACAATGTCACTTCTCCTCCTCCTGTGCTTTTGTCTCTTCAACATTAACACGTCATTCTAAGCTGAAACAACTGAGTCTTTCTCATTGATGAGTAAAATGTTTAGAAATAACCAAAACTACTAGGAAAACAAGTAAAATGGGAACCGGGGATTGAAAATCTTACACACTTTCATCACATTAACTTGCAGATACATAAAGATCTGAAAGTTAAAATATCTGTGCATAACTTTCTGAGAGTGTGCCGCACAGATGAAAACAGTACAAACCAATCAGTGTGTTCTTATTTTCTGTGGTTTTGTCAATGACATGCACTTTAGAAGCATTTAAGTCTGTTGAGCATTAGGGTTGATTTTCCTCAGAACAACCCTGAGCTGTCGGCCACAGCGAGAGCTCAAATTTCAAGAGTCACATGAATATACAGACGATTCAAAGAGGGACGAATGCAAACATGTCCATTTTCCAAATGGCAGTCTGGTACCTGCTATTGAGACATTGCCTGTGTCCAGTCATTTTCGACTTAAATGGTTTCAATTCAGTGCTAACATCATGCTGTCAGAGGACAGAAAAGGGGCTGCCACTTTCTGCAGGGGTCATCAATCATTCGTTATAACCAGAATCCATCAACCAATCCTGGTAATTACTGATTACAGGCAGCCAGTCATGTGGCGGGATCAAGGAAACACACACACACACATACATGCACACTGCTGTCTGAGCGTGTGTCATGTCAGGAATCAGAAACACATTTACACATGAGAAGGTCTGAGACGTGCTCTCTGACTCCCCGTCTGTTCACAGAGGTGCTACTTAACACACTTTGAATTATGAGAAATTCAAATCAGCTCTACAGGCTGTGGCAGGAACATAATGGAACCTACAATTATTCTATCAAAACAAGCTGCCACAGACGCGGCCAGGATGGACTGAACACATTAGAATTTAAAACTCAGCCCTGTCTTAACACAAGACTGCACTTTAAAATATCCTTAACGTATCCACATCTGATGGCAGTGTGAGAAAACAGCCCTCAGTATGTGCTTCATCCACCCGACCACCTCTAACGCCTACAGTTACCAACAGTGTGTTCTGTGATGGACGGTCCTACCTCAGATGAATTAGGGTAAACATCTTGAACACATTCTTTAATTGTTTGTGTATTAAACAAATGAGTTCCAAAACAATGGAGAACTCAGGCTGTCTGAGAGTCAGGGGTGAAAGAAATTTAAAAAAAGGTCCCAGCTCTATGTGGTGGGACCCCAGCTCTATGTGGTGGGACCCCAGCTCTATGTGGTGGCCCCAGCTCTATGTGGTGGGACCCCAGCTCTATGTGGTGGCCCCAGCTCTATGTGGGGTCCTAGCTCTATGTGGTGGGACCATAGCTCTATGTGGTGGGGCCCAGGTCTATGTGGTGGGGGCCCAGCTCTATGTGGTGGGACCCTAGCTCTATGTGGTGGGGCCCCAGCTCTATGTGGGGTCCTAGCTCTATGTGGTGTATGTAATTCAACACAAACTGTTTAACATGCCCCTCCTCACCTGTTTAATTCCATGTCTCCACTGCTCTACAAGATGCAGTGGCTCAGCGCTCTTTACTGCCTTTAATTGTTCTACAACAATGACAATAAAGTTCTATTCTATTCTATTCTATTCTATCATTAATCTCTGTAAGCTTTCAGGCACTAGTTACTCTCTCAGTGAAAACAGAAAATCTAAGGTTAGACCCGACCGAGGCTTTTGTTGCTTCAGCTCTCTGTTCACTGTTCCTGCCACAGTGAAACGCGGGGCCACAGCGATTCGCAGCCTGCCTCATCGACTTGATAAATACCAAGTGTGATGGCATACCACCAAGACCCAGGCCAGCAGAGGAAGGGGAGCACATTGCAGGCCTGAAACAGAACCAGATTGTTGAGATCTGGGAGGTATTACCTAGCCAGCACCTGGCCTGTGAGGCTCCCACCCCTCTGTGTAACTTAATCTAAAAGCTTAACTCCGTCGAGCTACTGGCAGAGGTCCCCCATTAATCCAGTACAGGTGCCAAACATACCCAGTCTACAACGTGCATGGAGAAAGATGCTTTAATACATGTTTGCTTATTTTCTTCCCATAGCTAAGATTAATAACATAACATAAATAACAAGCAATCAGTAGAAATTAGAGAAATCAAGCAAGAGGAAAGGCCTGAACTCTTTTCAACACAATGATGTAAATCCTTTAAAAAGCCTGAGGTCTACGGAGGGATGGATATGAGACAATAACCCACTTAAACTCCCTGGAAATTAAAGCTGATTTTAACAGTGCCACCATTGTCACTTACAAATAATTTGACAGAGCAGCTGAAAATCTTTAATATCCACTGATGACAGAATGGAATTAGCCAAATATTTCCCTTCAAACTTTCAATTTTCCTTTGCGCTGTGTAAGCCTGGGCCCTAATCCCATCTTTATATGGCTTGAGTATTAGCCCCCATCAAAAACACTCACACAGGTTGCCAGCCGCTCCAGGGACTCTTTCCTGAGGTGAGGTGCATTTGTTCAGCAGCCTCAACGTGGCCTTTGTTGGGCAGCTATGGGGGGGTCGGTGCAGTGTGCCAGGATGAAGGGTTATTCAGGAGCCTGAGAATAAATCCAGCATTACATTTAAACCATGTAATAATTACCATCATTACGGGCAACTGGAGCATGGAGATGACCAGCCTCCTCTCATGAACCCAAAACTAATGCTAAGCATTCCCTGAGACGTTTGTCATGCACATAATTCAATAATCCTGGAAATACATATTAACATTCCCCTGCAGCTGAAAACTGTCAGAGCTTTGGCCTGCAGCACTCCGACTCTGCACTCTCTCCCAGGAGTTTACAAGGTCAACTCCCATATTTCCCTCCTTCTTTTCCAAGCACACACTCAGAGAGGAAGAGAGGCTTTTACTACAAGAATCTGTAAAATTAAATTACTGAGTTGGTTTTGGGCTAATTCAAATAATCACCCGCAGTGTATTTTAATCACACAGACAAATGTTACTTTAAGAAGCACATATTTATTTACTGGTGTTGGGATATGAGCTGATCCTATTAGCAAGTTGTACTGTCTGTGTCTGGTGGATGGAATTCACTCATTATGTCTCCCTAATTTAAGTCACTTGATGCCTGAAATAGACAGAACAGTCTGCCACATTGGGCATATCTGCTGCAATAAACAATGCCTGGTAATGCTTTAAACCCTCCACTCAGCCTTAAGCTGCATCCTCTCAAATTAGGCCCTTCTCTGTATGTTGTTATTGGCACATAACTGCTGCAGATTTCTATCACAGGTTGGTAATTCAATAAGCATGAGGGCATTTGAGAGATAGCCTTGAACGAATTCACTGGGTTATGTTATGGTTAATGTAATACTCTTTTTATATGCATTTATGGGAAAAGTCTGGGAGATATGCAGATAATACAGCTCAGAATAAACAGCACAAAGTTCCCGACACAAGCTGATTTTCTCATCCATTCAAATCAAATGCTGTAATGCAAAACAGCATGAGCAACAGTAAACACTCACGTCCATGCACACTGGGTGACAATAAACATTTATGTCTGCATCATATGTAAACCTGCACAAAGGGAAGAAGCTCTTTACCATCTTAACTCTAACCCTAACCTCTATCCATGGCAAAGTTTCTTAGTCCACACAACGTTTCTAGAGCCTCGCAGCAAAATGGTGTTGGAGCATTGTCCCAAACACCTGAAGAAGATTTAAAAAACGTAGAAAAAAAAACAGCCCAAAGAGCGTTGTCCAAGTCTCCAGAAGGCCTGAGATCACAAATGAATCTGAATAGACACTATTTACAACCTTTTTGAACTGAAATGTAGCCTCTAAGCTAAAAGTGTTAGTGTGCAGTCTGTTTGCGCATGATATACACATATAAAAATGTACATATATGACATATACATATATAAGCATATACACATATAAACATGTACACATATAAATATATATACATATAAACATATACACATATAAACATAAACACATATAAACATATACATATATTAACATATACACATATAAGCATATATATATATATAAACATATACACATATTAATATATACACATATAAACATGTACAAATATAAATATATACACATATAAACATATACACATATAAACATATACACATGTAAACATATACACATATAAGCATATATATATATATATATATATATATATATATATATATATATATATATATATAACATATACACATTAATATATACACATATAAACATATACACATTTAACATATATACTTATAAACATATATACATATGAACATATACACATATAAACATATACATATATGAACATACACATAAACATATACACATTGAACATATACACATAGAAAAATATATACATATAAACAAATATACATATAAACATATACACATATAAACATATACACACCCAAACATATATACATATACACATGAACATATAAACATATACACAAATAAACATATACACATATGAACATACACACATATGAACATATATACATATAAACATAAACAGATATGAACATATATACATATGAACATATATACTAATAAACATATATACATATACACATAAAAACATACACACATATGAACATATACACATATGAACATATATACATATGAACATATATACATATAAACATATACATACATGAACATATACACATATAAACATATACACATAAACATATATACATATAAACATGTAAACATATATACATACAAACATATATACATAAAACATATAAACATATATACATATAAACATATATACATATAAACATATATACATATAAATATATATACATATATACACATAAACATATATACACATAAACATTTATACATTTATATACATATAAACATATATACATTTATAGATATAGACATATATTCATATAAACATATATACATATAAACATATAAACATATATACATATAAACATATATACATATAAACATATATACATAAATACATATAAACATATATACATATTAATATCATACACCTTCTTCTGACGGGGTGCATGGCAACACTTTTTGCATTGAGGCGACAGTGAAAGTTTCAGCTTAATGACATCCTGACATTATCATATTAGTATTAGTATATGGAACAGTATTATAGTATATAGGATTAGTATATAGTATAGTAAATATAAGATTAGTATGTTACTCCACTAAGGGTGTATGGAGCCCCTTTTAAGTTTTATTTCTATTATCTTGTTCACACAACATCAAAAATATCTTTTTGCAGGAACTCTGTAGGAGTCAATGTCACCTGACTGTCCAGTCTTTAAATACAGATCAGGCCTCATTTATAAAACTCCTATAACATTTTGTACTCATAGACCTCAGAAGAAAATATTCACATCTATAAAACCGTGTGGCGCAGACCTGAACACAGTCTACTCTTTATAAATACCCACCTGTGGTGAATTGTGCGAGTATAGTGTCCTCCCAGTATCATCTTACTACTCCTCCCAGTGTCATGCCACTTCTCCTCCAGTATCATCACTACTCCTCCCAGTGTCATCCCACTACTCCATCCAGTGTACTCCTCCCAGTGTCGTCCCACTACTCCTCCCAGTGTCGCCCCACTACTCCTCCCAGTGTCGTCCCAGTGTTTCAGA